>JBCEWE010000191.1:4330023-4372523 GCA_039877035.1 Silurus lanzhouensis
CAGAAAGCTGCTTTATTCTTGTCACATGTACTGTAAAGCACATTGAAATGCTTTTTTCATATATACCAGTGATGTTAGAAAGCATTCCCTAGAGCACAGAGGGTTAAGGGCCTTGTTTAAGGGCCCCAAAAGTAAGGTTCCAGTTTGAGTTCCAGTTAAACTGAGGTTCCAGTTTGACTCCAAAGCCAACCAACAACACCCCACCCACAGTTCTATTCTATTCTATTCTATTCTATTCTATTCTATTCTATTCTATTCTATTCTATTCTATTCTATTCAATCCTACCTATATGACATTTGGCAGACTCCCTGATCCAGAGAAACTTACATTAATCTAATTCATACACACAGAAAAATCAAGAAGAAAGACAAGTCAAAATGTACCTAAAAGAGTACAAATGCTTTGTGGCTCCAGCTGGACCCCAGCAGGGTAAAGCGATGTACCTCTGAACACTGGTACCTTTTTTGTAGCTTCTTGTTTGTACATCTAAAAAGCCGTTTATGCATTAAATTGTACTTTCTGCACTTTCTTTTTCATTCAGAAGTATTACGTGTTTTTTTTTTAGGACAAACCAGTTCAGCAGAACATCAGTGAAATGCTTTGGAAAAATACCAGGATGTAATTTTAACCCATACCAGGACACTAGTGTTGCGTAAATGTTCTTTTAACGGTACAAACAAAAAGGTACAAAAATGTACCAGTGTTCAGAGCGACATTGCTACATTACACAGCTGGAGCGACAAAGTATTAGCACTCCTTAAGGTACATTTATTTATTCAGATTTCTGTGTGTACAGCTGAGCAGCTATGGGGTTAAGGGCCCTGCTCAGGGGCCCAGGAATAGCAGCTTGGTGTGGCTCGGATTTCAGGGCCTTTAGATCCAAAGTCCAATGCGTTAACCACTAAACTACTACCTCTCTATCAATTAATAGATTCTGAATTTGGTTCTTAAGGTCACAGATTGAAAATATCAAGAGTCTATAAACTCTGTTTGGAGGAAGTAGCCATATCTTTTATCTCTCTGATTAACCACACGATTGAGCTCATTAGCATAAAACAACCAACGCTTCTCAATCTCAAGAATAAACAACCTTCAATACCAGGGTCAAGAATCTAGCTCCAACTACTACAAGAAGACAGCAAAGAAACTTCAGAATCCATCTAGATCAGGGGTCACCAAGCTTTTTGAAACTGAGAGCTACTTCTTGGGTACCGATTAATGTGAAGGGCTACCAGAGTTTTCAGTTTGATCTGCTCAATTAACCTTTTATTATATGTTATTATTAATAATTAATGATATTCATCTATGCGAAGACACTGATCATGTTAATGATTTCTCATAATAATTATCAACAATGATTTAACAAAGTAGGAAACGGCTATTTTTAGAAAAGGCCTGCGGACTTCTCATGTGGTCCATGTTGGTGACCCCTGTTCTGAAGGATGTTATATTAATGTTGAGGAGGTGTTTATTTGGATAATGGTCTGGATAAATGAGCTAGACCACTTTAGCACTGGTGCAAACTAGCATTAGTTCGTCCTTTCTGAGACACCTTCATGTATTGGTATTGCAAGTTCTCTCTCTTTCTCTCATATTATCTCTCAATCTTTCATGTTCATGTTTGTGGAGAATTTGTGATATTGAATTTACATCCCACCACAGTCTAAACCCTCCTCCCCACATGGTTGTTTATCCATGGGTGGAACTACAGGCCGCTTTTATTTCATGCTGTCGAATGAATAAATGTCATTACGATGTTGCTCATTCTTAGAAAAGCTTGTTTTCATGGCGTTGTATGAATAAATGTCATAAATATCTTGCAGGATCTTAGAAAAAGCTTGTTGTCTTTCCACAGTAGAAATGCCGAAGCTGATTTATCCTCCCCTGAAGGCTTCAAGTCAGGGAACTACAAAGACATATCTGAAAGCAGTTCTGTCCAACCTTCTGTATATAACAGGCTCAGTAAAAGTATTTGTTCTGACCTTAGACCTTAAAAATGGAAATCTGAAACCTGGGAGAACAAAGTAATTTGTTTGAGAAATACGAGTTGTACAGAACTGTGTTTGTTGTTCTTCACTGCAGTCTTGCTTAGTGGGGCAATTACTAGAAGTCTGCATGAACTCTGCATGAAATCCACTAAAAATTGATTTTTGGATGGACGTACAATGGAACCCTGACTTTCTTTCAGAATTGTAATGCACCAATTTATCCTGAGTCCTTTCTAAATCTCCCAAGATGTTTTATTTGGATCTTTAACTAAGTATTGAATGTTTCTTTCTCCAACTCCTAGTGCACATTGTTATATAATAAATGCTGGACAGATGCAAATGCAGGTTAGACTGATTAAATAAACATGTAGGCAGAAGTACAGAATCAGCAGGCAAGCTGAGAATCAGTAAAGAGCCAAAACAGTCAGGCGATGAGCAAATATTATAACGACGGACAGCCTCGAATCGAGAAGAAAGTGCAATAAATAAGGGTGGAGATCAAATATACCAAACAGGATACAAAGACAGTGACAGGATTCAAGTAAATTCATTTTATTTTTATTTGTAGAGTGCATTTTTTCTTGTCCCATATGTGTCTGATACAGGATTCGAGCTGCTCAACAGTTCTGGGTATTCTTTGTTGTATTTTTTGTTTCATTAGGCACCGTTTCATTAAGTTCTGCTTGTTTACTTCTCTGTAATTAACTTCATCACATTTTTCTTTTCTGTTTTTCTCTCCACACTCACTTTCTCAGTTAATCATAAATCAGTGTATCAGTTTAACGCCGATTCCTCGGGTCACGCTAAAGTTCAGTGCATTATACCGGCAGATGCTGATGTTGAATTTCCAGCAGTGATGTTGCAATGGCCATGTTTCTGAAATCGCACACTCCTTTTTTTACTGAGAAGTGAACCTTCGCCATTGCACAAGGTTCTAAATCATCAATACAGATTTGTGTGGGAGGAAGTTCAGGAGGTAAAATGTATTTCATATTAAGAAATATGTAACACGATATGGTTCATTGTTGTGTAGAGAACTTGCATGCATGCACGTTGCAAATTCCTGTTTGTGTACCAAAGCAGGGGATTATGGGATTAGACTGTAGGTCATACTGATATTCCTTTACACATAGAGAAGGCACTTTAAAATGAGTGAAAGATTTTACTCAAAAGGTTTGTGGAAAAAAACATTAGCATGAACTTTTTTCTCATTCCACATTTCGTCCCTTTTGCTTTAGTATCGGTTCAACTTCACTTTAAACGCACATAGTGCACTTTATGAAGCAATAAATCCGAGCCAAAGTCCACTCTGGATCGCTGTGTTTGATCCATTACACTATTTATTACTGCATCTGCGACGGCCACCACCTGGGATCAGTCTCTGAAGCATCAATATCTACAGATTACATACTGTCTTGGGATACTGATTTACCATTTCAGCTCTAAACATATATTTAATTATCTCTGTTTGGTCTTCAAAACATTATTAGAATTCATTTTTCCATGTCAAATGTTGAACCATAGCTGTGTAAAACAAAATACATAGCAACATATCTGGCAACCCTTTGTTCATTTTGTATAGCCTGTAAGACTTTAATCTTTTCATTTCATTTTCATTTGACCTGAGAAACCCGAGGCTTTAAATTCACAATCAATTTCTGAATGTAATTTCGGTGGTATTTGTACAGCACTTTTAATCATGAATACTGCCACAATGTCCAAACTTTTACAGAAATACAGTATAAATATTCTAATTATATATATTTTTAATGTATAAAGTTTTTCCTAATAAGTAAACCAGAGGCAGAACCCTCTGATAAAACATGAGAAGGAAACTGACACTGTTGAGCTCCAAAGTCAGCTAAAATGGCTGACTGCTGATTGGTAGGTTCTTTCTTGGTTCTCGGTAGTGATCTGAAACCTACTGAAAAGCTTTGGTCAGACTTTAGAACATTATGGTTCTGAACCTCCTCTCATCAAACTGAGGATCTGTGAATGGCAGAGTTTTCATATGGCTTTAATCAGCTCCAATGTTTTTCTCTGCCGGATGTCCTGAAGATGTTATCTCAACTAGACATAAAGGCAAACACAGCTGGAGGAAGAGGATCAAATTTAAAACCTGCTCGTATCTGAACCATCTGTTCTGCTGCTCCTTGATACTCAACAGTTTGTGACTAACAATCACAAATGTCCCTTCTTTTTTAGGTGTCACAATTTCTCACTGTACATATTTAGAAGAATTCACACCATCAGCTTGTGCATGAACGTCTGAACGGTTACCTGTGAAATCATAAGTGTGAGAGTAGATGCATAGGTTTATAGATGCATATACTGAAAATATCTTCTATGACCCTCCTTCATTACCACAAATTAATTATGATTATTAATATATTTATATATTCTGTACACTTTGATATTCCAAAGATCTCAGTATTCCATACACATCAGTATTCCAGTATAATCTACTCAAGTAAAAGTTCTATTACTTCAATAAAATTTTACTTAAGTACAAGTAAAGTTATTCGCCAAAAAATACACAAATTCGAGTTTCTTAAAATCCTGTACCATCAGAGGTCAGATGGTACAGACCTCTGAGGGCTTCTTCACCAGGGTGTTGAACACCTAGGGTACCAGAAACTGTCCACTCTCTCCAATGGGGTCCTGTTGATGTTTAATGGTTGGTATGAGCGCTCCTGCATCCTGCTGAAGTCCACTATTAACTCCTTGGACTTGCTGACATTCAGGAGAAGATTGTTCTCCTGGCACCATCTCTCAGGGTTTTTAATCTCCTGTAGGTAGGCCGTCTTGTCATTATTGGAGATCAGGTGCACAACAACAGTGTCGTCTGCAAACTTGATGATAGTGGTGGAGCTGGAAGTGGAAAGTTGGGGTCAGAGCACAGGGTCATTGACAGACAGACAGACAGACAGATAAACAGATAGATAGATAGATAGATAGATAGATAGATAGATAGATAGATAGATAGATAGATAGATAGATAGATAGATAGATTATTCCCCATACAAATCAAACAACGGCTAAAATCAAGGCATGAAAATTATTTCTGATTGACAGCTCAGAAATAAGATATTAGATTGCCACCTGGTGGTCAAACACACACACACACACACACACACACACACACACACACACACACACACACACACACACAAATCTTGTTTCTGAATTGATTATATTTTTTATGTTTAGTAATTGATACAATTAAAGAAAGAAAAAAAGAAAGAAAGAAAGAAAGAAAGAAAGAAAGAAAGAAAGAAAGAAAGAAAGAAGCAATAAACCTGACCAAACATTTTTGAATGTAAGGATCTATTTGTATGAACGTCATTACCCAGAAGGCAGTTACTCAAACAGGAAGTGCGTCACAGGAAGTAGGCGAAGCAGCAGCAGGGACGAGCGTTCAAAAGCGCCCAGGAAGAACTGGAGTTTTTACCGTGAATATGAATGAATAAATTATGCTATAAGGAATATGGTGAGGTTTGGGGTGTTTGGGGGTGTTTGGGGTGTGTGTTTGCGCTGATGCCGTCTGTTTGAACAGGAGAAAGATTGAGGTAAATGCAGGAGGTGTTAGGTAGAGAAGAGCGCGAGCTGCGGTTACCAATGGCGACGCGGACGCTGAGCTGCAGCTGATCAGCGCGTGTTACATAGCTGCTGTGATTGAGCTGCAGTTACAGAGCTGCTGTGACTGAGCTGCTGTTACAGAGCTGTTGTTACAGAGCTGTTGTTACAGAGCTGATGTGATTGAGCTTCTGTTACAGAGCTGATGTGATTAAGCTCCGGTTACTGAGCTGCTGTTACAGAGCTGCTGTTACTGAGCTTCTGTTACAGAGCTGATGTGATTGAGCTTCTGTTACAGAGCTGCTGTGATTAAGCTCCGGTTACTGAGCTGCTGTTACTGAGCTGCTGTTACTGAGCTGCTGTGATTAAGCTCCGGTTACTGAGCTGCTGTTACAGAGCTGCTGTTACTGAGCTGCTGTGATTAAGCTCCGGTTACTGAGCTGCTGTTACTGAGCTGCTGTGATTAAGCTCCGGTTACTGAGCTGCTGTTACTGAGCTGCTGTTACTGAGCTGCTGTGATTAAGCTCCGGTTACTGAGCTGCTGTTACTGAGCTGCTGTGATTAAGCTCCGGTTACTGAGCTGCTGTTACAGAGCTGCTGTTACTGAGCTGCTGTGATTAAGCTCCGGTTACTGAGCTGCTGTTACAGAGCTGCTGTTACTGAGCTGCTGTGATTAAGCTCTGGTTACTGAGCTGATGTTACTGAGCTGCTGTTACTGAGCTGCTGTGATTAAGCTCCGGTTACTGAGCTGCTGTTACTGAGCTGCTGTGATTAAGCTCTGGTTACTGAGCTGCTGTTACTGAGCTGCTGTTACTGAGCTGCTGTTACAGAGCTGCTGTTACTGAGCTGCTGTGATTAAGCTCTGGTTACTGAGCTGCTGTTACTGAGCTGCTGTTACAGAGCTGCTGTTACTGAGCTGCTGTGATTAAGCTCTGGTTACTGAGCTGCTGTTACTGAGCTGCTGTTACAGAGCTGCTGTTACTGAGCTGCTGTGATTAAGCTCCGGTTACTGAGCTGCTGTTACTGAGTTACTGAGCTGCTGTTACTGAGCTGCTGTGATTAAGCTCTGGTTACTGAGCTGCTGTTACTGAGCTGCTGTTACAGAGCTGCTGTTACTGAGCTGCTGTGATTAAGCTCCGGTTACTGAGCTGCTGTTACTGAGCTGCTGTTACTGAGCTGCTGTTACAGAGCTGCTGTTACTGAGCTGCTGTGATTAAGCTCCAGTTACAGAGCTGCTGTTACGAGTGTAAGTGCAGGAACGATTATAGGTAGAGGAGGAAACACATACATACAGTAGAGGGACTGTTCCACTTTACCCAGCATCAGACAGACAGACAGACGTGTCAAATAAACATCTTCTTACAAAACAGAACAAGAAGAAGAAAAGGACTTTATGGATGATTGTATCACACATGGAGGATTGTTTACTGCATGTGAACGAGTGGTTGCTATAGAAACGCTAATATATTAATGTATGAATGTGCTGTGTCAGTGAGTCGAGTGATTTTTTTGATTATTTTTTTTATTTTTATTTTTATGTCAGGCATCCAAACAGAAGAAAGGCTTGAGGGGTGAGTGATTTATACATGTGACACGAATATGTGTTTTTTAGATGGATAGTATAGATGGACAGATTTGCTGTTCATTTCAGGCTCCATCAGTGACGTTTTTGGAGATCTTCTGGGAGACGACAGTGACGATGGTAAGCGTCTGATGTCCTGGAATCCGACGTCCTTCTTTATAAATAAACGATCGTGTAACCTTGTACCGAAATGACCTGAAGTGTTTCTTTCCCCTCAGATCTCCAGGTGAAGACCAGGACACCATCTGGAGGACTCAGCAGACCGGCGGGGGTTTTACGAACGCAGAGCGGGAAGAGGTGAGCGCTCACGCCAACAGACGCAACCATGAACTGTACAGTGGATCTTCAGTTCACCCGTGTTTTTCTGTTGAATCCCCTCAGGAACCTGCTAGACGACGATTTCTTCAGTAAACTGGCGGAGGAGGCGGAGAAGGATGACGAGGTCAGGAGTGTTTTTTTTTTTTTTTAGCTGCATTGTGATTGTGTTTGATCCCAGCGTTTTGTGGTTTCTTTGTGAAGTATAAGAAAGAAAGCTGCTATAGGGTAATCGACAACACGAACTAACTGATTCCTTCGCATTCGCAGGCTTCCGATGTTTCCGCGGCGGATCCGAAGGCTTTGCTGGAGAGCATGAAGGTGTCTGACTTGTTTGATTGTTCATACATAGGATTTTCATAACCAAAAGTATTGGGACACTCGACCTTTCCCACCTATACGTGGTTCTTTTACAAAATGTTAACACACGGTTGTGTAGGACGTTTTTGCTAGGTGGTAGAATTAAAAAAGAGGCCCATGATGATGTGTACAAAGCCAGCTCCATGAAGATATGCTTTACATGAGTTGGAAGTATTTAGATCTCCATCTATAGAGATCTGACCTCAAAACTATCTCCAGGCCTCCACACCTCACCTCCATCTGTACCTGACTTTACCAGAATCTGGCAGAACGTCCTCACAGAAGCTTATTATGGGGACTAAATGGGAAATTAGGTTTTCAAAAAGTAGCACATTTCATGGTCAGGTGTCCACAAACTTTCGGTCATATAGTGCAGGTCTCAGAAAGTTCAAGGAAGTACACAGATAAGATCGTCTTCATGTCAGGTTCCACATATTTGTGTGTGTGTGGTTCCAATCCAGGACATGGATGATATGGACGCTGATTTGTTTGGCTCAAAGAGGAAGCCCAGTTCTGCCCCGGCACAAAACAGGACCTCCAGAACCGAAACATCTAAACCAGAAGACAAAAACAAAGCTACTACTCGTGAGTTACGATTAAACTCAACTTCTTCTGCATTCAAGACGTTTTATTTTCCTGTGTGTGTGTGTGTGTGTGTGTGTGGTGTGTGTGTGTGTGTGTGTGTGTGTGTGTGTGTGGTAGCTCTCTCAGCATATCAGTGTGTCTCAACACAGAAGCAGGAGGGATGGAGAAGGAGGAGGAGGAGGAGGAGGTGAAGAAGCCCAGCTTGGCTCCTGCTGCTGCCCAGAGGAGCATCAGGAAATTCAGCTTTATGGGTGAGATTTACTGCAGATGTAGAAAGATTTCAGTTTGTTGTTCCCTCAACAAAGTTTCTTCCTTTTTAGCTTTCAGTAAATAAGATATTAAAAATAAAACTCCACTAAAAGTGTAATCTCGTCTTTCCTGAGGGAAAAAATTACCTCAGCTTTACCTCACTAACTATAACAAATTCATATACAAAGGCCATCCAAACGCTCAGCTCTGTTCAGGTAGTTCAGGTAAAAGTTTAGAGCGTTGACCAGTCTGAATTTCAGATAGATAAATAGATACATAGAGAGAGAGAGAGAGAGAGAGAGAGAGAGAGAGAGAGAGAGAAAGAGAAAGAGAAAGAAAGATGGATGGGTGGATGGACATCGATAGACAGACAGACCGACCGTAGGACGGACAGACAGACCGTAGAACAGACATGCAGACAGACAGACAGTGGGACAGACAGACAGACAAACAGACCAGGAGACAGGCAGACAGACCTACAGACAAACAGACCTTGAGACAGGCAGACAAACAGACCTTGAGACAGACAGACAGACAGACTGTGAGACAGGCAGACAGACCATGGGACAGACAAACAGACCTTGAGACAGACAGACAGACTGTGAGACAGGCAGACAGACCATGGAACAGACATGCAGACAGACAGACCGTGGGACAGGCAGACAGACAGATGTTTCTGTTGAACTGATTGAACTTTATTTTCAGACGTCTCTGTACAAACATTCCTGTCGTATCTGATTTACATTCATGTGAACGGTTTATTGTCTTTGTTCATTCATGCTGCATTACTTCAGATGAGGATGATGATGATGATCATGAGTTACCAGCTGGCAAGCAAGGTATCAGCTCAGGAAAAACATCTGATTTGCCTCCTTGTGTCTCTCCAACATAAACCACCAGAACTGAATTTATAAATCAGATTATTGAAATGTTTAGGAATAAACAGGGGAGTCGTTTGAGGATCTCAGTGCTCATGTTTTGTGTCATTTGCATGGATCTTCACTCGGCTGTTGGATTTCGTTTGTTCATATCAGATGACGATCCTCTCGATGACCTGCTGAACGAACTGGATGAGGAACATCTGAAGAGCGCTCCATCAGGGAAAGCTGGAAAGCAGCAGGCTGTGCAGAAGAAGAGGAACACGGTCAGCATGTTTCTTGGTTATTTCAAAGTTCCTGATTGGGTTCCTGTGCAGGTTCAAGAAATATAGGTGTTTAGGAAGGAACGAAAGGTTTTGAGGGTTTTTATCAGTGCCCTTTTTGGTTAAAAAAAAAAAAAAAAAAAAAAAAAAAAAAAAAGATTTGTGTTTTATGCCTCTTATTGCGTTATAGCCACGCCCACAGCCACGCCCACAGTCGCACCTGCAGCTGCATCTAAGAAACGCACTGAGTTGACCTTCGATGATGACGAGGACGATCTGATGGACGCACTGGGGTTCAGTGACGCCCCAAAAGGAAAAGGAGGTGGACTCATCCCCAAAAAAGAGAAGTGAGATTTAGCTTTTATATTACATCTGTTCAATCATGCACATTGTCCTGTTTCTTCTTCTTCTGATTATTATTATTATTATTTGGTCTGCTGTGAGTGCAGTGAGACTCCTCAGAGAGCACGCACCAGACTGGATGAGATTTTGGGGATCGGGACGCCTCCTCGCCTGCTGGAGAGACCTGTAACCGTCGAGAAAAAAGACCCCACACTCGCAGAGACACAACCTCAGAAGAGCTCAGGGAAAGGTATCAAAACTGAACGAACTGTCCAGTACTGTTTTCTCCGTGTCTGGCATAGGAGGAGGCGTGGCCTCCAGTTTCAGTAAAGGAGGCGTGGCCTCCAGTTTCATTGAAGAGGTGTGGCCTCTTTGTTTCAGTGAGGGAGGCATGGCCTCTGTGTTTCAGTAAAGAAGGTGTGTGAAGGAGGTGTGGCCTCTGTTTTTCAGTGAAGGACATGTGTGAAGGAGGTGTGGCCTCTGTGTTTCAGTCGAAGGAGGTGTGGCCTATGTTTATGTGAAGGAGGTGTGTGAAGGAGGTGTGGCCTCTAGAATAGAATAAAATAGCCTTTATTTGTCACATATACATTACAGCACAGTGAAATTTGTTCTTCGCATATCCCAGTTTTTTGTTTGGAAACTAGGGTCAGAGCGCAGGGTCGGCCATGATACAGCACCCCTGGAGCACAGAGGGTTAAGGGCCTTGCTCAAGGGCCCAAGAGTGGCAGCTTGGCGATACCTAGCTTGGTGAAGGCCTGTGTTTCAGTGAATAAGGCGTGGCCTCTTTTCCATGAAGTAGGTGTGATCTCAGTGTCTCTGTTTTAGTGAAGGGGTGTGGTCACAAAGGGGGCGTGGTCACAAAACATCAATTTATATTTACACTAGCAAATGATGAGTGTTTTGTTATGACTAAAACCGGTTGGTGTTTTTCAGATTCTTTGTTTGGAGATGAAGACTTAACGTTTGGCTCGTACCAGCCCACACTGGGCTCGACTCCGGAGGGACGAACCTCTCGCAGACACTCCGTACGGTGAGAAAACACACACACACACACACACACACACACACACACACACACATACACACACACACACACACACATATATACACACACAACTTTCATTCCTGGCTTTGCTGCAAAACAGTTAAATGCTGTCCCAATCTAACTCTCAATCTTTCACATAGATTCTCCACCGAGGACGTCAGCTCCTCTTCTCCAGAACGTAAGCCCACAAGCTCCACCGTGACCTCTACTACGACCTTCACCCGGCCTGGCCGCCCTGCTTCCGACTGGCTCGGGTTAAAGCAGGACGAAGAAGAAGCGGAAAAGGAAAAGCAGTTAATTACAAAGAAGGAATCTCCAGGAACTTCAGAGAGACTAAAACCACCACGTTCTCCATCACATGTAGCAGAAAAACCCTCCAGAGAGACCTCGAAACCCAGTGAGGAGCTCAGAGCCGTGCCTGACTCTCCAGAACCTTCCACCACCACCACCACCACCACCACTGCAGCCAAACTGGTGAGTAAAAAACTGGAGGTTGAGGGTGAGGACGACTGGCTGTCAGGAGCATTGAGTAAGAAGAAAGCCCTGGCACAGGAGAGAGAAAAAAGGCAGGAGGAATCTCCAGGGCTTGAAAAGGAGATGGACCTCGACACGTTACTCAGGTAGGGATTCACGTTTATGGAAGGAGTCTACAGTGTGAGCGAATTTCCGATTGTTCTACTGTTTCAAGGAAAATAATTGTTATTGTTTTTCCCAGCAAACGAAACCCCACCTCGACTCCACGCAGGGCAAACGAGGACAAACCCCTCCCTCAAAAACAGCTCAGGTATCGCAATACACCTCTGTACCACACACCCCACACACACACACACACACCCCACCACACACACACACACACACACACACACACACACACACACACACACACACCTCTTTATCACATCATTGTCTGGTATATTCCAAATATTACACACTTTTATTCACATAAATGCTGTGTGCTCTGTGTCTGTGTCCGTGTGTGTGTGTGTCCGTGTGTGTGTGTGTCTGTGTGTGTGTGTGTGTGTGTGTGTGTGTGTGTGTGTGTGTGTGTGTGTGTGTGTGTCCGTGTCCTTAGCAACGAGTCTATGGTGGCGTCTAGCCGACAGCAGAGCCCCACACCCTCCCCCACACCCAGCACAGGAGCTCAGCACACACATGGTATGTACCAACTATGGACCAATAATCCATTAACCTACTGTAAGAGTGGGCGGGACATTCACCTTATGCAGGCTGCTGATTGGACGAACTGGAGAGAACAGATTGTCAGTTCTGAAATCCACACTGTATGAATATGCATGACATGCCCCGCCCCCTCAAAACTGACCTACTGTGGCCACGCCCACGTTAATTAACATAATGAAGGCTGAAGTTCCCCTTCTTTTTTCTCTCTCCCTCTCTCTTTTTGCTCTCCCCTTTTCTCTTCTCTTTCTTCTGTCCCTCTCTCTCTTTCTCAGAGCGAGAGCAGAAACCTGTAGTTGTGAGCACTTCACCTGTCCAGCAGGGGTCTCTGTCTAATGGCCTTGAGCAGCTTTACCAGCAGCAGGTCTGTCATCTCTCTCACACACACACACACACACACACACACACACACACACACACACACACACACACCACATAGAGTAGCACAAATTATTGACCAGATCTCTGTGGGAATTCATCATGTAAATAAAACACAAGTTTGTATTTGTGTGTGTCTGAGTGTTTGTGTGTGTGTCTGTGTGCTGGTGTGTTATTGTGTGTGTGTGTGTGTGTGTGTGTGTGTGTGTGTGTGTGTGTGTGTGTGTAGCTGACTCAGGCTCAGCTGTGGGGTTTAGGAACACCAATGGACCAGAGTTCCTTACAGAAAACAAGGAGAGATACAGAACATCACACTGGAGACATGAGTGCACTACAGTCCAGAATTGTACAGCTGGAGGGACAGGTATATACACACACACACACACACACACACACACACACACACACACACACACACACACACACACACACACAGAGCTGTGTAACTGTCTGTATGTGTGTGACAGGTACGAAGTTTGCAGCTGGAAAAGGATCAGCTACAGATGTTACTGGACAATGTCCAACAGAGACACAAACGAGATACAGAGCTGATGGAGAACACACACAGGTAACACGCACACACACACACAAACATGCACACACACAGATAACACACACACACAGGTAACACACATGCGCACGCACACACACACATGCACACACATGCACACACACAGGTAACACACATACACACACACAAACATGCACACACACAGATAACACACACACACAGGTAACACACATGCGCACGCACACACACACATGCACACACATGCACACACACAGGTAACACACTAACACACATGCAGGTAACACACATGGATGCAAACATTTGAAATAACACAAACTCAGACACTTTACTGAGTTGATAGAGAACACACATCTCCCCCTCTCTCTCACTTTCTCTTATCCATTCTTTCTCCCTCTCCCTCTCCTTACTCTAATCTATCCATGTATCCATTCATCCATCCATCCATCTATCCCCGTCTTCTCGCTCTCAATCTTTTTTTTTTCTTCACATAATTTATCTATCTTTCCCTCTATTTTCTCCCTCTATTTTCTCTATCTATCGCTCATTCTCTCCTCTCCCTCTCTATCTTTTTCTATCTCTCTCTCTCCCCCCCTCTCTCACACAGAACCCGTGTGAAGCTGCTGGAGGAGTGTGCTTCACAGCGGGAGGCGCGGGTGCACACGGAGAACCAGGAACTGACGGAGCGGCTGGAGATGGTACTGAAGCAGGTGCAGCAGGAGAGGGAGCAGCTTCAGGAGCAGCATCAGCGCAGGCTGGCACAGAGCCAACAGGAGAGAGACCGAGAGGTGGAGAGACTCCGAGAGCTCCAGAGGTGTGTGTACACACACACACACACACACACACACATACACATTCATTAGACAAGGTCTACCTGGACCCCACATTGGAAAAAGCAGTTTGGTTGTACTGAGCGTGTGTGTGTGTGTGTGTGTGTTGGGAAATGTACAGGAAGTCCATACAGGAGATGAAGAAGGATTACGAGGAGCAGATACAGAGACTCAGGAGACTGAAGGAAGAGGAGATCGATGCAGTAACCAGTGCTACCTCACAGACCAGGTACAGGTCTCTCTCTCACACACACACACATACACACATACACACACACACACAGTCGTGCGCAGTGAAAGAATTAGTAATACTGAATTTTGACAAAGGTGGCCTAGTTAGACTGTAAGATAGGCAATGATGGGGTGTGTGTGTGTGTGTGTGTGTGTGTGTGTGTGTGTGTGTGTGTGTGTGTGTGTGTGTGTGTAGGTCCCTGACGGTGGTTATCGAGCAGATGGAGCAGTTCTCGCTCAGGCTGGACGATCTCTCATCTCGTATCGAGAGCACTCATGAGAACACGACTCAGGGCCTGGAGCTCGGCGCTCGACAGAGGAATGAACAACTGCGAGGTGCAAAACACACACACACACACACACACGTAATCAATCAATCATTTAATTAATAAATACTTACCAGTTTGATCACCCACATCACTTAGAAAAACATTGAAACCCCCCACCCCCCGCCACCGTTTCTGGGCGGGGCTTCGGGTTTAAGGGGCGTGTCCAAGTCAGGGTGAATGCAGTATATGAGCTGAAGTCGGGAAATGATTTTTTGCTCCTGAGTTCAGTGTGTGTGTGTGTGTGTGTGTGTGTGTGTGTGTGTGTGTCTCAGTTCTGCAGGAGCGTCTGACACAGCAGCAGAGGGACATGGTCGAGGAGAGAACCCGACTCAAAGAGGTCATAGCCAAGATGGACACACAGCTGGCCGAGCAGCAGAGACAGCTGCAGCAGGTCTGTCCCTGGAGAAAGGGGCGGGGCTTCATCATTACCTTATGATGATAATAATGGTTGTGTGTGTGTGTGTGTGTGTAGGAGCGTTGGCGGGTCACCGCAGAGCAGGCGAAAGCCGAGTCAGCATTAC
This sequence comes from Silurus lanzhouensis, assembly GCA_039877035.1. Taxonomy (NCBI): domain Eukaryota; kingdom Metazoa; phylum Chordata; class Actinopteri; order Siluriformes; family Siluridae; genus Silurus; species Silurus lanzhouensis. The sequence continues at coordinate 4,345,202 of JBCEWE010000191.1, forward strand.
GGGGCCTGGAGGAAGAGAGACGCACCATGACTCAACAAATCACCATAGAGAGGGAGGAGCTGGAGAGGGCCAAGGTGTCTCTCTCACACACACACACATTCATTAATTTTTATATATATATATATATATATATATATATATATATATATATATATATATATATATATATATATAGTGGAAGAAAATTCAAGAGAAGGACAATATCAGAAGCAGAGTAAAAGGTAATTGTGTGTGTGTGTGTGTGTGTGTGTGTGTTTCAGACTGCTTTGTTAGACGAGCAGCAGCAGGTGATGCAGCGCTGCACAGAGGAGCGGAGGAAACTCGCGGCAGAGTGGACACACTTTCACGCTCAGGACAAACAGCGCAGGGAGAGAGAGCTGGACCGAGAGGGACACATTATCAGCATGGCACAGGTACACACACACACACACACACACACACACACACACACACACACACACACTTCTTACTTCCACTATCTGATGATTTTGTGTGTGTGTGTGTGTAGGAGCAGGCTGACCTGAAGCTCAGAGCAGGAGAGCTGAAGCAGAAAGAGGAAGCCCTCCAGAGGGAGAGAGAGAACCTGGAGAAACTCCGAGCAGAGCTAGAGGTGGAGAAAGAGCGAATGAACGCTGCGGCTCTGCACCTGAAACACCGAGCGCAGGAGGTCGAGAGTCTCAGCAAGGTGACCGCACGTGTGTGTGTGTGTGTGTGTCACATTTAATATGTAGAATTATCTAAACAGATCTACTTATTTTAGCGTACTTTGAATGTCTTCAATCCTTTTTCATTCACTCCGCCGATATGAAGAATTTATCAGGATTTTCCTGAAGAGGTGAATAAAACGTTCACGTGTGCGTGAAACTAAATCCGAGTTTTACGCCGCATTGCACGTGGTCTTACCGGTACGGAGCGAGCAGACACAGTGACACTGCGCTAACTCTAGTTTCTTCTAGAAACGTTCAAAGTGCGAGGCGGAGACTAAACAAATTTGCGGTCCGCCTCTTAAAACGTTCCTGAGGGGAACTCCGATTGTTACTGTTCCGCATGTAAAAGGATTGCATTTACACGTGTGTGTGTAGCTGGCATGTGAGCGCTATGAGGAAGGCGAGCGGGCGCTGCAGGACGCTCGGCGTGTGGAGGCGGGACATCAGGTTCGTCTGCGCAACATCCGCACCGAGCTGGAGCACCTGAGGACGCAGGAGCACAACCTACAGCAGGTCCGTGTGTGTTCATACGGATGTCACTTTAGGCAACAAACTGTGTGTAATCATTTCTCCATCCTGTCTCTCAGGAGAGGAGGAAAGTGACGGATTATCACAGAGAGATGGACAGAATAAGACACAGTCTTCCCCCAGACCACTTACCTTCCCCTGGGGAACCTTTTCTAACAGGTACACACTTCCTGACCTGCACCTTATTACACATCATTTAGATTTGTTGTAGATTTCACACTTTATTGTTTAGCTTTGTTTGAAGATTATTAGCTGCACACACAATCTCTGATCCAAGAGATTTTTAATTCCACCTCCCATAAAAAGTTAACTGTAAGCAGGGCATGAGGAACATTGAGAGGAACCAAACTTACTGTTCATGTGGGTTCCCCCCCCCAGGGTTCTCTCCTGCATTTAACAGCACAGCTATTCTTCACCCTGGACCACAAACGAACATTACCAGATCGGTTTCTCCAAAACTGCAGGCCACACTCGCCGTGCTCAGACACACAGCTGAAAAGGTAGAAGAGCATCTTGTGTAGTGTCTTCTTACACACGTTTGTGGCACTGAAACTAAAACTTCTCTACATTAGGACCGGGACTTCCTGCAGGATGAGCAGATCTTTCTGGACACCCTGAAAGGAACACAGCGCAACTCTACTCTACGGACGTGACTCAAAACAGTGCTATTTTTCCACTTTCTATACATTTGAATAAATTTTTAAAAAGCCCACTCTGGATTTACAGTTCATTTGAAGTCACATGACCTCTGATCATTTTAATCCTGGATTCATCAAATAAGAGAGAAACAGGCTTTTTTTGTTTGTTTTATTTTTATAGTTTTCATACACAAAATAAGCAATAATGGTCACATGACATCCTTCTTTCTCCCAGGTCCTTTTTCCATCACATTCAAATGTTCATACTTCACCTAAAAAATAAATAAAATATTTAGTAGTCTGCTCTGAACTCCTACACGCTGCTATGAGCGCAAGGACGAGCCTCAGTTTACCAAGTCTCCACACGATCAATTAAGACAGGGATAACTTTTATCATCACAGGCTCCTCAGGGTGCTCTCCACACCAACACTCCACATAATCAACTTTTTTCAAAGAAAAAAAAAAAGGGTTACTATAAAAACTGCACGGTTCAGTGATTCACTGCTAGAGGCCACTCTTGTGATGTATAACAACCCGGAAAAACTATGTATGGATTTTTGTCAATAGATCCAGCAATTAACCCTAAATTTAATCATAATAGAAGGAATAAAACCACACTGGACTTTTCCCAATAACACTAAACATTCTAATCCTTACTTGAATCACTTGTATAAATCAGTGTGGTGAGGCTGCAATGATGCGTTAGAAGTTTTACTTTACTACAAGCATTTCTATGAGTTGGTGAGATGTTCAACAGGGTGCATTTCATAAAGTGGGGCATGGAGTGTTGCTGCAAGAAAAACTATGAAAACTACAACGTCTGATTACAAGATAAAATACCTTGTTTAGGATTCATCAGATCTCAATCAGGTCCAATCGCATCCAATCTAGACAGGTTCCCTGCGGAAAAAAAAAAGAGCGTTGAGACACTGAGCACGAAAACCAGTGTGTGGGGGTGATCAAGACCTTCTGCTTAATCCTCAGAACATTGTGGTTTAAAGCATCGTCAGTTTTCGCATCAGACGGCACTTCCTATGTAAAGTTTTCATCTCAGGAACACGTGTAGCACCGATTTATAAACGTGCAATCAACAAACGTACCTGATATTCAAGCTGGTGCTTCTTCAAGATTCATTCAATCCACGTGTAGGCCACATCTTCATTCTCCTCCAAACCTCTGAGTAGTGCAGGACTCGGATTTCTGGGGAAATTAAGAAAAACATGCATTAATGAAATTTCTGCATTGCGCAATGCACACCCGTGCGCGTGCCCGCGACGCTTCACGTGCACAGCTTTTCAAATCACGTTTTACACGTGAACCCCAAATCAAAACTTTTGGATTGTTTACATGCTAAAACACCAACTAAGAAAACCTTAAAAAAAATAAAACCCGACTTAATAAACGTGAGGGAAATGCCCTCCCCGCGCACCCACGTGGTTGCCTCATGCTAGCAAACGCTAACTAGCCGAGGATGGATTTTTAATATAGATTTCCTTCATATAATCCAAAGTGAGGCATATGCTTTTTATTTTCGCCCGATAAAAGAAAATAAGGCATAAATCCACTCTGTATTGGGGGAAAAAAACCACTCGCTAGCAAAGAAATCAGATTAGCGCTCTTACAAAAGCAATTAGAATAAAAATACGATTTAATTTACTTACTTTTGGCATCAAGGTGGTCTTAAAGTATGCAAAGTTAAAATTCCAGTGTTAAACATTTTATTATACGACTTTAATAAACAATTAGACTGCTCAACTACATCATCCATTACTGAGGCGGAAAAGAGGACACTAAAGATTAGGGTGTCTGTATTTATACCGTCCGTGACGTCAAACCCACGTGACCTCGGACCAATAGGATGCACAGCCGTAAATGCTGCCACATAAATATAGATATCACCAAAAGTATTTGGACACCTGAGGGGTTTTTTTTTGTGGTTCTTCTATGAACTGTTATTGGAGTGGAAGATCTCCTGATTATGGAGTGAGAACACCTCTGGGATGTATGTGAACTCACGCTGTTTGTGGCTTCTCACACAAATCTCCACAAAATCTTCTCAGAAGAGTGGAGGTTATAATCACAGCAAATGATATGTTCAAAAAAAAAAAAGAAAAAAAAGCACATACTAATGTTATTGTCAGGTGACCACAAACATTTGGTCATATAGTGTACATGTATGTTTTCTGCATAATTTATTTCTGTTTTTTTATTACTGCAACCACTTTTATTCATTATTTTGGTTTTATTTTATTCATCACCTTTTTAATTTTATCAGTTTATTATTTTTTTTATTGTAATGAAGTGGTCCTGTGATGTGTTTCACTACATGTTCTACTGTTTATGGTCATGTATGTGACAGATAAAATGTGAATTTGGTTATGTCCTGATTCTTCTCTCCCTGAACATGTGATTGTGATGACACGAGAGTGAGCAGTGTAAAGAGACACACTAGAAAGATCTGCTGAAGAAATGTCATTGTGAAGAATATTCACACATCCGGGTGAAGGGGCGGGGTGGTGGGGGGGGGTACAGAACTGAATTACAGAGGACCTGAAACCCACGATTATTAGTTTATAAGAAGAGAAAAACTATATGTATGTGCATGTACACAATTAGTGATTACTGTTTATTACATACTGTTTCTCTCTACAGTCTCGCTATCTATCGATCTATCTATCTATCTATCTATCTATCTATCTATCTATCTATCTATCTATCTATCTATCTGTCTGTAATCTATCTATCTATCTATCTATCTATCTATCTATCTATCTATCTATCTGTCTGTCTGTCTGTCTGTCTGTCTGTCTGTCTGTCTGTCTGTTATCTATCTATCTATCTATCTATCTATCTATCTATCTATCTATCTATCTATCTATCTATCTATCTGTCTTTCTGTCTGTCTGTCTCGTGTGTGTGTGTGTGTGTGTGTGTGTGTGTGTGTGTGTGTGTGTGTGTGTGTGTGTGTGTGTTTCAGTGTCGTCACTAGAGAGAGATCTTTTCAGCTGGACTGAATCCAGCTGTTAAACTCCAGCAGTCCCCGGACTCCGCTCCCCTGCTCCGTGTCTCCGGTGGATCTCGGGACTCTTTTCCACGGTCGGGATGGACGGTGATGGGGAGCTGCGCGCGGAGTTTACCGACGCGGCGACCGGGAGACTGCGACTCTGCGTGACCCTGACGGACCTCCGCCTCTCGGTCAGGAAGCTCGGTGGCTCGCCTGTTTGGCAGCACGGACAAGAGCCGGTGCTCGAGCTCGGCCTCGGGGACTGCGTGGGCTGCCGCGCGTGGCGGAGCGAGGACGCGGAGGACACGGAGGACGCGGCGGCGTATCTGTGCGCGTATTTCTACCCTGTGCGCCGCAGCTGGACCGGAGCTCCCGCCGGCCGCCGGAGAGAAGAGCAGCGATTTCGGGTCCTCACCGGGAGAGACGCCCGGGCCAACCTGGAGCAGGCGGAGAGGTGGGCGCGCGCGGTCACACACCGCGCATCAGCACTGCGCACACCAGAGATCAGAGACAGTAAGAGAAAGTTATAGATACTAAAGTTTTTACTCAAAAATCTAACTCAGGCATTAGATAAAGAGTTCACAAACCTCCGAGCTCATAATGGCTCCTTAAGGAAAAGATCCTGATTTATAATAATAATAATAATAATAATAATAATAATAATAATAATAATAATAATTATTATTATTATTATTATTATTATTGTTGTTGTTGTTGTTGTTGTTGTCTAGACTTATCCAGAGGCATTGAGACTGGAGCAGGAAGGGAAAATGGTTTTGGGACTAAAACTGGAACTGGTGGAAATAGGTTTAATGACAATCTATCTATCTATCTATCTATCTATCTATCTATCTATCTATCTATCTATCTATCTATCTATCTATCTATCTATCTGTCTGTCTGTCTGTCTGTCTGTCTGTCTGTCTGTCTGTCTGTCTGTCTGTCTATCTAAAAACGAGGTTCTGGAACTGTATAAAACTGACCGAATGACTTAATAAACCCACAGGAAATGCTTAACACCAATTTATTGTTGATCAGAGAAGCAGAGCGAGTGGAACATCAGTAATGGGAAGGTAAATGGATCTGAGATGGAGCTGAATGTCCAGGAGCCGCTGTAGCACCTTCCAAATCTTCTGCATTGAATTTTCCACTAGAATATTGTTTGTTATTTTTATTATATTGATAAAATTCTTGCTGAATCAGCTTATCAAGTCATGGACTGTGACTCTACGATACGTTCACAGCGGTTTTATTGTTGCAAGTCGTCACTACGAAGTCACCAATACCAGTAGCCACTGGAGGAAGGGCGACTAGCCTTTTTCAATCAGGAGACAGATCACTCCTTCATATCAGAATGTCTTCACTTCCTTTCAAAGACCCTGTACCACGTTAATTCTTAATTTTGGCAAGATGCTGGACATGTCCACATCTATTCAAGGCACCAGGAGTCCTGGCTCTCATTGGTCCAGTCCATTCGCCATTATATGTGCGAACGCCGCTTCATCAGATTCATAATCTGCTCACATCAACTCTTTTGGAGCAGCCTCAGAAACCTCAGGAACCTCTGTCTCTGTCTCTTAAAGAAAAACGTTTTATCTCATGTTCTTTAATGTAAAAAGAACAAATGATAGATCTGAAAAATAACAAGAGCAAGAAGTATTCAGATGTTCCACATGGCATTAATGGGAATTACGACTGGAACAGTGGACACACTGGATTTAAAGAATTCCCAGAATGCAATGCAGCTATACAAGTTAATGAAGGTGATATGAAAGACAGACTGAAGGACTACAGCAGCACTGCACCACATGTTTAGATAGATATGAAATTAGGGCTTAAGCTCACTGCAGACGTCAGTAGAATGGTATTGTGGGTCCTGTAAGATCTCTACTCAAAGTGAAAACATAGTGAAGAATGAAGATTTATTTTGTTGTTGCTCCAAATGACGACCTATTTACTATAAATATTGCAACGCTGTTCGTGATGGATTTTTTTTTTACGTCTGCTCCCAGATTGAGGTGGCGCTCAAACTAGGGTGTCAAAGCAAAAATGTTCCACACCTCGAAAATATCACTATCAGCCTCTTTTTATATCCTTCTGTTACTACGCTGAAGCCTGAACCCGAGCTGGAAATGACTGCAGACGGCTGTCTTCAGTCCAATGAGCTGAAGTAAGACAGAGCGAGAGGAAATATGAGCGTAGCAGCATGAAGAGTTTCTTAAACACGAAATAATGATGCCGATCTGATATTCGAGACGGGGCTCATTAGCTCTTATTACTGTAGACACTCTGTTATATCTTTATGATCTACTTTAATCTCTGTAATATAATAAAATGGCACCCGCTTGGTGAAGTGGATGGGAGCGAGTGGCATTTCATGATTTCCTGTTACGTATGTAGTGTGGATAAAACCTCTTTATCATAAAAGCTACGTTCACATGAGAACGTTACGTCCGTCCAGGTTCTGTCTCCGTTCAGCCTTTAAGACATTTTTTAGATGAAGACTACAAATTCCATCCAAGCTCTATGTCTGAGTGGCTCTTCAGAGATAAAGGAGATGGCCTCAAGACAGGTGGCTACGACGTCGGATTATAGATTCCTCTCCGCTTTATTTGTATGCAGCAGTGGGATCTGCATACCAAGCATCTGGCCTGATGTTTGGCTTTTGTGTTCCCCGTCCACCATTCGCTTGAAAGGTCACCGCTGAATCTTGTTAGCGTTGGTTTGATTTGACGTCATTCGGTCAAGTATTTTTCATTATAAATTCAAAAACTCACAAGGAAGAAAAACATACACTCACACACACACACACACACACACACACACACACACACACACACACATGGAGGACCATCAACACTGTCTAGTCATGCACAAAAACATATAAACACATTAATGTAGGAGAATCCGAGCAGAAAATAGAGAACTAAATATTTTTCACAGGATTGTACTGAGGTTGAATGGTTTCTCACGCTCCAGCTCTTCTATCAAAGAACCTTCACGGATTCTTGTATTTAGAGCGATGATCACGAGTAAAAATAAACTGTATTCTAACACACGTGACCCACGCACATGCTCAGGATGAAGATGTGGTGGTTTTTGCAGTGACAGTCATAATAAATCAACTCTTTTGAGCATAAACTAAACATTACTGCTTATGCTAGCTAAATTAATGTCTTCATAGCTAACAAGCTTTTCTGCTAGTTAATAATGTTTTGGGTATAAATTAACATACTATTTATGCTAGCTGATGTTTTTGGGACACAAAGCTAATATACTGTTTATGCTTGATGAAACATTGTCATGTTTATGTTAGCTGAAGTAGCAAAGTTTTAGAAGGAAGCTAACATGCCATTTTCTGATGAAGCAGCAGTTTTAGCAAAGCTAATATACTCTTTGTGCTAGCTGAGGTATCAGTTTTGGATTATAGCTAACATACTGTATATGCTAGCTTTTTTTTTTTTTTGGGTCAACGTTAACATAGTGTTTATTAGCTGAGAAGCAATTTCAGGAGCAGGTTAATATTTTATAAACAGATTAAGCTTTTAAAAAACCTGACTACATGAAATCCAAATCTGATTTGAGCGCTACAGCGGCGTCTCTAAAAGCTCTGCCTCGACGCTCACCGTTCTTTTTCTGTTAATGGACACGAACGTCAGATCAGGTTTCCTGCTTTCAGATGTATAATTGATAACTGTGTGCTTAGGAGTGTGAATCTTTAGGGTTAAAGGAACATAATGTTACGTTAGCAGTGAAAAACAAACGCTGAAGACAGAAGACAGGTGAAGATAATGTATGTGTTCAGTAAAACCAATATTGTTCTGGATTGCTTTGTAGAATGAGAACTAAACAGAGGGGAACTAAAGAGTCTTCCTGGACCTACGAAATTAATGAGTTGTTGGCTCAGGTCTGGTCATTCATCTGCACATCTAACACAGCAAAAAAATCTAGGCTTCACTGCTCATTGAAAGGTCACAGGAACCTCCATCAGCCTCTATCTGCAGAAGGTTGAAGCTGAATCAGTGATACACCAAACCTCTACATAGTTCAAATTGCTGTAGGCATGTGTGTGTGTGTGTGTGTGTGTGTGTGTGTGTGTGTGTGTGTGTGTGTGTGTGTGTTACTATGTCTGATGTGCAGGAGAATGGAGAACGGACCTGCATCCATTATTCACACAGAGTTCTCATACATCACCACTGTTACTTTTTATACTCAAGTCTGTTCCAAAGTGAGAACCTTTGTGCTGCTTTAATCAAAGGGAAATCATATAATGAAAGGGGGAGTTTTAGTTTTTCTGGAGTCTTAGTTCAGAAGCAGGGGATTAGTCAAGTCAAGTCAAGTCAAGTCAAGTCAAGTCAAGTCAAGTTTATTTCTATTGCACTTTTCACAACAGACATTGTCTCAAAGCAGCTTTACAGAATTTAACAGTTAAGGTGAATGATGTGTGTTTACCCCTGATGAGCAGCCGTGGAGACTGTGACAAGGAAAAACTCCCTTAGATGTTATGAGGAAGAAACCTTAAGAGGAACCAGGCTCATTAGTATTAGTATTAGTACTTTTATTCCAGTACAGGAAAGACTATTGCCTCTTTTATCCAGTACTGATGAAATGCAAATGCTAAGTTTGTGTGTGTGTGTGTGTGTGTGTGTGTGTGTGTGTGTGTGTGTGTGTGTGTGTGTGTGTGTGTGTTCAACTTCCTCAGGTGTTGAATTCGGTCGAGTGTGCGTAAGCCGGAGTGTGATGGTGTTGGTGAATCCTCAGAGTGGACGAGGCCAGGCAATGTCTCTCTACACCGGCCCTGTACTGAGCATGCTCAGTGAGGCAAACATCTCTCACACACTCATCACCACAGGTCTGTATCACATACATACGGTCTCTACATTTGGTCTACAAAAGGATTGTATATAAACATTGTAGATTTTATTGTAGCGTTTGGTGCAAATTTAGTTTTCGAAGAAGATCAGCACTTAACCTAAACAAACACCACTGAATAAACAATGCTAATCTTCTTCTTCTGGATCTTCTTGTTCTTCTCAATAATAACCTTCATGGTTTGTGGCTTCATATTTCACCCTTCACAAATGTATCAGTCTGCCTTATTTTAGGATTCATTCCAAAGTCACATTTAAGTTCATGGCATTTGGTAGATGCTCTTATCAAGAGGCACTTATAGTGATCTCATTTATACACCTGAGCAGTTGAGGATTAAGGAGCCTCACTCAGGAGCCCAGCAGTGGCAGCTTGTTGGTGTTCGGACTTGAACTCAATGAACTGACATTGACTTTGAGAACACTGTGAAGCATGGTGGGGGTAGCATCATTCCCTTGGCCTCTTGCCTGCTTCTCCATGTGTATAGCAGTTATCATTGTGGCATAAGTTTAATAAAAGCAGTGTTTATGAGGGAGTCGAGTCATGAGCTTTTGCTTGGAACATAATTTGACATAACGCCATGTGACAAACTTAAATAAAGCAAACAAAAACACATACCTCTGTTCTGCTGCCCTAAATAGTATAGGGCCTTTCGTTTATTGCTCATTATGAATGCATCACATTGCACCCTAGTGGTCTGGAGAGTTATTGCAAATCAGAGACATAAGGATATGTGCCATGGTGCTCGATGTTTTAATGCACCACAATAGCCAACTTTATTTATTTATTTATTTATTTATTTATGGAGCTACAGTGAGTGCTAGGGTGAAAAAACAAATCCAAGTAAGCATCTGTCAGAAAGCGATGACTGTCTCCACTAGGACATATATAAATATATATATATATATAAAAAGCCATTTTTTGGACAAATGTAATATGTCAGTGCACAGACACAAACAGGAGTGAATGGAGATCAGAAAGATGCCTAGAGGCTTCTGGTCTGCAATATTTATGGAGCAGTTAGAGATGAGGGTTGACCACAAAGCACAAGGGGGCACATACTTTTGTTTTCTGATGCTTTATTTAGCACCAGTCATAGTGTATAAGACACAAGTGATATGTCTGGGGAAATGTAATATTTTGCGGGTAACACTGATTTACTTTATTCTTGCGCCTACGTGTAGCTAAAACCGGCTATACATAAGCGGGGTATCAAAACCAGGAGTCAGAATGAAAAATTCTTGAACGACTTGAAATTCGGTTGCCATTGCTGTAATTATACACCGCTTGTTAGACTGTCGTATATCTTTCATTCTGTGTGTTTTAGCTGATCTGTGCAGTGGCTTCATCCCGCAGGATCAGGATTAGGTTTAATGTCAAGGGAAGTTGGTTCGATCCGAACATGATGTACGCACTGATGAGCCGAGAGAATGCCGCCTCAGCGTTTCCTTCCTGTAATATTTCTTTCTTTCCCTCTGTTGACCATCTCTTTCTTTTCTCTTCTTTTAAAACCAAATCTTCTGGTCTGCCTTTCAAATCCATGTGTCTGTCTGATGTTTGAGGATCAGTAGGTTAACCCACTAAGACAGAAACCTTTGAATAATTACGCACCACTGCGTTCAATACCCCACATTCTAACAACACACACTTAAAATAAAACTAAAAAAATGGAAGTAAATATGGGCTTCTCTCCTCAGAGCATCAGAACCATGCACACGAGCTGGTCAGGAACGCTGATCTGTCACAATGGAGTGCCATCGTCATCCTGTCAGGGGACGGATTACTGTTTGAGGTGTGTGTGTGTGTGTGTGTGTGTGTGTGTGTGTGTGTGTGTGTGTGTGTGTGTGTGTGTGTGTGTGTGTGTGTGTGCGTTTCTTAAGAAATAATTATGCAGTGTGCATGTTCTCCAGGTGATCAATGGTTTGATGGAGAGGGAGGACTGGGACGAGGCAATCCGCACTCCGCTCGGGATTCTTCCTGGAGGATCTGGCAACGCACTGGCAGCATCAGTGCACCATTACACACAGTGAGTACTGATATGTACTGATATGTACCCTGTATGTCCCAGGCTCTCCACAGTGTCAGGAGACTGATTTGACTTGGGGTGTGGAAAAGTGCTTATGTGACTTGAAAGCACTAATAGGGTCATTTATATGCATAGGACACAGGAAATTACCCAGCAGAGCTTCGATTCATTACCTGAAGCAGCCACAGTCAAAGATTTTGCATCACTTATATCAGACAGTACAGAGAGAAGGAGTTATGGTTCATGGTTGGGTCTGTGTGTGTGTGTGTGTTTGTGTAATACTGATTCCTTGTACGTATTATTGTTTATTATTGTTTATAAAATGTTTGTGAGTATGTTTTCAATTCACACTAAATTTATTTGGACTGCAGATCACAATCACAAAACGCCCCTCTCTTCTACTCTTTGTGTACATCTTATTACATTTTTTCGATGTGTGTTTCAGATCTGGCCCGGCTCTGGGCGAAGACTTGCTTCTAAGCTGTTGTTTCCTGCTCTATAAAGGTCCAGTCTGTCCCCTGGATATCATCTCTGTACGTTTGTCCTCGGGACGCCGTCTCTTTTCCTTCCTGTCACTGGCCTGGGGCTTTGTGGCCGACGTGGACATCGAGAGCGAAAAGTTCCGCCACGTGGGTGCGATGCGCTTCCTCGTGGGCACTCTTCTCCGCCTGGCGTCTTTGCGCACCTACCAGGGCAGGCTGGCGTTCCTGCCCGCTAGAGACGACTCTGATTTGGCATCGATCTCCTCTTCTCCTCGTTCCTGTTTTCGTCAGCGGCAAAGCAGCAACGAATGCGCAACCCGTAACGTTAATGGTGACGAGTTCTTACTCGAAAACGAGTCCAAGAATGACCGACTTCCTGACAACCTTTTGAATCCTGTTGGAGATTCGGTGCCAAGCGATTGGACCGTAGAAAAAGAGCAAGACTTTGTTCTGGTTCTGGCGACCTGCCACTCGCATCTTGCCGAGGAGCTGATGGCGGCACCGGATGCCCGGCCTGACGACGGGTATCTCCACCTGCTCTACGTGACAGCGGGAATATCTCGGCCAGCCTTGCTTCGACTCTTCCTGGCCATGGAGAAAGGGACGCACCTGACATGCGAGTGCCCACATCTGATGTACCGGCGTGTCCAAGCACTGAGGCTTGAGCCAATCACAAAACCCGGAGTTATCACTGTAGACGGGGAGCAGGTGGAGTACGGGCCGATTCAGGCTCAAGTGCACAAGGGATGTGGCAGGATTATATGTGGATGACTCCCATCCTAAAAACCTAAAGAGACCCACATTTACCTGATGGTGGAAAATAGAATTGACCTCATGTTGATCTTCTGTGGTTTAGACCTGTACTTTATTACCTGACGATTGACTGATTTTATCCTATAATAATAATCCTGTTTAGACCAAAGGTACAATTTTACTTACTGCAGCAAGAACCTCTTTTTTAAACGATATTTATTTTTTATTAATTTTGTTTTGAATGCCAGGATGGTCTAGCTGCTGAGCTTGCACTGGTGGATGTGTGTGTGTGTGGATCTACAGGAGTGCAGTGTAATCTTCACAATACTTCAAAACACACACTAGCTGCTTGAACCCGCTCGATTAATGCAACTCACGATGGGGTTTTATTGATATTTAACTCTCAGCTAAGTGCCACGGAAAAAAACACGGAAATGCAAACAAAACTTCATTGAGGGGTTGAATGGGGAGCTGAAAAAGACACTGCATCTGGTGGTATTGACAAGTTTCTTCTTTCTCATGTTCCTCAATTTAGATCAAGCCATAGTACTTGACAGATTTATCGAACTAGTTTATGCCGAACATCTGGACCAGTTGCATCAGGTGGTAAAGTTGTGTTGAAGCTAAACTTTGTATTCTTTAGCACAAACTTCACCAGCAGTTCTAGAACTGCTGCTGACAATTACAGACATTATGTTGTTGGTTGTAGAATCATTTGCAGCAAACAAGAACTACAGCTGTTAACAGCTGGCCTGGAACCAATAGTTTTGAAATTCTAGCTATTAACTTCTGGACAGTAATCAGTAAATCTAGAATTCCAGTTATTAATTGCTGGCCTGAAGTCAGTAGAACTAAACCTCTAGCTGTTATCTGCTGACCTGAAACAATAGTTTTAGAACATGTAAATGTAACTGAATGTAACCGGCTCTAGAGCTCTGAAACAAACCCGTTCAATTGCAGCACAGTTTTGATTACCTGGCTATGAGCACAAGTTGTTTAATACTCCTATATCAATAGCTCAGACGCTTCCCTGCAGTTTATTTTCCTGCTTTATGCAGCAGTTTTTTACAAACCAGCACAAGATAGAGGCTATCAGACCTTCTCTTTTCTTGGCAGAGGCTTCTAGAGTTATGTTTAACTTTATCAACAGTTATTGTAGTGTTATTTGTTAAAAAATGTAAAGCAATAAGAAGAAATGTACTGTACTGTAATGTAGCATAGACCAATTAGGGAAAAAACATGTTCTCTTATTTACAATAGTGTGTATTAGGTTTTAGACCATATTTTTCATATATTCGATTTCTATAAGCACAGTTTCGATGTGCTTTAATCCAATATATAGTATAATTTACACTGTACAGATAATAATAATATAACAGCAATATAATAGCAATATTAATATAGTACAACAACTATGGAAAATGTTATGAGATTAAGCTAAATGGTTTAAATGTAGACTCTCATATCTCAAAGAAGAAACACACATTCATTCCATGCCATGCAATTTCAGGTTGTGTTATTAGGCCATGAAATGTACTTTTTATATATATATATATATAATATTTAGATATTATTTAGATATATACCATAATAAAGTATATAAAAATCTTTTTGGACCCTTTGGTGTATTTCCATGAAACATTTACACACTAAATAGTTATATTTAATAAAATATTTTATACATTTCCTCTAAAGCAATGTTTTTGTGAAAACAAAATTATTAAAAAACCTCACAGAAATACACACAAACTACACAATGGGAAGAGACACAACCAAATGAAGGCTTAATACATTAAAGTTTATTGAAAGCTGCCATATTATGAAGTCAAACAAGAAATAATGGAGAAGAACGACACCAAATATGAGATAAATGGAGGAAAAACCAGAACTTACACACACATGGAACACACACACAAACAAGCACACACATACACACATATTGTATATATTAGGTATTTACCATTTTCCCCCAAAATATATATCATGACACCATAAAACATCATAAAGGAAATTAAGTAGCCAAAAGATCCTTCATTTTCAGAGCATCAAGCCCAAAAACCTACACCACCAACGTTTTCTATGATTTGTTCATATATTTTCTGAAGGTAAGCATTACCTGCACCTAATGTATTCTGGAAGAAGATACCTGGTAGCTGGAGAACGAGTAGGAATCAGTTAAGTCGTTAGATGCCACTGGAAGCAGGAGGAGTCCGGTCGATGGATCCTTGTCACACAGTGCCATGAGTTCCTTGTACGTCATTTTGGTCTTCGTAATTGGGTTGATTAAGTCCTTCAGCATTTTGTCATCATCTTCGATCTCTCGCGCCATTTTTTGATCAACTAGATTTGCATTAATGGCATTCTGTAAACTGACTCGACCGGCCCTCTTGGGGTCGACCAGGCCACCCGTGAGAAGCTGGGCTTCCAGATATCGCCTGGCGTTCTCGCTCGGGATCCAGCCTTTAAGTGCAGCCTCCCCTGCTGACAGGCGCTCTTTGGTCAAGGGGTCTTCGACGCCTGTGAATGCCTTTTGGGCACTGATGAGCTTGGGCAATAGGTTTGGCTCGATGAGTCCCCGTTCTGCTGCTTTGTGTACCGAGTGGCGCTCCTTTTTACTGATGTCCACAATCCCTCCTGTGGCTGCTTGTGCTTCCAGAAGCTTCAAAGCCGTGTCTGGGTCAATCAGTTTACGGGTCGTGGCGCTTCTCACAGACATGCGGCTTTTCGTCGTGTTGTCGTAAATGCCAGAGATGGGGAAGTTCTCTTCGTTGTTGCCGACGATGCTTAAGTTGCTAGTGCTCGTGGATAGCGAGCTTTTACGAGTTAGTGAAGTGCTGTAGGTGTTTACCGAGGAGGTCGAGGTGACTGACGTGATCTGCTTTTCTCCTGCAACCTTCAGAGCAAACTCAGAGATGGGCATTTTGCCATCCTTGTACTGCTGAAGATCATACTGAGTCAATCGCCCTTCCATCATTGCCTCTTTGATGGAGTACTTTTTCCCACTTTTGCGATCCTGTAGAATAATGGTCTCACCATTAGGCCCACTACTAATCATCTCCTCCCAACTGCATTCAAGTGTCTGCAGGTGGATATACTGGCTCCGGTCAATAAAACCTTGCATATAGGCATCATAAGGTGACATATCCTTCCCAGTCTCTGGATCCAGAATGGTGATTTTGGTCGATTTTGTGGTTTCTCTTGTGTGTACCTCGGAATTATCTTCTTTTTTCACTGCCTCTCGCAGTTTAATGATGGTGATCTCCCTTTGATTTAGTTTTTCTTTCTCAGAAAGGATCTCCTTTTCCAGGGTCTTAATGTCAGATTCCAATTTTAACATCCTTTGCTTGTATAACTGAGTCCTCTCACTTTGTACTTTGGTATGTTGCTGGAACGTTACAGAGACCTCTTGCCTTTCAGATTCCAACCTCTTGAACTCCCGAAGAAGCTCTTCCTTCTCTTTCAGCAGGGTATCTCGTGTGGAAATCAGTGTAGTCTCCTCTTTGGAAAAATTGGTTACCGAGGTTTGAATACGGGTCACCTTAATGTTGATGCGTTGGATTTCATCTTCTAGATTCCGTCTGGCACTCCGGATCTGAGATAATTGGGCTCTCAGACGATCATTTTCAATCTCAACACTTGGGTCTTTCTCGAACCGGATTACCTCCTTGTAGACCGTCTTCTCCACAGACTTCTCTTTCCTAAGGCTTTCAACCTTGATCTTGAGGTTTCGGATGTCTCTTTCCATGGCAAGGACCCTGGCATTCTCTTGTTCAGTCTCGATACGGAGGTTGTTGATTTGCTGGTCCATTTTGGCATCTCGTTCTACTTTGATGACCTCCTCAATGATGAACTTTTCCTCAGGGGGCGGAGCTTTTTCAAATTCAAAAATTCGGGACCTGATTTGCCTAAGTTCGGTCTCGACAAGAACCTTCTTTTGTCGAACGTCTGTCTGAGTCACGCTCTTTTCCTTTTCCAGAACAATGGCTCTCCAGTTTTTTACTTCAGCCTCCAATTCCAAACGCATCCGCATTTCTTCGTCGAGCTTCTTCTTCAACCGTTCATGCTCGATTATTTGGCTCGGGTCCTTCTGAAGACGTACGATTTCCTGGTATGTGATCTTCTCTTCTACTTTCTGTTTCTCCAACATGACGTACTTCTGGCGTAGATCGTAGAGGTTCTCCTCTACAATGCGGCAGATCCGAAGTTCTTCATTTAACTCTTTTCTCAAATGTTCAGCTTCTTTCTCAAGCAAAGGATCATTTTCATATTTGATGTATTCCTTTGTAACAACTTGTACCTCGATCTTGGATTTCTCCATCTTCAACTCATCTCTTTGTTTGTATAGAATGGTTTGCTTCTCCAGAATCGATTGGTAATTGGCTCGTAGCCGGGTCAGAAGTTCTTTCATTCTGGTGATCTCATGAATAATTTCGGGACTCTTCTCTTCTTTTATAATTTCCTTTACAGATTCTTTGACTTCCACCCTGGGTTTCTGGGAACGCATAGTCTTAAGATCCACCATCACCACAGTGAGCTTGTTCTCAATTTCAGTACGCTTCGCCACCCATTCCTGAATCTCTTTCCTCAAGCGCCTGATTTCTGCCTCAGTATCAGGGTCGATTCTATAGCTTTCATTAATGATCTCCTTGAACTCAATTCTTTGTTTTACTGTCTCTACGTGGCTATACTGAACATGTAGCGTGCTAATCTCTTTCTGCAAGATGCTTATTTCAGTGACAATCTCCTCTAGGCTCGTGTGGAGAATCTTCAATTCTTTGATGAGGTTTGCATCTTGTTCTACTTTCTTTGTCTCCTTTATGACTATCTTAGGTTGGATGGTGGGAATCAGCATTTCCAGTTTGTTGATCTGGCTCCTCAAGTGGAATATTTCCTCACTTAAGCTTTTGGACCTGAAGTCTAGATCAGAGATTTCCTCTCTGAACCTGATAACAGCTTTGAGCATTTCAGGATCTTTCTCCACTTTGATTACTTCCTTCTTTACCACTCTTTCTTTAATTACCGGCGCCTTTCTCTCCAAGAAAGTGATTTCCGTGCTCCTCTGGACTATTTCCGTTTCCTGTATTCGGATTTCCTCTCTAATCCGCCGCATCTCTTCTCTGATGTGCACAATCTCTTTTTCCAGTTGAGGGTCCCTCGAGTACTCGGTCATCACCTTGGTTAACAGCTTTGGTTTGATGTTGGAAAAGTCATGCTCCACCGTTTTGATTTTCTTTTGGATTATTTCCATTTCGGTCTGAGTTACAGAGTGCTTAGAGATCTCGTCATTGATCGATTTCTTCATCACTACTAGGTCGGCCTCCAGCTTGGGATTGCGGTAGTAGTGCACGGTCTCTTTTTCTTCCACCCGCTCGACTCCACGCCGGCTTTTGAGGGACAGCAGCCTCATTCGGAAAGAATCCAGCTCGTTATCAGCGTGAATGCGGCGGGAGATCTCGTCTGCCAGCTCTTTCTTCAGGCCCTCAACCTCTTCCATTTCTCTCTGCTCGTACATCACGACTCGGCTCACAATGACTTCGTTCTGCAAAATGAATAAATGATAAAAACCACAATAAACGGACACCACCCCAAAAAATGCAATTTTATGAATACAGTACAGTACTGTATTAACATTTTACTTCATTTTATAAAAA
This sequence comes from Silurus lanzhouensis, assembly GCA_039877035.1. Classification (NCBI taxonomy): domain Eukaryota; kingdom Metazoa; phylum Chordata; class Actinopteri; order Siluriformes; family Siluridae; genus Silurus; species Silurus lanzhouensis. The sequence continues at coordinate 4,363,861 of JBCEWE010000191.1, forward strand.
ATAATTATATTTTTATAAATAAATGTCATTAATTCAACATAAAACTCCCTATATGTTTTTAAAGATTCGAACTGCGGTAAAGCGGGAGATAACTGTATTTATATATAAAATGTCTACCAGTTATTTAGATTTGTTGTACTATATTTAATGCAATTTCAATAAATTATCACATTTAATTATTGAACGCTTTTTACCCTTTCTGGCAACTGATATGTGGAAATTGTTTGGTGGCCTTGCTAATCTATTTGTCCATCTCCAACTGGGAAGTAGCTCAGTGGTTAAGACATTAAGCTTTTGATTGGAAGGGCCTGATTTAAAATATAACTACCACCAAGCTGCCACTTTCGGGCCCTTGAGCAAGGCCCTTAACCCTCAACTGCTATTAATGACATTACTTTATGTCACTCTGGATAAGGATATCCACCTTCCCTCATGAGGTGTTACACCTCACCTTATTGATCATGTTCTGGGCCAGTCCCATTTGGTCAAAAAGTTGGATGTTCTCTGCCAACAATTCGTAGTATCGTTTGACAATGCTTCTTTCCTAAAAAATAAAAAAATGAAGCAGATGTTGAAGCCGATGTTCATCAGGATATGAACCAAATTTGATGAGGAGAACATTTCATGTTTGCCAACATATACCTTGTTCTGGATAGCTTCAGAAAAAGTGAGAGAGTGCCATTTCTTCATATCCGTCTCATCGTTGACGACTGTGTTACGGTACCTGTAGGTAATGGCCTCGTATTCCTTAGAACACAGGCAGAGTCAATTTTACTGAGAGCTCCAGTTAAGACTAGCATGCTAGTCTAAGATTATAAGATAATTGTGCAAAGGAAATACGCACTTTAAGGGTGGTCTGCAGCTCATGAGAGAGGGACGTAACTCGGCTAATGTCGTCCGATTTTCTCTTCAGTTCTTCCACAACCCACTGAAATGATAAAATACAAATTCCTCAAAATGACTATTTCATAAAACGATCTTTCCGCCATAATCTTACCTTCAAAAATTATAACTGATTGCATTTCAGAAAAAAAATTCACCGTCAACTTTCAAATAGCAATTGTTCATTGAACAGTTTACAATGGACCAGTCATTCTTGAGCAGCGCTCAGGAGAGTAAACGGACCTTCTGCGAGTTCTGCTTGGCAGCGATTTGAGTCACGGTGTCTTCCGGAAGTATCTTGTTGCTCGGCAGGTCGTTCAGGAAGAGGTTGAGGGAACGGAGAGTGCTGTTGAAACTTTGGTAGTTATTTTTCACCTCCAGCATCAGCACCAACCTGGAATCACACGCCATTAAGTGAACAGCTGACAGTTTAGGATCAACATTAAATGCGATCAATGCAAGTCAAGTGGCTTTACTGTGATCTTGAGCATTTACACCTCATACAAAACACAGTGACGACATACATTGACATTGTAGTGTTTAAAAAATGCAAAAAGACAAGAATATTATAATAAAAAGACACTGAATAAAGAAATGTACAGGTCTATAGGAGTGATAACAAAATATCGACTGAAGCAGAGGCCCCCAAAAATCAGGATGTGTCCCAGTACCGAGCCATGGAAGAGTGACTACAACGGTCTAAGAAAAATGTCTATAGATGACACTGTATTTTTTTCAACAGAAAAAAAAATGAACAAACGGACAAACAGCAGCTTCTAAAAGTCGTATGTAGTATGTATGTATGTAGTTAAGTTGGATTTTACAAGGAATAAATGGCCAAAAATCTCCAAAATGTTGCGAGAAATTGGCAGTTTGATGTTCTTTTCCAGCAGAATAAATAATAAACTAAGGTGCACCAGACTCTTACCTCTGCCGTAGCTGGTGGCTGATGTTGGCATACCGGTTCCTGAGGTTCCTGACCTCGGTTTCCTGTCGGTAAATGTCAGGGCAGTACTCATGGAAACTCTTCTGCAGATGTCCACACAGCTGCTCAGTGAGCTCAAGGTCATTGTTCAGTTTCTGGATGTCCTCCTGCTTGGCTGCAACGTCACTTTTAATTTCCTGTGTGATAAAGAACGATTAGTTTATGCAAATCCTTGGAGAAAACCTTAAAATTTGGGGGTTTTGGCAGCACTTTTTAATCAGATTTCAGATACATGAGTCAGGATTATTATTCTGTCCTCCAAGAGCTACACTATATGGACATAGGTTTATGGACACCTGAGTATGAGCTGGCTTTGTGCACAGGGGCATCATCGTGCTGGAACAGGTTTGGGTCCCATAGTAAAGGGAAAATGTCATGCCTATACAGTTTGATGACCTCAGGTGTCTATATAGTGACTAAAGAACAACTGTTCTCAGTTTAGTTTTGCTTAAGCAAATAGGAATATAATATGAAGAAGAATTATTATCTTCTCCGCCGTACCCCCAGCATTAAAACATGGTCCTGAATGGCACCAGGCTTGTCAAAGATGACCGTGTCCCGGGCCAGTTGTTCCTCGAGCTCGAACAGACCCATGCCTACATACTTAATTTGGTTCTCCAAAGATTTTACAGCATTGGCCCTTGGAAAAAAAACAAAACAAAGAAAATACAACTAATGTTATAAACTTTATGGACAGTTAAAAGCATCAACTATAGATATATATTATACTTAATATATAACTTAATATGTATATTTTATTTTAAATTTTATGTTACTTTAATCTTTACTTTTACTTTACTGTGAGCAACTGCAATCTAACATCAATATTATATGGGATTAATTGAGCACAGAACTCGTTGGTGAACCTACTTTTTGCCGTAGAGCTCAGTGAGGGCGTTGAGGTCCTCGATCTTGTTGGTTGCAGTGCTGAGTTTGGGATGATACGACACTACGTTGGAGCCCAGAGATTTACTGGAGAGAAGAGGCTCAAGTTCTTTTTGAATCAACGCCTTCTCGGCCTCCAGCTGCTTCAGAGTCATGACTGCCCTCTAGAACAGACGGCAAGGTGACACCTCAGGAGCGTTAATGTGGAACGACTCGGAATATCATTCGACATTTGCAGTTGGTGTTGGAGTTGTTGAATCGCTAATGATCTCAGATGTTGAGCTCATTTATGACTTGCCCAGGAGCTCCTGGTTGACTGTAGAAAGGACATTACTCCTAATCACACTCGTGATATTTCTCACTCTCCAGTGTTTATAATGTTTTAATGATTTATAATCACACTCTTGGATGTGAGGATGAGGATGTTGCAGTACGAGAACAAAGTCATAGCTGTACGAAAATAAAATTGCAGAAGTATAAAAATAAAAAATCGCAGCAATACGAGAATATAATTGTAGAGGTACGTGAATAAAATCGCAGCAGTACGAGAATAAAATTGTAGCTGTACGAGAATAAATCGAAATTACGAGAATAAAATCGCAGCAGTTCTTAATTCTCGTAATTCCTACTTTATTCTCAAAATATTTCGACTTTATTCTTGTAATCTTAGATTAGATTTTTTTTTAATTAGTTTAACGTGGCACTAAAACGCCGTCGTAGTTTTGAGACAATGTCCATTGTTAAAAGCGCTACGGAAAATAAATTTAATTGAACAGAAATTGGATTAGCATTTTTTTGTAACTCAGCTTTTAAATCCGTTTAATAAATAGAAAGGAATAAATAGAATGTATGTAAAAGCAGCATTTGCATTCAGCATCATATGGGTGTACGTAATAAAGTGCATCTGCGTGGTTTCAATATGGATCAGATGGAAGAATAAAAGTTTTAAGATTCATTGCTAAAATGAGACAGTGAGTTGCTTCGGGATGAAATAACACGTGGTTGATGGTGAAACAATTTTCTTCTCCACACCGTCTTACCTCATGATCGCGGATTCGGGCTACGAGGTCCCCTGAGTGATCGGCTCGAGACAGAGGAGCTCTCAGTCTTCCCAGCACCTCTTTCTCTAACTGAAGGAGATCGGCGATGAGCCGGTCCAGACGGTTGGACGCAGCACCGGGCCGGGAATCCTCAGGAGTACTGGACACGCTCACTGCAGTGCAGGAACAGACAACACTCACACCCAGGTTTCAGCTGAGGTTTATTTATTCTGGTTATTTCATAGCTGAAATGTGGGACATACCGCTTCGGACAACCTTAACGACCTCTACACTGGGGGTCTTTACAGAGGCCTGGAGAGATGTTCTTCTCCTCTTCAGCCCGGCAAAATCCCGCTCCAGGCTGCAGAAAAAACATACAAGAGACACAGTGTTAGATAGATTTACAAGATTATATGCTTAAGGAGGGTTTCAGTGGGTGGCATACAAACATGATATCAATTATAATTTTAATAGAAATATAGTCATTATTATTCTCTTCATCTTCTTCTTTTACTTCTCCTTAGTAGTAGTTGGGAATTGGTTATTAGTCTCATCATCAAATGTGCTTTTGTCATGAACCGGTGCTCATTCACGTGCCCACTGCCACATGCATATATACTGTATAGTTTATATAAATTATGGTTGTGTAAATTGCTCTAATTTTCGAAATTATGATTGGAATTTGTTTAATTATTAACAATTTACAGTGAACTACTTGGCTTTGTTATGTCTCAACTTACCATATTTTCAATTACGATTATGTCATTGGAACGCATCTCTATAGTAACTTGAAGAATTACCTATATATATATATATATATATAAAAACCTTGAGAAACATCGACGGGAATAACAAAACCGCCCCTAAATCTGTCACCTGTCGACACGTTCGATGGCCTCGGTGTCAGGAGGAGGAATGATGAAGCAAACGCCAGGCATCAGGTTTGTCTCTCCGAAGTTGTTCTTTACCTCCCACCATTCGTCCCTTGGGCAGGACACCAGAGTGTATTTCTCCCCTTGAGTGACTGATGCCTGCGCAGAGAAACCACAACAAAAATAAACATTATTGGGTCAAACGTTAATCCTCTGTTGGCTTTTAAATCGGTAAAACAGCATTAAATACACATCATACTGTAACTGTAGGTTGCTGCACAATAACATTTACTATATTATTGCATTAGTTATTTGTGGTTTTCTGTCTGCGAAGTTTTTGTAAAAGTTTTTCACGTTTTTTTACATTTTACAAAAGCAACTTCCTGATTTTGGGACGTATCTGCACGCCTGACTATCACCCCCATAGCTACTTTTTTAAGCGTTTTGTCCTGATTTATTCCCCTCTACGGTGTTATAATAAACTGCACCTTTCTGCGAAGTTTTTCCAGATTTTGGGGGTGTGGCTGTGAGGATTATCACTCAGCTACAGAAGCATTACCAGATTATTATTATTATTATCATCGGATACAAATTTGTTTTGTGACTCATCCTTTTTAACATATAATTACGTCTGTAAAAAACGATTTTCCGATATAATTATTCGTAGATGTTCCATACTTTTATTTAAAAAGTGACCAATAATGTGTGAGGAATATTTTCTATGTAGATTAATTTCTCCTCGCTAAACAGTTTCTCAAGCGCGTTCTCTCAGCACCACTGAGACCAAGGCGCGTTCCAAGTGTCACCTAGAATACAGATTAACATGGCAGAGGTAGAGCTGTAACTTCCTGCAGACACAACAGGAAAAGAACGTCTGGTTTTATTAAAGGCGTGTTTGTGAAAGGGGTCATGTGTTAAAAGTTAGAAGGCACTTAATTAAATTGATGATTTGCTGCCTGTCTGAACCAAAGAAATAAAAGTGAACTCTGTATTATATTGTGTTTTTTTCATTGCATCATATTGCATTGAAACGCATTGTGTCGAGATACGTATCGCATCAGCTTCAGTTACAGAGATGCACATCTCTAATGTGTGTGTACCTTATCAGTCTTCCAGTCACACAGGGCCACCACAGGATGTTTTCCGTTCTGAGCCCTGCGCAGTGGCAGAGGGGGAACCTTGGTGCACATATCTCTCAGCTCCACCAGCCTGCGCTCGTTCCTCTGAACCGCTCTCTCCTCCCCCTAAACACACAAACACACGAAATGTATTTCTCATTTATAAATCGTATATGACACATAGACTAAATACAAAAAATCAAACCCCCGTCCCCTAACGTACCTCGAGCTGGATCAGGATCTGCGAGTTGCTCATGTTGGACAGCAGTGACGGCTCCATGGTGCTGTTGATCCTCTTCAAAGACTCGGAGACCGTCTCAGCGTCCAGCTGGAACTGCGAGGGTTCGGAAGCAACAGCGCATACGTCAGCACACTGATACCGTACGATAGACAGGAGAAATCTTGGAGAGATCTGGCTGCTTCAACCTAAATTCTACCTTTTTGTAAACTTCCACGTTGTCCAGATGGGTCTCCTGGCAGGCGTAGAGGTTGAGGAATCTCTTCCACTCCTTTTGTACTTCAGTATTATGTTTCTGGAGCACACAAACTCTCAATCAGTGACCAATGAAAAATAGATTATGACTCTGAAACACTGCTTACTTAAAATAAAGACTTGTAACACCACATGGAAAGAATATGGAACAACAATGACTAGATGAGGTCAAGAAGTCAATGGTAACTTAGTTACTTAGTTCAATTCTGAACAGTGTTCTTACTGTGAAGCATGGTGGTGGGAGTGTTATGCTAAGTTGAAGGTTTATAAGCATTGTGTTTTTCCTTATGAACTGCTTTTTAAGTACATTTAACTTCCTCTCATTCATGGCCAGTTTCTTGGTCCCTGCCGAGTAGCAAAATTGTTTTGTGAATCATGGTGTTGTGGGTATGACCTGGATGTACAGAAGGACTGTTATTACCGTACCTTAATAACATTGGAGCCGGGATGGTTTGCGTCCACCAGACTTTCTGCTTCCTTTTTCAGCTTGGTAACTTCAGTCTCGTGGGTCAGAATGCCGTTGCTCCTCAACCTCTGTTGAAGAAGCCAAGTTCATTAGCTTAATTTGTTCACAAAACTGAACGGGTGCTTGTTTAGCCTTCAGTTCAGCACTGCACAATGTGAGCGAGTGTTACACAATGCTAAACCGGTGGCTTTGAGTTTTGCTCCCAAATAAAGCGCAATGAGAAGTTTTTCTGTCCAAACTTTCCCTTCAGTTCCTCAGTGTCCTCACCTCGGAGTCGGAGCGCAGTCCAGCCGAGTCCCTAATCAGGTCGCTCCAGTCGTTTTTGCGAATGCGGTCCTGCTGCTCGGTGAAATAGCTGACCTCTTTATTACAGCGCAGGATGTAATCATACAGAGAGGACAGGTTGTTCTTACGCTTCAGTGAATCCTCCTGCAGAGGCGTGACCAAGAGACAACAAGGATATAAACTCCCACAGGATATCAGTATGTTAATACAATAGTTTTACAATTTTTCGAATTCTATTTCTACATATTTGTACGTGAACTCACCATGAGGCTCGTGTACTGATTCAGATCCTGCAGGAACAGTAAAGACACATCGTTAGAGCTCTACATGGTAACGATCGTAACATTTCGGCTTAAAAGAGCACCTAGCGTGCTGGCATGCTAACACCAAATTTTTTGCTTTGTTTTTTTTTATTGTGTGTTCGATGGTAATTCTGAGTGTGGACTGAGAAAGGTAACTAATATTATAGAAGTAAATTGAATTGATGAAATACTGAGTCTTAGTATTTAAAAATCCCTTCCAGTCATAGGCAGAGAGGGTGTCACAATACTCTGATATGAGGTGGTAGCTTATCGGGTAAGAGATTAGATTTGGGTCCGAAGGTCTTGAGGTCAAATCCGGGCCACACCAATCTGCCTGGGAAACACAGCTGCTCAGTTGTATGAATGAAATAAATGTAAGTCGCCCTGATAAGGGCTTCTGCCAAATACCTTAAATGCAAATGATATTACTAATAACATACAGGGAGGAAAGTACCACCAGGGGCTAAGCTGCAAATCGTGAACTCTTGCACCCTTGACATACGTTTAACCTTCATCTATTAAAGAGGACGTGGAGTTTGCAGTTGCCGAAGGCGAATTTAATTAATTTTTTTCCAGAAATTGCAAACAGTCATGAGGTGGGTCAAATTGTCGGTAATGTTACTGTGTTTTTAGGACAGTTTTGGTAGATCAGAACACTCACACACATACACACACACACACACACACACACACACACACACACACACACACACACACATTCACACACTCACACACACAGATGAAACACAAGAACTTAAAGGCAAATGGCTTCATGGTTGTATATATACATTATATGGTCAAAAGTATTGGGGACACCTGACTTTTCCACCTATTTGTGGTTCTTCCTCAAACTGTTACTGTTACAGCTCCATTAAAATCTGCTTTCCATGGGTTGGAAGTGTGTGGGATATCTTCTGCTATAAAGCTCCAACCCTATAACAACTTTAGGATAAATCCTACACACTGACTGCACCCCAGGCCCCCTTTACCTCACCAACTGTACACCAGCACCTGACTTTACTAACACCCCTGTGGCTGAATGAAATCTCACAGATATCTAGTGGAACATCTTCCCAAAGGAGTGGAAGAGCAAATGGGAACTAAATCTAGAATCAAATGTTCAAAAAAGGACATATAAATCTTATGGTCAGGTGTCCACAAACTTTTGTCCATCATAGCAGAACATGTATGTAAAAGCTCACGACCTCTGAGTCCAGCTGAGATCGGAACGCTTCGAGCTCCTTATGCAGGATGTTGTGGCTTGCTATCTGCTTCTCCAGGTCAGAAAGGTTTGGGCCATATTCCTCGTTCTGGATCTGTTTCTGGCTCACACAA
>JBCEWE010000191.1:4377523-4415023 GCA_039877035.1 Silurus lanzhouensis
AAATGCCACAAATGTAAATGTAAATGCAAAACAGGTTATGAATATTCATTAATATGGTGTAAATTATGACTAAATGTGACAAAAATATCTTCACATCCTGATATAATTAAAGCTCACAGCGTTTTAAGGTCCATCCCCAAACGCTGACTGCACCCCAGGTCTCCTCACCACACCTCCACCAGTACCTGACTTTCCTCTCCACCTTGTGGCTGAATGAATGAAAGGTTCGTCACCCTAACACACTCATTAGAACGGCATGGGACATATTTGGCATCACTGGAAGTGAAACAGGTCGGACATGAAACCAAAAAAAAAACAATAATCGCTAATGATTTCCGCGATGCGAGAGTTGTTAAACACGATCGCGTTGCTAACAGGTCAGGTGGCCTCATTGCACAGCGAGAGGGATGGATGTGTGCTGTTGTCACACCCTGAAAGAAAACAGCTCATGCCTCCAGATCACCGTGTCGCTATTACAGACGATAAGCGATAAGCGATCCATCTCGGCATTCCTATCGAGCTGATCAGGATCGCAATCATTCCTTTCCACGCCTCGCCGCGCCTTCGCGCCTTTATCATCCGTCTCATAAAGCGGTATCTCTGGTGTTGGTGCTCTTTGGGAGCGTGTGTGCCCAGTTCCTGTGAGTCACTCTCGCAAAAATCCAGCGTCAGAACAGGCACGCCAATGCCATAAAGATAAACCCAGGGACTCGAAGCAAAGGGCCTGGCGCATCCCATAACACACACGTGCGTGACGCGACACGATCTCGGGTCAGATTATGGGTTATGGCTGCTGGGTTAAAGGTTGAAATCACTGTAAACATGTCAGGAGTGGATCTGATTATAGTCCAGGGGTGGATGAAGAATGATACTCGAGGACGGTTGTTTATTTGCGGCTCGCTTATCAGGGACAATCTTACACTTATAAAGACTTTATCACCACGTTATCGGTGTAAAGCTGCTTTGAGACAATGTTCATTGCAACACAAATAAACATGAATTGGATTGAATTGAATTATTTGATAATAAATCGCATTAAACACTGGATTAAAAAAAGACCAGAAAAGTTCTTTTCAGCGAAATTAACTACATGTTAATATTATTTTCAATTCAAATATTTAATAGAATACATATATATTTAATATGTTGAGTGTTTGGTATAAAACCTGGTGTAAATCTATATATTCCATGCAATATTTACTTTCCAGAGCTGCTGAAAACAGTTTCGGGTGTATTATTTTGGAGCAGAAATTGTATCGATATGCCAAAGAAGAAAAAGGAGAAGAAGAAGTAGTAAAAGAAACACACACACACACACACACACACACACACACACACACACACACACACACACACACACACACACACAGTTCCACTCACGGGCTGCTGTCCTTCTTCCTTGACATGCTGGAAGTCTGTAATTGCTCTCTTGAACCAGTTCCAGGATCTTCTCTCTGTACAGCTCTGCACACTTCAGCTTCTCCTCTCTGTAGTTAAAGTCCACTCACCTGTCTCAGCTCCGCCCCGCCCCCCCCCCACCCTGGGGCAGGTGGAACGCCTCTCCATGTCGAGCACACGGGACGCCGGGACTGCGGGACTGGGAAGACCTGTTTCACGCCTCCATCGGTCGATTCTCTGTGCCTCTGCTGACTTACACCTTATAGCAGAGTCAACAAAGAGGTGTGTGTGTGTGTGTGTGTGTGTGTGTGTGTGTGTGTGTGTGTGTGTGTGTGTGTGTGTGTGTGTGTGTGTGTATTGTGTTCCCAATGATCCGGTAGTACAGAAGTGATACCAGGTAAATGGGATTATTAAGGACTACAGTACAGAGGTACAGAGGAGTAAAGGACACACAGTAATATCCTTTCACAGGATCGTCAGTATGAACAGACTGAATTCAACAAAAAAAGGAAAATGTCTCGAATATGTTCAAATTGGTCTCATGTGCTTTCCAATATCAAAACATACAGGCACACATTCAGCAACATCCTAGAAATCCTAATGTAATTCTTAGATATACAAATTTGTCCCTCCCCGGAAGGAAACCAGAGCTAATGTGGGCAAGAGCAAGAGAAAACTTCCTGAGAAGTCATGAGGCAAAAATCTGGTGAAACGTCTTCTCAGAAGATTGGAGGATGTTATAAGAGCAAATTGGGACTCATTGTGGAATGCGATGCTCAAAAAAAACCATAGCATACTTATGACTCACTTGGTTCAGTCCTGCCTCTGAATGGTGTTCTCTTCGACTGGAGGCCACTCTGTGCAGCTGGAGATGTTTCTCATCAACGCCTTGGGTGGTTCCATGAAATTCCGGACTAAGAACAGGAGCTTTGAGGATTTGGATTAGACTGTAGTTAATGTCAACAGACTGCTACATTGACTCAGGACTACAGTTTGCTTCTGATCATCATCACTGTACCTCAACATCGTTTATCTGTAATGAATGGATATTTGGTGCAACCCAGATGAGGACGGGTTCCCTCTTGAGTCTGGTTCCTCTCAAGGTTTCCTCCTTATGCATCTCAGGGAGTTTTTCCCTCACCACAGTCGCCACCTGCTCACTCATTAGGGACAAACTTACACTTTTAAAGAACATATACATTTTTTATCCTTTATCACCACATTATCTGTGTAAAGCTGCTCTGAGACAATGTTCATTGTTAAAAGCGCTATACAAATAAAAATGTATTGAACTGTATTGAATGACCAGGTGTATATGTGACATGGTGAGTAGAGGTGCAGGGGTCCGGGGGAAACGTAGCCCATGTTCAAAATCCTGACATATAAACTAAACAAACCCTTTATGCTTCCACAAAAATGTCCACAATTCCTTTCTCGTATTGAATTGAAATTCATTTTATTCATTTCCATTATCACACAAATGTACAGTATTGTACTGTCAGTGATGTAGTGTCACTTAATGTTGCACAGTTACTTTTGTGTAGTTCTGTTCTTGTGTTACTTCTCAGTTATTTGTGTTGTGTTACTTAAGTTATTTTGTATTATGTTGCACCTTAATCCTTGGCGAGAACCAGGCAATAAAAGACTTAATACTTAATACCTACAGGGTTGATCTTTTTTTTTTCGTTTTTATTACAGGTATATACTTACATCACTGTCATTTTAAATATATTATATTATATTATATTATATTATATTATATTATATTATATTATATTATATTATATTATATTATATTATTTTATTTTAAATATATTATATTATATTATATTATATTATATTATATTATATTATATTATATTATATTATATTATATTATTTTATTTTATATTATATTATATTATATTATATTATATTATTTTATTTTATATTTATAAATAATATAATATTATTTTATATTATATTATATTATATTATATTATATTATATTATATTATATTATATTATAATATATTATATTATATTATATTATATTATTTTATATTATATTATATTATATTATATTATATTATTTTATTTATATTATATTATATTATATTATATTATATTATTTTATTTTATATTTATAATAATATAATATTATTTTATATTATATTATATTATATTATATTTATATTATTTTATTTTATATTATATTATATTATATTATATTATTTTATATTATATTATATTATATTATATTATATTATATTATATTATTTATTATATTATTTTATATTATATTATATTATATTATATTATTTTATATTATATTATATTATTTTATTTTATATTATATTATATTATATTATATTATATTATATTATTTATTTATTTTATATTATATTATATTATATTATATATTATATTATTTTATTTTATATTATATTATATTATATTATATTATATTATATTATATTATTTTATTTATATTATATTATATTATATTTATATATTATATTATATTATATTATATATATATTATATTATATTATATTATATTATTTTATATTATATTATATTATATTATATTATATTATTTTATTTTATATTTATAAATATATAATATTATTTATATTATATTATATTATTATATTATATATATTATATTATTTTATTTATATTATATTATATTATATTATATTATTTATATTTTATATTATATTATATTATATTATATTATATTATTATTTATATTATATTATATTATATTATATTATTTTATTTTATATTATATTATATTATATTATATTATATTATTTTATATTATATTATATTATATTATATTATTTTATTTTATATTATATTATATTATATTATATTATATTATATTATTTTATTTTATATTATAAATAATATAATATTATATTATATTATATTATATTATATTATTTTATTTTATATTATATTATTTTATTTTATATTATATTATATTATATTATATTATATTATTTTATTTTATATTTATAAATAATATAATATTATATTATATTATATTATATTATATTATATTATATTATATTATATTATTTTATTTTATATTATATTATATTATATTATATTATATTATATTATATTATATTATTTTATATTATATTATTTATTTTATATTATATTATATTATATTATATTATATTATTTTATATTATATTATATTATATTATATTATTTTATTTTATATTATATTATATTATATTATATTATATTATTTTATTTTATATTTATAAATAATATAATATTATATTATATTATATTATATTATATTATATTATATTATATTATATTATATTATTTTATTTTATATTATATTATATTATATTATATTATATTATTTTATTTTATATTTATAAATAATATAATATTATATTATATTATATTATATTATATTATATTATATTATATTATATTATATTATTTTATTTTATATTATATTATTTTATATTATATTATATTATTTTATTTATATTATATTATATTATATTATATTATATTATATTATATTATTTTATTTTATATTATATTATATTATATTATATTATATTATATTATTTTATTTTATATTATATTATATTATATTATATTATATTATTTTATTTTATATTATATTATATTATTTTATTTTATATTATATTATATTATATTATAATATATTATATTATATTATATTATAATTATATTATATTATATTATATTATTTTATATTATATTATATTATATTATATTATATTATTTTATTTATATTATATTATATTATATTATATTATATTATTTTATTTTATATTTATAAATAATATAATATTATTTTATATTATATTATATTATATTATATTATATTATTTTATTTTATATTATATTATATTATATTATATTATTTTATTTTATATTATATTATATTATATTATATTATATTATATTATATTTATATTATATTATTTTATTTTATATTATATTATATTATATTATATTATATTATTTTATATTATATTATATTATATTATATTATTTATTTTATATTATATTATATTATATTATATTATATTATTTTATTTTATATTTATAAATAATATAATATTATATTATATTATATTATATTATATTATATTATTTTATTTTATATTATATTATATTATATTATATTATATTATATTATATATATATATTATTTTATTTTATATTATATTATATTATATATATTATATTATTTTATTTTATATTTATAAATAATATAATATTATATTATATTATATTATATTATATTATATTATATTATATTATTTTATTTATTTATATTATTTATATTATATTATATTATATTATATTATTTATTTTATATTATATTATATTATATTATATTATATTATATTATTTTATATTATATTTTTATTTTATATTATATTATATTATATTATATTTATTATTTTATATTATTTATATTATATTATATTTTTATTTTATATTATATTATATTATATTATATTATTTATTTTTTTATATTATATATTATATTATATTATATTATATTATATTATATTATATTATATTATATTATATTATTTTATTTATATTTATATATATATATTATATTATATTATATTATATTATATTATTATATTATATTATATTATATTATTTTATTTATATTATATTATATTATATTATATTATATTATATTATTTTATTTTATTTTATATTATATTATATTATATTATATTATATTATATTATATTATATTATTATTATATTATATTATATATTATATTATATTATATTATATTATTATTATATTATAATATTATTTTATTTATATTATATTATATTAATTATTTATATGTATGTAATATGTGTGACAAAAAGTACTACCTGGAATCATAATTATTATATTTATTTATTTATTTTTCAAGATCTGAAGTTTATATCAGAGGCTGAATTAAATGTTAGTTTCAATCATTTCCATTGTTCCATTCTTTTATTTTTATTGATGGTTAAACTGATAAATTGAATATCTACACACACACACACACACACACACACACACACACACACACACACACACACACACACACACACACATGATCAGTCCTTTTATTATCAAGTTTCCCAAAATCATCTCGAAGCCTCACCAAATCTACCTACAGTGCAGCATCACATGACTCAGGAGAATATTAGAAAGTCATTTCAAAAGGTCACTGCACATCCATTACACACACACACACACACACACACACACACACACACACACACACACACACACACACACACACACACACACACAATCCCTCAGTGGAAATTGTGTTGCGTCTCAGTGCTGCCTCTTGCCCCTGAACTGGACTCTCTGAGAGCATTCATTTACAGCACATTGAAATTCTTTTCTTCACATTTCCCAGAGATGTGAGGAAGCTAGTGTCAGAGCGCAGGATCAGCCATGTTACAGCCCCCTGGAGCACTGGGGGTTAAGGGCCTTACTTAAGGGCCCAAGAGTGGCAGCTTGGTGATACTGGGGCTTAAACCCTCGACCTTCTGATCAGTAACCACTGAGATACCACCTCCTAATAAATGGACAATAGATAGATAGATAGATAGATAGATAGATAGATAGATAGATAGATAGACAGACAGATAGATAGAGATATTTTTTATGTGTTTCGACTACTAGTTATTGAGTGTTTTGATGCACAGTGCATCCTTGAACTACAGCAGTTACATGTGCAGTCTCTCTCTCTCTCTCTCTCTCTCTTTCTCTCTCTCTCTCTCTCTCTCTCTCTCTCTCTCTCTCTCTCTCTCTCTCTCTCTCTCTCTCTGTGTGTTGATATCAGACACACCCGATTAGCAAACAGAAAGCGACACACAGCAAGAATGCAGGTCTCTTACAGGAACATGTTCGTAGCCTGTCATTAAGACACTCTTCTCCATGAACACGCTGACATGAGACACCAGGGGACATGTTCCTCATGAAGATATCAGAGATGAACGCTGGAACGCCCGGCTGCAGCACGACTCCACCTTCCTCTCCCTGACCTTCACAGGCAATAAAACACTCATTACTACACTGTTATAACTGCATTATCAGTGCATTAGTTACAGAGTGCACAGAGGATGAGTAACACCTCATCACACACACACACACACACTGATACACACACTGAATTTTATTATTCATATTCATATTCATATTATTATTATAAATAATACTAATAATATTAATAGTAGCAACTAACATAAAAGTGCCACTAATGTAATTAAAACAATAAACATACAAACATTTTTTATGAAAGAATAATGAAATAAATCACTTTCACACAAGCAGCAATTATGAGAAGATTAAGAAATATACATAAATATATATAAACATAAAATAAACATATATATTATAATGATGATGATAATAATAATAAGAAACATAATAGAATTAATAATATAATAATAATAATAATAATAATAATAATAATAATAATAATAATAATAATAAAAAATAGTAGCAACTTACATACAAGCACCACTAATATCATGATTCAAATCAAATCAAATAAATAAATGAATGAATAATTGAATGAATGAATGAATGAATGGATAAATAAATAAATAAATAAATAAATAAATAAATAAATAAATAGCATAAAAAAATAACTTGCATTTAAGCAGCACTAATGAGAACATTATAAATATAAAAATTCATAAAAAAAAAAAAATATATATATATATATACCTTGTTACTTTTCTTTCATTTCTCCTCTTTCTTTTTTTTAATTCTGTTTAATGTTCAATATTGAATATAAAGTATATATAAAATAATATATAAATAATGACATTTAGGAATTTCATTGTACACACTGTCACTGACATCTGGGCATATCACAAATAAAACTTGAAATCTTCAAATGGATTTATTTGTTTGGTGCCACAGACTATAAATTATAGTAAATCATCAGTTCTCCTGCATCGCTGAGCTGTAGTCTGTGTGTGTGTGTGTGTGTGTGTGTGTGTGTGTGTGTGTGTGTGTGTGTGTGTGTGTGTGTGTGTGTGTGTATCAGTAACACACCTTGCATGCATGCTTGCACATTGACAAAAAAATAACAAATCTCGATAAGAACAAGGGTATAAATGACAGAGCACCTTTATGTGTGTGTGTGTGTGTGTGTGTGTGTGTGTGTGTGTGTGTGTGTGTGTGTGTGTGTGTGTGTGTGTGTGTGAGAGAGAGAGTGGAATGCTCAAGTGTAAAAGTTGCTGTAGTCAGTAGAGCATGTCTGCATGCATTCAGTTCATTTGAATACTTTAAACAGGTGTGTCTGTGCCACACCTCAGCCAAGAACTCCATACACATACCCGAGGAGGCGCACACACACCACACACACACACAACACACACACACACACACACACACACACACACACACACACACACACACGTGATGTAGAATCATTTCTTTAAACCGCACTCTACAGTTCACCAGGAATCTTTTATAGCATTTTTATATAAAATCAATTTTAAATCATAAACTAAAACAAATATGAAGTTATAATTTAAAGGCTGGTGAGAGAATTGACTCCTTGTAGCTGTAATTGAGAACAAATTACAGCATACGGTTACAGCATTGCAGTTTGGCTCTGAAGGTCTTGAGTTCAAATCCCAGCCACATTAAGCTGCCACTCCTGGGCCCCTGAGCAAGGCCCTTAACACCATATCTCCTCAGTTTTATGAATAAAGTCTGGATAAGGGTGTCTGCCAAATGCCCTAAATGTAAATACACCGTAACTGGAAATGGATAAAAAGTACATGGAATTTGTTCACTGCTTAATTTTCCAATAACAGTCAGACGTGTGCACTGTTTCCTGCCTCACATAATGCAGGTATAGATAACTTTCTGTAAGCCTACATGCTGAGATTGTGTCTATCGCACTCTTTATCTATAGCGTATCTTGTCATTTGAGGACAGGGCTTGTAAATCAGTGACAATCCAGTGCCAGAGGCAGAGCAAAAGAGCTCAAGTTTACTGCAGAAAAAAACTATTAACATCTTCAGGCTACCTTGAGGTGTCTGTAATGGAGATGTTTCTGTTCAGAAGGTCACCGAGCCACGTCTCGATGTACTGTGTTTAACAGAAACTTGGATTAGATCCCTTTAATAAATGTAGATATATGAACAAAGTACAAAAAGCATGTACTTGAGTTAAATCAACATTACACTATATTAAAAGTTACATTTCTCCCTTTAAATGTTTATTTGAGTAAAAGTACAAAAGTATTTTCCTTCAAATGTACTTAAGTATCCAAAGACCTATGATTTATTATGACTATAATGTTCCTATTATCATTTTTGTCACAAGATTTTCAACTCATTTGATGTGTAAAGACTCGAATGTGACTCTCTACACACTGATCTATTAATAGAATGATATCAATGACTCAAACACTGATTGATTTCTATTCAAATAATCAATAGCCAAAAACCTTCTTCCAAAAATGGTGTAAATGAGGTCACGTGTGTTGTGGCGAGTTTTTTTTCTCTCAATGTTCTGCTTGCTGTTGAACTGATGCTGAACTGTATGTTGGTGATCAAGAGATACACAAAGCGCCGATCAAAACAAGTTTAAGACAGAGCGAGAGCTCGACCCTGATTGGTGATTCGCTGCGTGTTCGACCAGTTACGTTTTTATCCTCATACATAAAAAGGAACGAAAACAAAATGTGGTTAATAAAAATAAAATTTGACTTTAAAATGTAGTGAAGTGAAAGTAAAAGTCTCCCAAGTGGAAATACTTCAGTAAATTACAGATACGCAAAAAAAAGCTACTTAAGTACAATACCGAATTACATTTACTTATTTTTAAACATCCAAACTATGAAAAAACATGTATGAAATGATGAAGTTAACAAAAAAGTGTGAAAAAAAATACAATATGTTTTATATTTTCGATTCTTTAAAGTCCCCTTTTGCTTTGATGCTTTGCACACACTCTTAACATTCTCTCAAACAACCTCATGAGGGAGTCTCCTGAAACGGTTTTTCAACAATCCTACAGAGTTCAAGGAGGTGTTAAGTGCTTGTTAGCTGCTTTTCCTTCACCCTTCTTAACCCATCTGACCTGGATTTTTTTTGGGTGACTGTGGAGGCCAGGTCATCTGATGCAGCGCTCCATCACACTCCTACTTGAACAAATAGCTCTTAGATGAACTAGAGGTGTGTTTGGGGTCATTATCCTGTTGGAAAACCAAATGATGATCCCACTAAGGGCAAACCACATAGGATGGCATGTTGCGGCATAATGCTGTGGTCATCATGCTGGATAATTGTGCCAACAGTTTTAAGTAAATCACCAACAGGGTGACCAGCAAAGCACCACCACATCACCAGATCATCATTTTCTTTTGAATGCTTCACAGTAGGAACCATACATTTAGGAAACGTCCATTGATTTTTTTAGACGACTAACAAAGACATAGTTGTCTAGAAACAAAATTGAAAAATTTGGTTTGATCTCATCAGACCGACGCAGGTCTCTTCTGCTTGTTGATCTTCTGAAATACCTTCAAGTGCTCAGTTGTATAAATGAGATAACTGTAAGTCGCTCTGGACAAAACACTCTCTTGCTAATGTTGAATGATCAGAAGCAGTGTGTGAAGCTGAATACACACCAACACGCAATGACTCGAACGCAAGTCTCGAAAAACACACATGAACACATTCCTCACACCACGCACATGCCATGCCTTTGTTGTCAGATCAATGAGGACTCGGAGTTAATGTGTATAAAGTTGAGATATAATCAGAGGACTATAATCGACTTCAGGGAGGTCACGGACACTCCGCCTCATCACACCAAGCTGTGAGGAATTATTTTCTCTCATTGCGCTGACGTTTGGAGCTTTAAAGTGTTCATTGGTTTCCCTCTGGAGGAACGTTTCATGTAGAACCCAAGTGTTTCCCAATTAAAGAACAATTTTAAGTAAAACTAAGTTTGTGTAATAAAATCTACCCAAAGAATCTCTAAAGAACTAGCTTCATACCTAACTAATAGTATAAGTGCACACTCTGTGAACTTTACATTCCCAACTAATGCAAAGCATACAAAAACATTACAGTTCTTGGAAAGCACAGTTGCAAGAACACGTTTTGCATGAGATCTTTTGTGTATAGCAACCAGGAGCCGAATTACAGCAGAGGACTTAAAAAAATAGACAAACGTTTTAGAGCACCAGATATTCCCAGCCATATGAGGTTCGTTCTCAAACCAAAGTGCGAGCGACACAATTGTATAAGACGATTTTGGATGGCGGAGTATGAAATTTTCACTTCATTTGGAACTTGGAGATGCAATAAACGTTCCAGCATGCCAATGGCACTGTGCACAAAGCCAGCTCCATGAAGATATGCTTTAAATGGGTTGAAATTGTGTGGAATAAACAAAAAAAATTGCTACAGAGCTCTGGCTTCAATGCAACACCTTCAGGATGAATGTGAACGCTGACTGCACCCCAGGCCTCATACGCTGTGTCGTACACCTCAGATCATGAGCCCTTCCTTTCTTTTTCAATAAATTTCTCGATAATGCTATAATTGTGCTACCATAACGCTTGCTTTAAAACTGGGCCGTTTTGTTGTTTTTTTTAAAAGAGATTTCTCGATTATTAACTGTGACACTTCTACCTGTTCTTGACTTGGCAACTTACCATAAAAAGTTTTTTTTTCTTCTAATTGTGGAGATTGGTCTGTTTAGTTTTTTTCTTTTCAGCCTAATAATGGTATAATAACAGTTCCAATGAACCAAATAAAAAAGAATGCAAAATAAACACTTATCGAACTGAACATACAAGAAAGGTTTTATGTCAACAGTCAGAAAACATCTGAATGATGGAGCACATTTAACATTGAAATCAGCACTATTTTTTTTTGTTCTCAGTTACTAGGGTTGCAAAGGAGCGGAAATATGCCGGTAAATTTCCAGAAAGTTTCAGGAAACTTTTAAAATTCTGGAAATATGAATAATAATACGTTGGAACACTACTAGGAAAAAAAGACATTTTTGTCTTGGATTTAAATATCAATATAATTTTGCAGCACAGTAGCTTAGCACAAGTCAAGTCAAGTCAAGTTTATTTGTATAGCGCTTTTCACAACAGACATTGTCTCAAAGCAGCTTTACACAAATCAACAGTGAAGGTGAATGGTGTGAATTTGTCCCTGATGAGCAAGCTGTGGCGACTGTGGCAAGGAAAAACTCCCTTAGATGTTATGAGGAAGAAACCTTGAGAGGAACCAGACTCAAAAGGGAAACCCATCCTCATTTTGGGTGACATCAAGAGTTTGATCATAAATCTTTCAACAATACAGAACACTGGAGAGTGAGAACTAACATGAGCACTGGAGTATAAGATTATAAGTGATGTTCTTTCTGCAGTCTTATACAGTCTATATGGTTAGTAGCTCCGAGTTTTATGAGCTCAGCATTTGTGATCACCACAGATCCAGCATCAGCTTCTCCATGCCAGAGCCTTTAACACTCCAGGAGGTCCAATGCCAAACTCCACACATGTAGCGGGATCCAAATGGCACTGGTACGTCTCTAGATGGTTCGGGATGTTTGTGAGTTCGGCATCTACTTCTTCAAAGGTCCGTAATCATCACGAGGTGGGAGGTGACTGGAGCTGGCCAAACCTCAGGGTGTCTCGGGATGGGGAGAGAAAGAGAAGCAGTGGAGAGCAATTAGCGTAGCTGCTGTTCATGATATTAACAGCACAAGTTGATAATGTGCATGTGATCAGATGTTCTGGAGCACAAGGTTATGATGTGATGTGTGTTATGTGTAGGCTTTGCTAAAAAGATATGTTTTTAATCTACACTTAAACTGGGTGAGTGTGTCTGAGCCCCGAACACCGTCAGGAAGACTATTCCAGAGTTTAGGAGCTAAATGTGAAAAAGCTCTACCACCTTTAGTGGACTTTGCTATTCTAGGAACTACTAGAAGCCCAGAGTTTTGAGATCTCAGGGAGCGTGGCGGATTGTAGCGAGTTAAAAGACTGGATAGATATATGGGAGCCAAACCATTTAGTGCTTTATAAGTGAGAAGTAATAGTTTGTAGTCTATTCGAAACTTAACAGGAAGCCAATGTAGGGACGATAAGATCGGGGTTATGTGATCATATTTTCTTGCCCTTGTAAGAACTCTGGCTGCTGCATTCTGGACTAACTGAAGCTTGTTTATTAATGACGCAGGACATCCACCTAGTAATGCATTACAGTAGTCTATTCTGGAGGTCATGAACGCATGGACGAGCTTTTCTGCATCGGATAAAGACAACATATTTCTTAGCTTAGAAATATTTCTAAGGTGAAAGAAGGCTGTTTTAGTAACTTGATTGATATGATTTTTGAAAGACAAGTCGCTGTCTAAAATAACACCCAGGTCTTTTACTGTTGAATTAGTGGTTACAGAACATCCGTCTAAATGCAGGTTGAGATGCTGGAGCTTCTGTATACTAGTTTTTGGTCCGATGAGCAAAATCTCAGTCTTATCGGAATTTAAAAGTAGAAAGTAGCACAAGCAGGTTTTCAGCATAAATCTGTATTATATTTATGTAATTTACGTCAATACTCGCCAAAATTCATTCCCATTCATTCCAGCGGAAAGTTTCCAGTTTTGAATATTCCTGGAATTTTCCTACAGCTTTACGATCTCTCTAGATGTTTCCGTGTTTGGGATTTTACGACGAACTTGACTTCAGAGGAGCAACGGATTGCATTTTGTATCGTAACCCATCCATTTATTTATTTAATTACTTTCTCGTTGATTTGTATGTTATATTCCAGGTAGTCCCTGAGTTTGACGTTCGATTTTCTGATTGTATGATGAAGATCGCGATATATCAGAATAAAAATTATACGAAGTTTCACGTGGCAGGCAAACTTAACAGCGTATATGCAATACGGCACATTGGGGCGCTGCTGGGGTGTACGCATTTCCCATCTCATGAGACGCCTTACTCTTGAGTTCAGTTGTTCATGTGAAAGAGCGGGAGGTTTTTTTTGTGTGTTTTAAAGAATAATTTTAGCTAATTTCTATTATTTTTAACTGGTGAAGATTTTTTGTCTTAAAATACAGGAGGACATGTATGGAATTTGGTGAGCAGCTTCAGGAAGGTATATATATATATATATATGGGTTCTGGAGTGCCGTTTTCCAAACGTTGCTCAGCTTTGTTACTATGTTAATAAAGTCTATCTAGATTGGCTTCTGGGATTCTGGGCAAGTTATTCTGAACTAATCAAGAAAAATTCCACAACATATACTACCCCATACTGATCACCATTCTTTAAGACTACTGTCTAGGCAAAGGCCATGTCTAGACGAACGATATTTTTAAGTTACGATGAGGTATTGAAACACCTGAAACACCTGGAGCCTGCTTGCAATTAGAGTCAATGTACCTGGTGCATCCATACTGTATGTACTGCATCAACTCTAGTTTCTGACCTTCACCTGCAAACACACCAAAGCCTATAGGGAAGATACTTTCCGCTCGTTTCCTCCAAACACGGCATCGCATGTGATAACAGCAGAAGTTAAGTGTACACGTTACAAAACACACACCCTATTTGACAGATTGAGGCGACTCGGGTCGTGTTGAAGATAAGCGTGGAGCAAGATAAGAATCTGAAGATCGAAGGTGTGTCCGTGTGGCATCTCTGTTATCTGTGTGAGGCGTGTAATTATGAGCTGCTGATCTCGGTGCGAAAACGATTTGCTGTCTTTTAGGAGTGACGATCTTCAGTACAAATCATTCTGCATCGACCCACACACACACACACACACACACACACACACACACACACTCACCCACACATACACACATGCACCCAGACAGGTTCAGAGTGCGATGGAATGGTAGCATTGTTCACTTTCTCTATGAATAGGTCTGATAGAAGTGTGTGTCCTCAGTGGAATGTGATGAATTTCGGTCATGGTTCCACAGAAAAGCGGTCTGATTTAGTAGCTATGCTAACTATTTCGAAGGCAAGCCCCACCTGGGATGTCGATAATTGACACTCGTACAGTTCACTAGAAATGAGATTAATATATATATGAAAACAACAAATATAAATCTCCACCCTAAAAACCCTCAGGAACCTGCGAGTGTCACGAGAGGATGTTTCATTGTCACGCTGCAAACACACTCGCTGTTCCCCACTGCAGTTCTCCAGAACGAGGCTTTTTATACAGATTCTCTTTTAGTGGTTGATCAATTTGAACACCCTGCCATGACAACGCCATAAAACACCTCAGGGAAAGTACCAACAATTAAAAGATATAAAATTGGTAAGTCCGCTTCTCTCCGGCACGTGTCTCCACCTGTCCAGGCTCTTCTCAACCTGCTCCCTACTTTCCCGACAAATCACAATATCATCCGCAAACATCACAGTCCACAGAGACTCCTGTCTGTGGAGTTTTTCTTCCAGTTATTTGAACAGCATTCAAAACACTAAGGTTCCCCATTCTATTATATACTGAACATTAAGTTTCTTCATTCAATTATATACTGAACACAAACGTTCCCCATCCAATTATAAGAATAAGAATTCACTTGTGACATTTTCTGCTTTTTTAATGTGCTTTAGAACAGTAGTTGTCTTGTACAGAGGAAATTGAGTACAAAGTCAATAACCCTGTTAGTGCTACAACAAATTAGTATTATGACAAGAAACATGCTGTTAAGTAAAGAGAAAATAGAGTTTCCATCCACATTGTTCTCTGGAGTCAATACTGTGGTCAAGATCACAAAAGCAGGTTCGAGTTGCACTAACTATATATACACAATATGTGTGTTAGAAAAGTAACTGATGTAGCTGAGGGTGAGGAGGCCTAAGGTGTTCAATGGGGTTGGAGCTCTATAGCAGGAAATCTTCCACTTCCAACTCACATTAGTTCCAGCATCCTAATACGTCCTTTACAATCGTGTGCCTCCGAAAAGTCGGGTGTCCCAATACTTTTGCCAATATTGTGTTGGAGAAAAGGATTTGCTATACAACATTAAAGAAATAAAAGATAAAGTTACCAAAAAGAGTTTTTATATCTGAAAGTGGGAAACACATATTTTATCGAAGACACACTCGAGGAGAAATCCAGCACAACAATGTTGAAGCAGGTTTTACCAGGGAACAGAAAACAGCTTACACCTGAAGACTTCCAACCTTGTACCTCTTCATTCCTCCTCTGTTGTTCCATTTTCTGCACTGATATGACTTTATTGACACTGCCAAGAATGCAGAGGGAGTTGTCCAACACTTTCAAGTGGAAATCTAAAGCGTGTTTACACACAATTCTCATCTCGATCGATCAGTCACACTGAAGAGACAGACGACTCACGACGGCTGTTTATGAAGGAGATGAAAAAAAGGCATGAAATCGCTGATATAAAAAAGTAAAGCCCCTCAGGGTGCGTGTTTATAGAAACCTGATCATTTTCCAGTACAATCATAACACTGAGGGTCCGCACATCAAATATACGAAGAGATTTAATCAGTTTTCAATAAGTGTTGGGAAAAAAATCCAATATAAAAAGGAACATTCTGTTTCACTCTCTGAGTTTCTTCTCTCGAGGAAGTCCTGCTCACTGGCTGAGGTTTCGCTTCTTTACTTTTCCCCTCAAGCTACCCTGAGGCTAATGATGTAAACAGTTTGAAGTCAATTGAAGTCACAAAAGTCGGGAGTTTTGAGGCGCTACACGGGAGTTTAAAGGCGCTAGTACAAAGTTTATAGGCGATAGTCAGGAGTTTTGAGGCGCTAGTCTGAAGTTTAAAGACGCTAATTGGGAGTTTAAAGGCGCTAGTCGGGAGTTTAAAGGCGCTAGTACTAAGTTTTTTTTGAGGCGCTAGTCTGAAGTTTAGAGGCGCTAGTTGAGAGTTTTGAGGTGCTAGTCGAGAGTTTTGAGGCGCTACTCGGGAGTTTAAAGGCGCTAGTATGAAGTTTAGAGGCTACAGTCAGGAGTTTTGAGGCGCTAGTCTGAAGTTTAGAGGCCCTAGTCGAGAGTTTTGAGGCGCAACTCGGGAGTTTAAAGGCGCTAGTATGAAGTTTAGAGGCTACAGTCAAGAGTTTTGAGGCGCTAGTCTGAAGTTTAGAGGCCCTAGTTGAGAGTTTTGAGGCGCTACTCGGGAGTTTAAAGGCGCTAGTATGAAGTTTAGAGGCTACAGTCAGGAGTTTTGAGGCGCTAGTCTGAAGTTTAGAGGCTACAGTCAAGAGTTTTGAGGCGCTAGTCTGAAGTTTAGAGGCCCTAGTCGAGAGTTTTGAGGCGCTACTCGGGAGTTTAAAGGCGCTAGCATAAAGTTTAGAGGCTACAGTCAGGAGTTTTGAGGCGCTAGTCTGAAGTTTAGAGGCCCTAGTCGAGAGTTTTGAGGCGCAACTCGGGAGTTTAAAGGCGCTAGTATGAAGTTTAGAGGCTACAGTCAGGAGTTTTGAGGCGCTAGTCTGAAGTTTAGAGGCCCTAGTCGAGAGTTTTGAGGCGCTACTCGGGAGTTTAAAGGCGCTAGTCTGAAGTTTAGAGGCGATAGTCAGGAGTTTTGAGGCGCTAGTCTGAAGTTTAGAGGCCCTAGTCGAGAGTTTTGAGGCGCTAGTCTGAAGTTTAGAGGCCCTAGTCGAGAGTTTTGAGGCGCTACTCGGAAGTTTAAAGGCGCTAGTCTGAAGTTTAAAGGCGATAGTCAGGAGTTTTGAGGCGATAGTCTGAAGTTTAGAGGCTCTAGTCGAAAGTTTTGAGGCACTACTCAGGAGTTTAAAGGCGCTAGTCTGAAGTTTAGAGGCGATAGTCAGGAGTTTTGAGGCGCTAGTCTGAAGTTTAAAGGCGCTAGTCGGGAGTTTAAAGGCACTAGTAAGAAGTTTAGAGGCGCTAGTAAGAAGTTATATAATGAAAAAAAAAAAAAAGAAATGGTTGGTAGTTGTATTAGAAAACTAATCACCTCAGGATGTGTACTAAATCTTCTGAACTTTGTTTAGTGCCATTTTTTTTCTGAAAATAGAAATTACTTTATTAAGTTTTTTATTTAAAATATAATTCTTTCATCAATACTTTAAGGTAAACATGAATATTATTAATCCTTTAATATGGAGGGCAAAGTGACACAATGACAGGAAAACTCACATTTTCTCTCACACACACACACACACACACACACACACACTTTAGTTCACACTTTGTGCATTACAGTCGAATAGAGCTGAGATTTGTGTGATGTCTGATGTTTTCTTCGGCTTCAAAAAGCACTAATAAAGTACACGACCCTGTATGATGATTTTCCCATGATGCATTTCACAGTAATAATGAGAGAATACGGTTTATTATATAGATATATTTATATTTCGAGTTGAGTTTCATCTCTCGGGTCACTGTCTGAGGTTTTACTTCTTCATTTTGACCCTGAAGCTGTGAGGATAATGAGGTGAACTCACAATACATGTGCTTACAGTCGCAACTGAAACTTACAGAAGCCAGACTCGCTATTTGGAAGTTTAGAGTCGCTAGTCAGAAGCTTAGTATCACTAGAGTCGCTAGTCTGAAACTAAGAGTCAAGGGTCAGAAACTTAAAAGCATTAGAGTCGCTAGTCTGAATCTTATAATCACCAGAGTCGCTAGTCTGAAGCTTAGTATCACCAGAGTCGCTAGTCAGAAGCTTTGATTTGCTAGTTTAAAGCTTAGAGTCAAAAGAGAGAAGCATCGAGTCGCTACTCTTAAGCTTACAGTCACTTGTATAAAGCTTAGAGTTGCTAATCTAAATCGTATAATCAATAGAGTTGCTGGTCTAAAGTTTAGAATACCTGAGCTGCTAGTCTGAAGTTTAGAGTCGCTAGTCTGAAGTGTAGAATCATTACAGCTGCTAGTCTGAAGTTTAGAGTTGCTTGTCAGAAGGTTTAAAATCACTAGTCTTAAATTTATAGTCACTAATCTGCATCTTAGAATCGGTGGAGTCATTGATCAGTAGCTAAGAGTCGCTATTCAGAAGTTAATAGCCGCCAGGTGGAAGTTTAGAGTCGCCAGCTGAAGGTTTATTGCTGCAGGGTAAAAGTGTGTAATGGCTGTATGTGGCCTGTAGGTGGTACAATGCTGCTTCTGAACCCTGTGCGTGTGTGTAGTGTCCTGAGCAGTAGTGAGTTTAAACAGTCTGATTTAGTAACTTATTCTTGAGCCGGCGTTCACAGCACCACAAACTCTTCCGTGCTGCTCCGCTTACTTCTCCGCCTGCCTTTGTCTTTGGGTGGGACGTGTCTCTCGGGGTCAAAGCTCAAGTCCAGCTGCTCATGCTGCTGATGCTGCTCATGCCCACAGCCCTCCATGAAGGTGAAGATGGGATACATGTCTGGGGACGAGCTCAGAGCCTGGAGGACAAAATGGAGGGAGTCATGAAGGACCAGAGGGATATTGCTATTCCCCACTTGTGTGTTTGTGTGTGTGTGTGTGTGTGTGTGTGTGTGTGTGTGTGTGTGTGTGTGTGTGTGTGTGTGTTCTTCCTTTTGTTACCGTAGTGACCTCAGAGCGGAGGATCTCAAAGTCTCTCCTGCTCTTAGTGTAGAAACCCAGAGTGCAGCTGGGGTCCATGCGGTGGAAAGGCAGCTTCCTCGGGGTCTTACAGTGAAACGACTGCAAACACACAGACACCGTAACCATAGCAACGCTGGCATCCACAAGCTAGCGTTTCTTTCGCTCTAGATTAGACTAATTCTTCTCAAAAAACCCAATCATGGTGTAAAGTTCTCCAATGAATTTTTCTTTTCGCCAACATCGTCGTCCTTGTTTGTTTTGTTCAGACCTACGACCTGATGGGTTGCCAGGTATGAGCTCACTCTTTGAGATGACTCGTTCTTTTGAGTCAAATTAAAGACTTGTTTGAAATGAACGAATCATTCATGAACAACCCGTCACCAGCGGATGGTACCTCTACCATACCTCTAAGGGGAAGTTGTGCTGATTGACATCTACAGCAGCCTGACAGAAATGCGGATCCAGATACAGCAGCTGATCGTCTGGGTAGAGAAAAAAAAAAAAAACGTGTGTCATGTGACCATCATGGATGTCTATATTTCCCTGATGGTAAATCAGAGTCACTGATACTTTGCTGGGTTTTTTTTCGCATCTAAGCTGTTCCTGTAACCAATCAGATTGCAGCTTGATCACTCTGAGGCCCTCTAGAAGGCGCCCAATAACGTCTGCATTTTTACATCCTTTGATTGGATTCTCAGCGCGCTAGTCAGAGTTCGCAAACCGCTTCTGTGGAAACCTGCACAAGTTTAGATATAATGTAAGTCGCTCTGAATACTCCTGTAAATGTAATGTAAACGTTACATGTGAGCGCCCTCTGCTGGCATAGTTTCAATTTCTATCCTGGTAGCCTTTGCTGTAATAGTTCTGGAGTCAGGGTCGTTTTTAGGCTTTTCGGCAGATAGGCGTGATTCCTATTGTCACCCCCCGTAGCTCCGCCCTCTACCACCATGTTCCACTCCCATACTATAAAAATTATTCGCAACTATTCATAAAAAAGGTTAAACACATTTAATGATCATTGCAAATTTGCCTAAATTCACGTATGTAAACATTTACTGTATATGAAAATTCAGCAGAAAAACAGGTGAATAATTGAAATGGGCGAAGGCAAAGAAGAGTCTCACTAGCGCCCCCCAGCTTGTTGCACCCTAGCCGACCGCCTAGTTTGCCTATGCCTAAAAAACAATGCGGTCTGTAGTTCAAACATCTGTCTGGCGATAAGAATTTGGCAGCGTCCAATCAGAAACAAGGATTTCTCCGCTCTCACCCTGGAATCCCACGAAGTACAGCGAGTGCTTCGGCTTTCCTCCGATTATTCCCACGCAGCCCTTCAGCTGAAGCAGGCTCTAAAAGATCGAACAAGAAAAACACCATCAAGAGAGAGCACAAGCGTGTGTGAGTGTGTGTTGAATGTGTGTGTGTGTGTGTGTGTGTTTGTACCTTCACATGCGGGATGTACGCAGGGTTCAGCGCGTCTCCACCGAGTCTCACGGGCACCAGGATGAGAACGGGGCCAAATCTCGCAGGGAGTTTGGGCGAACGTTCTTCACACAGTCTCATCAGATCTTCTATGTACACTACACACACACACACACACACACTGTGTATATACTACTGGTAAAACACTGGCCAATCAGATGTTAAAAAACTAAATCTCACCGGTGCAGTCCTGTGAGACATAGACAGCCAGATCGTGCAGTTCAGATTCCGCGACTGATTTACTGCAAACACACACACACACACACACACACACACACACACACACACACACACACACACACACACACACACACACGATAACAAGCAGGTTGCGTTTTCCGAAACTCTGAAAACGTCACTCGCCAGCGTCTTACCGCAGTATGTGTGCGGCGACCGAGGGGCCGTACCAGTCACCCGCACGTTGCCCTGACGACTGCCCCAGCATCACCAGCCGATGCAGGCCAAACAGAGCACCCGGATTGTCCCCGAACCACGCCACTACACGCCGGTGTCCCCTCTCCTGCCCGTCCTCATCCTCATCCAGAATACCCCCCTCGCTCCTCCTCCTCTGTCCCGCCCTCCGGCTCCGTCCCAATCCAAGTACACGGGGCCGAGAGTGTCTGAGCTCCAGATCGTCTCTGGTTTGGTGATGAGCTCTGGACCAGGTCCAACCTAATAGCACGAGAGTGTAAGTGTGCGGTTGTGTGTGGGAGCATGTATGTGTGTGTGTGTGTGTGTGTGTGTGTGTGTGTGTGTGTGTGTATACCTGCAGGCAGCGTGTGTAGCACTAGCGCCTGTGCGAGCAGCATCTGGGCGGAGCGCAGCGTGCAGCCCCACCCACTGTCTGAGGTCAGAGACGATCCGTGCAGCGAGGAGAAACCTCTCCGGTACGTCATCCAGAACAGGGACAAGAACACACAGCGGAACCGCTGCCTCTCATCTAATACACACACACAGCATTTTTG
The DNA here is from genome assembly GCA_039877035.1 of Silurus lanzhouensis. Lineage (NCBI taxonomy): Eukaryota > Metazoa > Chordata > Actinopteri > Siluriformes > Siluridae > Silurus > Silurus lanzhouensis. The sequence continues at coordinate 4,399,920 of JBCEWE010000191.1, forward strand.
ACACAGAATAGAATGTGTGTGTGTGTGTGTGCATGTGTCTGGTACACACCTTCATGGCTCAGGTCGTATGTATGACCCAGCAAACACACAGGAGAGTTTTTACTCAGACGAGGTTTTGATTTCATGGTCCAGCCTGAAACACACACACACACACACCACACACACACACACACACACACACACACACACACACGCGCGTTAACCTCCACTCAACTAATCTCCCTTCTCATGTTTAAAATCACAGCCCAGATTCACACACACACACCTCCATACTTGACATTGTTCCATGCTGACACCAGTCTGCTCCTCAGCCTGGTTTTGTCTTTCGCCGTCTCAGAGGAGTGTGTACCCTCAGAGTGTGTGTACTCCAAAGAGTGTGTGTGGTCTGAAGGTCCGGGGTAGGACAGAAACACAAATGACTCCAGGTCTTCTGTACAGTTCGCCTCATCTGCACACCCGGAGGTCATGGTGATGCTCTGGTGAGAAAAGCTCACTATGGCCAGCGGAGATCCTTGAGTGAAGCAAGCAGTGACAGTAATGAGACGTCTTTGCGATTAGAAGACGTGTGTGTGGTGCAGTTTGTCAAAAAGTTGAGACTAGTTCTGTAACACGCCAACAGATCTCAGCACAAGGCCGTACACGCAGTCACAGGGAGCACCGACCTTCATCAATCAGTGTGCCAAAAGACTTCAGGAGCTGGGGCTATTCTGACCATGAAGAACATGATTGGAAGAAGATGAGAGATCAGGAAGACCAACAATTTCGAATGCTGAAACCTTTCGGAGAACAAACAGTGCAAATATCAACGTGCCTTTTGCCTGTATATTGATTTTGATCGTTAGTTTCATTTAATATATAATATTTATTATTTATTATACACAATCACACCACCATACATACGGTTTTTAATAATTGTGTTATAAAATCGCATATATTTATATTTACTTCTGAAATAAACATCAGAATGAAACTGTGGTCTCCTGAATGCAGCTGAGGAACTGAGATTTATTCATCAGGGGTCAGAGATTTAATTACAACTAAACACTTACCGTGATTTCATCTGTTCTATAAAACATTATTCTTTAATCGGATTCCTGCAGAAGTAAAGCAGTTTTACAGCCGGAAAACTTTCTGAACGCTTTTTTCTCTTCCTGTTTACTCGGTTTTCCACCTGGTAACGAACAACGAATATCGCAGCTGATTGGCTGAGACTGAACACGTCATTGACAAAAGCGACCAATCAGAGAGAGTCGCATAAAAGTCAAAAGCGGAAATTAAAAACAATGTAGTGGTTTTTATTTGTTTGTTTGTTTCTTTGTCTGTTTTGTATGTATATTAAAAATACACGTTAATATAATAAATAAAGTATATAATAAGAAAACAGTTTAGTTGCTGTAATATGATTCTAAATACAAAAAATGACCAAATACAACTTATATAAAAACATTTATTCAAATTTAATTATAAAATATAACTAAATTAGTAATAATACAAAATAATAATAATAATAATATTAGAAGAGTGCCTGACTTAACTAACACGATAGATAGATAGATAGATAGATAGATAGATAGATAGATAGATAGATAGATAGATAGATAGATAGATAGACCATACCACAGATAGATAGATAGATAGATAGATAGATAGATAGATAGATAGATAGATAGATAGATAGATAGATAGATAGATAGATCATACCACAGATAGATAGATAGATAGATAGATAGATAGATAGATAGATAGATAGATAGATAGATAGATAGATAGACCATACCACAGATAGAGATAGATAGATAGATAGATAGATAGATAGATAGATAGATAGATAGATAGATAGATAGATAGATCATACCACAGATAGAGATAGATAGATAGATAGATAGATAGATAGATAGATAGATAGATAGATAGATAGATAGACCATACCACAGATAGAGATAGATAGATAGATAGATAGATAGATAGATAGATAGATAGATAGATAGATAGATAGATAGATCATACCACAGATAGATAGATAGATAGATAGATAGATAGATAGATAGATAGATAGATAGATAGATAGATCATACCACAGATAGAGATAGATAGATAGATAGATAGATAGATAGATAGATAGATAGATAGATAGATAGATAGATAGATAGATAGATCATACCACAGATAGATAGATAGATAGATAGATAGATAGATAGATAGATAGATAGATAGATAGATAGATAGATCATACCACAGATAGATAGATAGATAGATAGATAGATAGATAGATAGATAGATAGATAGATAGATAGATAGATAGATAGATCATACCACAGATAGATAGATAGATAGATAGATAGATAGATAGATAGATAGATAGATAGATAGATAGATAGATAGATCATACCACAGATAGATAGATAGATAGATAGATAGATAGATAGATAGATAGATAGATAGATAGATAGATAGATCATACCACAGATAGATAGATAGATAGATAGATAGATAGATAGATAGATAGATAGATAGATAGATAGATAGATAGATAGATAGATAGATAGATAGATAGATGAAATTTTTTTTATTATTAAATACATTTTTTTTGTTCCCTGGTAACAAATGATTCACAACCCGGTACCCATGAGCTAAACTGAAAATATGAAAGTAGTGTATTCAAGACAAAATCTGTGTGTGTGTGTGTGTGTGTGTGTGTGTGTGTGTGTGTGTGTGTGTGTGTGTGTGTGTGTTTTTACGTGCTGCACAAATCCACAGAAAATCTGTGTAAGAGATACGTTCTATAACAAAAGCACAAATAACAAAAGATTTCCTTGAAATTTTTATTACTATATATTTTTTTTTATTATTATTACTGCACTTCAGCCTCTTTCGTTTTGCATTGCTTCACAACGTTGCCTGAGAAAAACGAAATTGAGAAGAAAACAAAATGATAATATACAGTAGAAAAAAACCCCAAAAACAAGCACTGGATGATAAAACGCCACAAAGTTCAAAGAAAAAAATCCATGTACATCCATGTATCGAAATTTATACATGCTAATCAGTTACAGAGAATAAAATCGAAATAAATGAAATACCTAACGTAAACAAGCGAAAACAGGTATCCCAGGGGTTCAAGCACTTCCGCCAGCAGGTGGCGACATCCAGAAAGTTAGTATTGAGGGGCAACATATACATAAGCATGTGGCTTTTTTAAATTTTATTTTAATCTCACAATCTAGGGGGAAAAATCCGACAGAAAATGTCAGGAAAAGACGTTTTCGACGATCCACACAACGACACGTTAGCATCTGTGACTGTTTGAACTGTACAGTGCATATTAGTTGAAGGAAACCACATAACAGCTCCTAAACGACACACACTCATACACACACACACACACACACACACACAGAGCCATGTCAGTTTTGCTCGGAGCCCCTCTAACACCTGGAGATAAATAAAGTGCTTTTTTTTTTTTTACAGTGGTTTTTAATTCCATGACAGGGAAGTGTTAAACAGTGTACGCCTACATCTACACACCGAGCTACTCAAGACGGTTCACACACGACATCAGCTACGACATACGTTTTCGTCAAACACACTACTACAGAGTGGCGCAGGACACACACACCCACACACACACTGGGCAGAGAGCGACTCCTGCCTGCTAAAGTAAACCATGAGCGTGTGTATAAGCGGTTGATAAAATATTTCACGTTTTGATATTGTTGTGTTTGTATACTATACGTTTTAAAACTATTGTGTGTGTCATTTATTTGTTACACACTGGGTCGATTTCGAGGCAGGATATCACGAACGAAATGATCGCTACAGGTTGTTTTTGTTTGCTACTAGCTACCGAGAACGCCGGTCTAAACGTGTCACGGAATGACATGGTTCAATTTTCCTCGTCTTTTTCCTTGTGTGCTGTAAAATCTTACACAACCGAGATCCTACGAATATTCGAATAAGAAACGAATATTGTAACACATAATGATCCCATTGTAATTAAATGTAGTCGTGGCTATAATTACCGAATGCTTCGACGCGTGAAATATCACGTGATCAGCTTTCGCGAAGTCTACTGAGCTCTGATGTGGCCCACTCGGTCTTGAGATGTTTGGAATGATTAAGGCTTTGTCCACTAGGAGGCAGGCTTGAGTCGAAGCACACCTCGGTACAGCTGAAACATAATGAGAGTGCTGTAAAAGGCAATGGCGGAGGAGCGATATCGTTATTGTATCGTATATCTTTTAAACGTTACACAACGCACCGTTAAAACGTCCACGAACGTGAAAGCACAACATGGCACTCAAACACACTCCAGCACTGTTCATCTAATGGAACGTTCCGGATGTCGACTAAGATGCGAGGCAATACTCAGTGTAAACAAGCAAATAAACATCATTTGCCACTTACTAACTGTCGGAAATCACATCGACACACACACACACATCTACACACGCACACACAAATTTACACACACGGAGTATAAAATGTAGTCGAGTAAGGAATAGGAAAGAAAAATATCACAACATCTACATTAAATTAGACACAGGAGAAAGCTCTCGTTGCATATGTAGGAAGAGTTTAACACACACACACACACACACACACACACACACACACACACGTGCTCCAGTTTGTTTTCTTTTTCTTTCTTTCTTTCTTTTTATTCATTCAAGTTGAATTTGTTCGAACATTTCCCCGTTCAGGTTCAGTATTTAAAGCCCCAGAGAAATAAATATGGTGTGATGGTGTACGAGTCCCTGTGATGAAGCTGTAGATGAATGATGGCGTGTCCACACACTTTGCTGTACCACTGATGGAGCTGCTGCTGCTGTAGAAAATAAACAGACACTTTCTGACCAATCAGAATTTAGAATTCTGCAGCAAGGTTGAGGTTAATGTGGTTTCGAGGCCATGGGTGAAAATACAGGAACTGATGTGAAGTTAGCAGGGCTGATGTCAGCGATCTATGTGTATCGCTTCATTCCCACCGATCACAAGGACGATGTCGGGCGTCTCATCAGCACAAAGAAATTCTTTCTTCGCAAACCTCAGAGATGTTTGGATGCTCTGGTCAGCCATGATACAGTGCCCCTGGAGGGTTTAGGGCCTTGTTCAAGAGACCCAGGAGTGGCAGCTTGGCGATACTGGGGCTTGAAGGCCAGCTCTCTGATCGCTAAACCAGAGCCTTAGCCACTAAAATACAAGAACCTTGGAAAAAGAGCTAACTTTTTGTGGGAGAAAGCTAACCTTAAAGACTAAGCTAACTTGGAGAGAATGCTAAGCTAAGTGTGAGAAAGCTAACCTGAAAGAGAAAGCTAACCTTAAAGACTAAGCTAACTTGGAGAGAATGCTAAGCTAAGTGTGAGAAAGCTAACCTGAAAGAGAAAGCTAACCTTAAAGACTAAGCTAACTTGGAGAGAATGCTAAGCTAAGTGTGAGAAAGCTAACCTGAAAGAGAAAGCTAACCTTAAAGACTAAGCTAACTTGGAGAGAATGCTAAGCTAAGTGTGAGAAAGCTAACCTGAAAGAGAAAGCTAGCCTAAGCGAGAGTTAACCTTAGAGAGAAAGCTAACCTTAGCCTGTGAATGTTAACCTTAAAGAGAACGTTAACTTTAGGGTAAAAATATGCTAACCTTAGCGAGAGAAAGCTAACCTTAAAGAGAACGTTAACCTAGCAAAAAAAACTAATCTCGTCTAAAAGTGTATCCTGGTTTTCATTCCTCAATGAAGTTGAAATAAAGCGAATTAAAATATTAGGCCACGCCCACTAGACCACTTAACATACCTCAATGTTTTGCTCCCCATTCTCTGGGACATTAAATACTTCCATCACACGATCAGGACGCCACTGAAATAAAGCAGTGAGTCGTTCCACCTTATTAGCAAACCCCGGACGGTGTTTTGTGCCTCTTCAGGTATGCAGATATCTATTCGTTTATTTGCCGCTTTGTATTAGACGTTATGATTGACAGGTTTACCGCCTATCGCCGTTCGAGATAACATTGTGGACATGCTGTTGCTATAGAGACCGGGGCAGTTATGACGATCGGATGTGTACAGTGTTCACTAGCATCAGGTCTTTGCGTAGTATTTATTCTTTTTTTTTATATATAATGTTCTCTATTAATTTTTCTTTTATTCACAATATTTACCATGCAGCTACACACAGCGCTTGTTATGCTCTACACTAATCTGGTGTTACATTTACATTAAAGCTGCAGTATGTAACTTTTTTGATAAGCTACAATATTTAGTACATTTAGCAAACTATTTTTTTTTACTATGTAGCAATGGTTGCAGGCTAGCAAACAATTTTCTAAAAGATGTCACGTGATCAAATTTTTGACTTAACGTCTACTCCTTATTCAATTTCAGGATGAGGTCCTGAAAAGTCTAAATAAGTTTTTCTAGCTTGGGTTAAAGGCCATCAGGGCTCGAGACCACGAACCTCGGCATCGCTTCAATACTACTTGAATGTAAACGGACTACCGATGTTAGGGAATTTTAACTCGGAATCGTTTTTAAGTTACATACTGCAGCTTTAAAAAAAAGTTTGTACGCATACATGCATCTATGTGGACTTTTTGAAAGCACCTTGCTTTTTTTTTTTTTTTTTTTTTGTTAAGTGTTGATTTGGTGATTGTGGAAGTAATAGGTCATCGCTTGAATTTGCGTCTTCATCCACCTTTGACAAACAGGACGTTCAGGAATGCTTGTTAGAGCTCTTTGATTTTGAGGATCCTGGGCCAGGCCATGTTCCCGTCGCTATGCGCCAGGCCCCTGAAGACGCCTCAGATTTTCCCAGTGTCCCTGCTCGCTTGTCCTCGCTCGTTTTGGTGCTGGAGTCCTTCCCTTTCCCACCATCCTGTGATCCCAGCTTCATGGGCCCAAGCACAGTTTTGGCGACGCTGGTGAGCTGAGTGACAAAGCTTGAGCGATCACCAGGGGAGATGGTGCGTGATTTGCCAGTGCTGGGAGATGGTGTGGAAGGTGACGGGGAAGCCGGGCTTTCCTCCAAAACCTCTAAATGAGATCGCTCTTCTCTGAGGGTCCGGATTGACCCGGAATGGACTGAACTCTTTCCCTCTTTGAATTTCATTAGCAGACCTCCTGCATCCGCCGCTGCAGGTGCTGGAGCTTTAGTCTTGCACTCAGCACCTCCACTTTTGACTTCCATCTTAACGGCTGCAGTCTGGGGGGGTTTTGTACACCTTCCTAAATCTTGCATCTCAGATTTAGCTTTTGGGTCATTCTCCCACATGGCTTTTCCTTTCTCTCGTTCTTTCCCAGTCTCCGCCGGCTGTTCTGGCATTTTTGAAGCAACTTTTTCCATGCTCAAAAATGGCATCTTTCCTCTGGGTTTTTCTTTCATGTCAGAGGTCGTATCCTTCGTGGCTGGGCTCTTTGGTGTGAATTTGTCTTGCTTTGCTGGGTCGCAGCTTGCCATAGTTAAGGCTTTGACGGAATCCTGGGTTTTGGTTGAACTTGTCCCTGTCCCTTCAGACAATTTCTCCTTGGCACTTGCTGTCAAATCTGGAGCTGAGGGCACGTCCTGCTTGTTTGTCGTCTGGAGGGTATCAGCGAGCGCATTTTCCCCTTCAATCTCCAGCAGGCTTTGCAGCATGCGGTATTCCTCCACTCCATGTTTCCGGAGGCCGCCTTTTTTCTCTGCCGATGATGGAAAGGAAGCGAACGAAGGCGGAGAGGGCGGAGCCGGCTTCTCGGTCGACTGCACCCGTGTGAGCAGAGGTGATCGAGGCCGTGTTATCGGTGGTGAGGAGTGCAGCTTAGTGGGGAAAGTCGAGGAGGCGCTGGCCGTGCTCGGTGACGGAGTGTGTGCCAGTGGAGACAGAGGGACGCTCCCGGCTGATTTACAGCGAGACGAGCGGAACTGGCGCTGCAGTTTAGGGGACAAGCCGTGCAGAGAACTCGGGCGCATGTGATGAGACGTAGCTGGAGAATTGGGAGTGGAGGATGCCGGAGAGCTGCTCTGGGATGACATGCCTGGGGGCGTGCAGGGAGGAGGGGGAGGAGAAAAAGGGAGGGGTGAGGTTAAGGACAGGTTAGTGTCAGGTTAATAGCTACAGTTAATATGGTAAAATCGATAGTAAAAGTTAATAGAATATGCGATATGCGATGGCATTAATACAGACGGGTTCGTATTCAACTCATATTGCGATGCATTTTTCGTTTATTGATTTGGCAGACACTTATGCACACCAGCACGTATCCTGAGCTGACCAGATAAGCAATTTGCTCAGCTACCAACTGGGGGAATTGGTAGCTCAGTGATTAAGGTGTTGGACTTCAGATTTGTAGGTCATAAGCTAAAATCCCAGCACCACCAAGATGCCACTGCTGGGCCCTTGAAAAAGGCCCTCAAACTTCACCGCTCAATTTTAAAGTACAATTATTCTAAGTCACTCTTTGTAGCCCCCAATCGGTCATCTGTTTAGCTACTAACTGGTGGGAATTGGTAGCTCAGTGGTAAAGGTGTCTGACTTCTGATTGGTAGGTCATAAGTTCAAATCTCAGCACTGCCAAATTGCCAATGCTGGGCCCTTGAGCAAAACCTCAACTTTGCAGTTGCGTAAATTACATAACTGTGCCTCACTCTTGGGGAACTCTGTCTCACAGATGCCATAAATGTAAATGATCAAAAAAGGATAAAAACCAAGTGATATTAGATAAATATTTAGCATAAAGTCTTGTTAATAACAAGTTAGAACATGCAAATCATTTTTGTCAGCCTGATACTGGCTCAGAAATCACCATTGGGTTACCATCAGGTAGATAATGGACTCAAGGTCACTCAGTAACTCACTTCAGTGAATCAGAAGGTTCAAACTGCGTTAATACAAGTGAAATATTAAGTAAGGGTCAGTACTAATTTTTTTAAATAAGCTACAGAGTAAAAAGAAGGTGAATTGGGAAAGGGGTAATTCAGTGAATAAGCTGTTGGACTGCTGACGGGAAGGTCATGGGTTCAAATTCCAGCACCACCAAGCTAAACCCTCTTAAATAAGGCTCCTAACCTCTTAATTGGATAAGAGTTAAATGCCTAATGCAATAAACATAATAACCAAATGCTGAAAATGTACTAGAGTAAAATTAATAAGTAAAATTTCTACCAGTTTAGTACACGTTTATTGAGTGTATTCCATTGCTAATATTGGGTTAATAGCAATTAATTTTTTAAGTTCATTTTAATGTCATACAAAGATAAAAAAATATCAGCATCAGTCTGGTTCAAAGCATACATACAATTTAATGTCATGTCCCATAGAACTTATTACTCAATAGACAGTACATTGTGTGTGTGTGTGTGTGTGTGTTTGTGTGTGTATGTGTGTGTGAAGAGTTTCAGTGTTATTCTGTATTACTTTGAGTTCAGGGTACGAGTCACTAACCGAGGTGGGCGGAGTCAGGGGGTGAGCGGGCGTACAGGCCGTGGGTGGGAGATCCGGGGAGACTGTCTCCGGACGACAACGAGCGATTCAAAGAGGAAAGACTGCGGCTGGTGTGGAGCAGATTAGACTGTTTAGTAATCTTACGGAACAAAGAGCTTCGTTTTTTACTGCAAAAGACAGAGAGCGAGAGAGGAATAGGAGATGAGAAGGAGATCAAAAGGAAGGGTAAGAGTAGAACAGAATTCATAAAGCCTGCTTGATGTAAAAAGTGGTAGATAAGCTAATCAGTCACCTCTCCTGTCCTTCCTTGGTGATGGATTTCTTGTTGCGTCGCGCCATCTTGGCCCTGGTGCTGGGCTTCCGTGCCGGCCCGATCTTAATGGAGGTGTTCTCGAATGGAGTTGTGGTCACGGTCACTTTATTCCCACTCTAAACCCAGAACAAAAGGTTTAGAAAATGCCGGCTGTGTTTAAACTATCCAATAAAATGTCTCTTTCAGGCCACCATACCTTCAGAATGAGCTCCACCACTTCAGTATGAACCAGGCCGTGCACAGATTCTCCGTTCACATGCGTAATGAGGTCCCCAGCACACAGACCTGCTTCCTGGGCGGGGCCTCCACACTCCACATGCTGGGATTGAAAGGCAGTACATTGATTTAAATACATTCGTATTTTTATATAAGAGCAAAAAAAAGATGTGCTCGTGTTTTCCGGTGTTTTCCTGACTCTTTCTTACCCAGACCATGTGGTGGACGCTGTAGACGTTGGTGTCCCCCATGTAGACTCGGATGGCACGCAGCGTAAAGCCGTATCTCTTCCCTGAGCGTTGGATGGTGATGGGAGACCGCAAAGTGCTGATGGACGGAGAGTAATCGCGGCTGGGGGACGAGTCTCGGGACGACGGGTTGGACGATATGGAGCGGGGTGACATGGGGCTGGCCAGTGGGGACGTCCCGTGTTGCTCTACTGCAGAAGAAATGTTTAATATACATGAATATAACAAAAAAAGATCGATACAGTAAAATCTATAAGAGATAAAAATGACGAAAACAGAAGTTGGATGAGGGATGAGTGGATTCTGACCTGCAGGTATAATGACAGATAAGGCTGAGGCCGACGCTGACTTGATGACCTTTGTGCCAGAGCGGGTCGGAGTCTGTTTCTCTCCTTCACCCGAGAGGTGCTGATGCCGGGCTCGCCGCAGGACCACTTCGTTCGGGGCTCGGGGTCCGAACGGTACTGCCGTCGCAGCTGCATCAGCAGGCTTCAGGAGTTTATCTGCAGAAAAGGGAACCGTTTCCAAAATAATCTACAGTTTACACCCAGATTCTAGTCACCAGCACCTCCTCCTGGTTCCTACACCTCCTGCTAGATCACTTTTGCTATCCAGATGCTGGAGAAGATTTTAAAGAAGACCAGTGTGATGCCTCACGTACCTAAACCTTGTGCTGTCGGAGCTGCAGCAGAGGACTCAGCCCCACCCGCACCTGCCCCCGATGCCATTGTAGCGCCCTCTAGTGACGTGCCTCTGGTTTTGATCGGTGTGTGGCGGGGGTGTGTCTCGGTGTCTGTCTCTAAAGGAGAGGGGACGCGGTGTGTGTCCATGAGAGCGGAGAAACGGCGGCGGATACCAGGGGGACTGGAGTCGGACTCGGTAAAGGAGTATTCCGAGCAGGATAAACGCTTCCTACACACACACACACACACAGTCGTTATCCCCTCAGTCACCAGAATATTCAATATGATGATCATTTGTATGTAACTTAAACAAAGTCCTCACATCTCAGGAGACCCCGTCCTCCATGTTTTGTCTCTCAGGGTGAAGCTGCCCAGGCTCTCCCTCTTGGCCCGGTCCTCCCGATGTCCTCTGGGCTCCCTGCGGGTCACCACAGGCTTGTGCTCGAGCTGAGAAAGGTGCTCCATGCTGCTGTACACCTACACACACACACACACACACACACACACACAAGTCTTATTGTGACGTTACACATAATCCTGTTTTTAACTTATACAGAAAAATAGAGATGTATCAAGTAAGGAAGACTGGAAAGGAGGATAATGGGGGAGGGATGGAAAACAGAGCAATAGAAGAAGAGATCGAGGGGACTGAAGGAGGAGTAACCTTGCTGAAGCGAGGCGAGCAGGAGGAGAAACGTCGGATCTCGACGGGCTCGTCGTCATTGGTGTCGTCTTCGTCGAACGAGTGAATGTGATGGTAGCGGTCCGAGCGTGCTGCGAAACACACACCGTGAAACACACACACCGGATTAGAGTAAATTACTCCTGGGGTATCTGCAATTGTTTGCAACCGGTGTGAGGTTTCGAACCCCTCATCAGCGGTGCGCAACAAGAGTAAAAACCTTTTATAAAAATCGTGATAGTGTGGGTCCTGTACCAAGGCCACGACATCACCACTCAGGAGGTCATGATTAGAGCGTTTTATTTTATTTATTAATTAGAAATTGTCATTTATTCTTTATATATTTCTATTTATTCATACAATTCATATATATACATATTTAAACATTTTCATGATTCACTGAATTTTTTATTCTAGTATTAACATGGAGTGTTATGTTCATGCATGGATATACTGAGCTTTAAACCAAACAATACACACACACACACACACACACACACACACACACAAACATGGTCAGTGTGCTCACTGTCAAAGTAGCTGGTGTCCTCCTCCGACTCCAGGTGAGGGACGAACTCAGCTTTCTGCCTCAGTAAACTGTTCCAGTCCAAATCAGCAAAAAAATGGTGATGTTTCACTTCAACTGCACCTCCTGCTTACGCACACACACACACACAAACACACACACACACTATTAGCGTACCTGGGCCTTGCAAAGACAAGAACTTAGCCTATTTTTTTCTAAATTTTTTCAGTGTACCTGTGCCCAGGCGGAGCAGTGGGTTGGTTTGCAGCAGGGCAGAAATGAGGCGCTGGGCATCAACCGGAAGTGCGTCATCACCTTCAGGCCACACAATGTCATCTACACACACACACACACACACACACACACACACACACACACACACACGATACATTTTACAATAAGGTAAACACAGAGGACGATCTGTGCATGTGTGTGTGTGTGTGTTTCCGTCTCTTACCGCTGATCACTTGGCCGAACAGCTCCTCAGGTGTGTCCCCGAAGAAAGGCACGCAGCCCACCAGGAACTCGTAGAGGATGATGCCCATGGCCCACCAGTCCACAGGTTTCCCGTAACCCTGCCGTAAGATCACCTCCGGGGCGATGTACTCGGGCGTGCCGCACACCTGCGCGGGAGAAACACCCGTGTGTGTCGGTTATCCGAACTCAAACCCGCTGCATCGTGTTCTCCTTTACGTTTTTTCTCAGTTTCTCTGGAAACTACTTCGCCTCATGTCCTCACCGGTGCACATGCTGTAATAAAAGCACTTTCTTGACGCTTTTAAGAAATTGCGAACGCTTCGCAGCGACAAAATGACAATTAGCTGTTCACTGACATGAATACTTACTTTCCAGAGAGAAACTGAGGGGTTTTGAGGAAAAGTTCATGCTGTTTGCAAAAAAACCATTGTGTTGTTTGTACAAAGTGTTTTCAAGAAATGCATTTACTGGTTTGCAAATATTAAAGGGGGATTCGAGAAAATGCTCTAAAGCAACTGAGAAAAATAGTTCGTCTGGTTGTGATGTCAAATCCCAGCACCAGTGAGTTGGCAAAGTTGGGCCTCTGGGAATGGCCCTGAACTCTCAAGTGCTCGGTTGTAGGAAAACATTAATTGGAAGTTGCTCTGGATGAGGGCATCTGGCAAATGACCTACAGGTAAATGTAAATATTTGTGTGTGTGTGTGTGTGTGTGTACCTGTTTATCTAGGAACTCTCGGGTGTCCTTCTCGATGTGGCCCTCATACAGGTTCGTTGTGAGACTCATCAGTCCCATTTTCGACAAACCGAAATCAGTCAGCTTGATGTGTCCCATAGATGTGATCAGCAGGCTGAGAGAGACGAGGAGACAGAAAGCAAGCAAGAGACAGTGAACAAGACGGACACACAGACAAGAGTGACAAAAACGTTTTGAAGAAATTTGGAGAAATGCACTTACTGGTTTGCAAATATTGAGGATGATTTAAAAAAAATGCTTTGAACAACTGAGAAAAACTGTAATATTTACAAGCCAGTAAGTGCATTTCTCAAAACAATTTGTACACTGAACAGTATTTGTGTCACTGAACATCTCATGGCCATCAAAATAACACGTTCTTTCGTCATTGCTCACAAACAAGATCGTCATAAAGTTGAATAATGTTGTCAGTATGAGAACGGTTTCGTTATTTCTTGATGTAAACGACGGTTTATTGGCACCGTTAATTGACTTCTGCAACTATGAGCAAAAATCCATACTGATAGTTTTTCCGGGTTGCCTTATACAGTACAAGAGCGGCCTCTAGAGGCGGATCACTGATAGCACATTCTGTTTATTTGAAGCTTCTTTCTTTTTTCTTTTCTTTTTTTTACTCATTTATGATGTAGCTTTTTGGATTTATTTGTGGTGATACTTTTTGTTTCAGTTTAAATTCGTCTTTTATTTATGTAAATATTTATTTATTTAATTTATATATTAATATTTATATAATTTACCACATTTTCATGACTCAGTACTGGTTTTGTTTTTTCTATTTTTGTAATAGAGTTAAATAAGATTTTTTATAATTTTTTTTATTGGTATCAGTAAAATCCAGTATCGATTGAACTCTAACATCTCATCATCGGTTGATCTGATGCCGTACACTCCCCTTCATTAGTGATATTTGAGATTCTGACTTAATAATTGAAAATGTTGGAAACAGCAGAAAATGATACACAATCGATTAAATGAATGTACTAAAGCATTCGCATTTCTGATCTGAGAAACGCTCCAAAGCATCTGAGAAAGACTGTAATATGAATACTGCTATTACGTATATCACAGATAATAAGCAGTGCTGATGTGTATCACATGCACAGGAGACCCTGGGTAGTGCACACACACTCTATACACTTTTGCTTACTTGTCAGGTTTGAGGTCTCGGTGCACCACGCCGTAGTTGTGGATGTACTCGAGCGCAAGGACGGTCTCTGCAAAGTACATGCGTGCCATCTCTACAGGCAGAGCCCCGATGTGCTTCAGCAGCGTGGCACAGTCTCCTCCTAACGATCAAAAACAAAATCAGGGTTGGACGTATAACTGTAACCCAATACCTAAGTAGGTCGGTCAGTGTTCTTCTGGATTCTTCTTCCAGAGAAGAAGATTCAGTTTGATGTGGCTGCAATGTGAATCTCCAGGGAGCTTCAAAGAATAAAACCGCCATAAACACCGATGTGACCTTTTATAAGCATAAATAATGACAGCATTCTTTCTCAGGAGGCAGCTGATGAGCTACAATGACCTGCTCCAGCTTTGTGCACGTGAAGCTTTTAGTACTGCAGGTTCCCAAATAAGAGCATGTGGAACATCTGGTAGTCATAAAACCTTCTCCTGTTTATAAAGAGTGATCCATTGAAGCCTCATTTGGCACTGTGTATTGTTGTGTTAAGTTTGTGCAGATGGAGGCACTCTATGGCCTCCCCGGAGTGTCCTTCTAAAGGGCCAGGGGGATGAGGTGGGTGGGGGGATAGGGCTAATAAGTGCAGCCTAACAGCTGTCTTAAAAAAACAACAA
>JBCEWE010000191.1:4425023-4427523 GCA_039877035.1 Silurus lanzhouensis
ACAGCCAGCCATGTGTGTGTGTGTGTGTGTGTGTGTGTGTGTGTGTGTGTGTGTGTGTGTGTGTGATGACGTGATTTTCAAAAGTGTGTTACTACACTGGTATTATAATCTCTGTCCTGATTCAGTATTATACAATGAATCATTAGTCCATATTCCAAATGTTCTGGGCTGCTGTGTTCATCTGAATGAGTTTCACACACACACACACACGCACTCACTCACTCACACACACACACACACACACACACACACATTTTTTCTCAAAATGACCTAAACTTGACTCATTTATTCCAGATCAACTGACCACTCGCTCGGGACACAAACCACAAAAGCAACTCCATCTAGAGTGTGTGTGTGTGTGTGTGTGTGTGAGTGTGAGTGTGTGTGTGTCTGTGTGTGTGAGTGTGTGTGTGTGTGTGTGTGTGTCTGTGAGTGTGAGTGGGTGTGTGTGTGTGTGTGTGAGTGTGTGTGTGTCTGTGTGTGTGTGGGTGTGTTTGTGAGTGTGAGTTGTGTGTGTGTGTGTGTGAGTGGGTGTGTGTGTGTGTGTCTGT
Organism: Silurus lanzhouensis; assembly: GCA_039877035.1. Classification (NCBI taxonomy): domain Eukaryota; kingdom Metazoa; phylum Chordata; class Actinopteri; order Siluriformes; family Siluridae; genus Silurus; species Silurus lanzhouensis. The sequence continues at coordinate 4,425,575 of JBCEWE010000191.1, forward strand.
GTTTGTGAGTGGGTGTGTGTGTGTGTCTGTGTGTGTGTGTGTAAGTGTGTCTGTGTGTGTGTGTAAGTGTGTCTGTGTGTGTGTGTGTGAGTGGGTGTGTGTGTGTGTCTGTGTGTGTGTGTGTGTGTGTGTGTGTGTGTGTGTGTGTGTGTGATGTCCCAGCTCTTTGCTGCCTCCTTTACATCAGCTGGAAATTTCCACTTGTCCCTGTCACTGTTTCACCTCCCTGATGTGTTTGCAGGTGTCTCTCTCTATCTTTCGTTCTCTCTATCCCCTCTTTCTGTCTCTCTCTATCCTCTATTCACCCCCCTCTCTTTCTCTCTCCCGCTCTACTATATCCCTCTTTCTCTCTCTTTTTCACTCTTTCTCTGTCTGTTTCTCTATCTTCCCTCTCCCTCTTTCTTTCTTTCTTTCTTTTTCTTTCTTTCTTTCTTTCTTTCTTTCTTTCTTTCTTTCTTTCTTTCTTTCTTTCTTTCTTTCTTACTTACTTTCTTTCTTTCTTACTTTCTTTCTTTCTTTCCTTCTCTGTCTCTCTATCTTCCCTCTCCCTCTCTTTATCTATCCACCTCTTTCTCTCTCTTTCTCCGTTTGTGTCTCTATCTCTCTTCTCTCTCTTGCTTTCTCTCTATCACCCCTTTTCTCTCTCTTCTCTTTTCTCTGTCTCTCTCAATCCCTTTTTCTATCTAGGTCTCACTAGCTTCCTCTTACTCCCTGCCTGTCTGTCTGTCTCCCTCCCTCTTTCTCTCGCTCTGTCCTTCTATCCCCATCTCTCTCCACCCCCTCTCTCTCTCTCTTTTCAACCCCCTCTTTTTCTGTCTCTCTCTCTACCCCCTCCCTCTCACTCTTTCTCTCTGTCTGTCTCTCTATCACCTCCCTCTCTTGCCATCTCTCTCTTTCTTTGTCTCTCCATCCCTCCTTATCCCTCCCCATTATCTCTCCCTCATCACCCTGTGGATTTCCTGTTTCGGTACTTCCTGTGTTAACAGGGTTTCCATGGTGACAGCAGGGTATCGTAGCTCTGGTGCTTCCTGACGTCGGTGATGATGCACAGCTCCGCCTGGGAGAAGGTCACGCCCTCACACACCTCTCTCTCTCTCTCTCTCTCTCTCTCTCTCTCTCTCTCTCTCTCTCTCTCTCTCTCTCTCTCCCTGCAGCATGGGGACTGTCACGCCACGACGTTACACGCAATCAGAAATGGATAAAAACTAACAGTGTCCTTCCATAGTAACTACAGCAGGGACAAGTGAACACCACGTGAGAGCGCAGTCACCGGAAACAAACCCACGTCAGGGGGGGGTGTGAGGTTCACACACACACACACACACACACACACACACACACACACACACACACACACACACACACACACACACAGCCATCCATCACCCTTCCGTACCAAGACAAAGGGAAAGGTAGAAAGACACACATAGAGAGACAGAGAGAGAGAGAAAAAAAGACAGACAGAAGGAATCGACAGAGTGAGAGAGAGAGAGACAGAAAAAGAAGAGATAAAAAGAAAAACAGAAAAAGACAGAGAGAGACAGAAAGAGAAGAGAGTGAGACAAAAAGAGACAGAGAAAAAGACATAAAGAAGAGAGGAATAGTTAGAAGCAGGGGAAAAAAATTAAGGGAGAGATAAAGAGACAGAGAGAGAGACAAAAAGAGGAGAGTGAAATAGAGACAAAGAAGAGACAGAGAGAGAGAGAGAGAGAGAGAGAGAGAGAGAGAGAGAGAGAGAGAGAGAGAGAGAGAGAGAGAGAAAGAGAGAGAGGAATAGAAGCAGAAATAATAGAGAAAGAGATAGAGAAAGAGGAGAGAGAGGAATAGATAGAAAGCCAGACAGAGAGGGAGAAATAAAGGCAGACAGAAAGAGACAGCAAGACAGAGGGAGAAATAGAGAGAGAAACGGAAAAAGACAGAAATAGAGAACGACAGAAAAGGAGAGGGAG
>JBCEWE010000191.1:4432523-4477523 GCA_039877035.1 Silurus lanzhouensis
GCACTGTGAGTCACAACCGTGGACTCAAGAGACTCACATTATGTTCAAGTGTGAGGTTTTAAATTCAATGTAGAGATGATTAATAGTGTAGAACATATCTGCTCTCAAATACAAGTCTTCAAGAATCCTAAAGTTTGATAAAAAAAAAATGGCTGATCTGAAAACGGCCAGAAACTGAAGCTAAAACAATAAAGACTACGACTAATCATGAGTCAGATACTCAACTCGTGCTTTAGATCCCTAAACATAGAGACAAAACAGAAGTCTGAAACTGAAACTAAAAGAAAAATAACTTAAACCTTGAACACTGAGATCAAACTAAATTTATTTGCTGACTTTAATGACGCATCACAGACGCAGAGACAAACCTGGAGTCCAATTCTAAAACACAGGGGGACACCCAAACAACAACAAACAACTGTGACAAATCAAGAATCCTTAGCAAAGAAACAAACTAACAGAAAAATCTGAGACTAGACACAATTCATAGATCTAAAGACTTGGAGTAACCAAATGTCAAAGACCTAAACACTGGGACAAGCCAAGAGACAAATAGATAAAAGCTGAGACTAGTCCATAAGTCTTGGGCTCGCCAAAAGACAGACTCACCAAGAGTCAAAGACAGAAAGACTAGGACCAAATAAGACTCACAGACCAAAAGACACAGACAAGTCAAGAGTCAAAGACCAAAATACAGAGATTCACCAACAGTCAAAGACATAAAAAATATAAAAAATAATTTTCTCTCAGATACTTTTTTCAAGCGTTTAGTAATGATATAATAATAAATGGCAGTAGATGAATCGTCAGTGCTCAGAGAGGATCTCTTGTCTGTTTTCCTGCTGATGGAGGTGGAGTTGAGGGGGTTGATGTTCCAGCAGAAGGAGAGTGACACAGTGAGGAGCAACCGTGTTATAACATCCAGTCCTTAAATATTTACGAGAATAAACACTGGTGAAGGAAATGACTGGGCATAAAATGAGAATAAAAATAAATAAATAAATAAAAATAATAATAATAATAATAATAATAATAATAATAATAAAAATTAAACACGTTGAAATTTACAGCTTATTTATATATATATATATATATAATGTTATTTATTTTATTTTCTCATATATATATATATATATATATATATATTATATAACATTTATAAATAATAATAAATATATAAATAATAGAATTTATATATATGCTAATATATATATATATATATATAAAAAAAACATTGACATTGATTCTCTTTTTTTCTAAATGTTATATATGTATTGTATTTAATTGTATTTATTTTATAAATATTTATATTATGTATATATTTATATATAAAATGCGCAAAGTTTTGGTTATACAGTGCTGTGAAAAAGTATTTGCCCTCTTTTCGGATATGTGCGTATTTGTCACACTTAAATGATTCAGGTCACAAAGCAAATTTTATTATTACACAAAAATCCCCTGAGAAAATACTAAAAACGTTTTTAAATGATAATTTTTCAACTATGAAAGGAGGAAAAAAAAGCTGCCCAAACCTGCTTAGCCCAATGTGAAAAAGTAATTGCTCCCAATAACTGGTTGTGTGGAGGCAACAACTGCAATCGTGCGTTTGGGATAACCGGCAGCACGTCTTTCACACTTTAGAGGAGGGATTTTGGTGCACTTTTCTGTGCAGAATTGTTATAACCTGGTCACATGGAATGATTCTCAAGCATGAAGCTCTTAATTTCCATATCTTGTTGTATAGTGTTTTGTTCTACCACCAGTTTAATATATGTAATGCTTCTTCTAAACTCCTGAACACGTTCCTGTGAAGCTCTCAGGAAGTAAGAACATTGTGAGTTACTTCTCAGGATGAAAACCGAGGCCCAGGTCTTTTATTTACGGGTTCCCTGAATAGCGTGTACACAAAGGACGGCATTGTTCCTGTTTAAATGGGCAAACAGTGATGTTGTCCATGTTCCCTCCCTCTTATCCTGAACATAAACCGGGTATGAGGGTCAAGTCCTCAGGCATAATAACCAACACTGAATGATTTATGTAACTGTTTATCTTAACAGGACAATAGTGGAATCTAGCAAATGCTTGTAGTGAAGGTTGTGTTCACTTTTCCATCGAACAATTCCTGGTTTTGAACCTTAGATCTGATTTTTGATCTCGTCTTGTTACATAGAAATATAGAAAAATCCGAAGCTGGTTGTATTTTGGACCCCAAATGGGTGCAAAAGGATGAAATTTGGCTGCATGACAGAAAAATCCACTCCAAGCTGTTTACACGTAAGCAACTATACTATAAGGATACAAGATTGTGAACATCTGAGAATAAGATTTGCTTTTTAAACATTTCTTTCCACATTAGGTCTCGATTTCCTGTTATAATGAGCTCCACTCTTCTGGGAAGATGTTCTACTAGATTTTGTGGAAATTTGTGTAAGATTTCTACAAGACTGTTAGTAAAGTCGGTCTGGAGGTCTGGGCTGCAGCTAGCATGAACATTTCATCCCAAAAAAGTTCAATAGGGCTGGAGATCTATAGCAGGAGATCTTCAATACACGTTGGTATTGTCATGCAGGAACAGTTTTGAGTCTCCTAGTTCAGGTCAAGGGAAGATTTCATTTTACTGTATCCAAAGACGTCTTCTACAATTGTTTGCCTCCAACAAAATAAACGATATATGTCTAGAAATGTCGGTTGTCCTGGTTGTGTTGGATTCCTATCAGAACTGATAAATGGGTTCATGGAGCCATAAATGGATTAGACTTTTGCTAAGGCTCCTTTCTGAAGGCTGTGTTTCAGCCCCTTGTTTCCCACAGCACCATCGTATCTGGGTTGCGCTGTGCCACAGGACTGCAGACGTGCTAATGCACAGGATTACTGACCTTCACCACTGCAGGTTTCACTGTAAGCTCACCAGGATGAGGGAAACAAGTCCACATATGCACGAGGTTCTACTGTAACACAGAACACCACATCAAGCTACTTCAGATATTTCCCATTTTATTATTTTGCATGACCTGACATTCAGGAGTATTGGGGTAGTGAAGGTGTAGTGAAGGTGCAGTAAAGGTGTAGTAAAGGTGTAGTATAGGTGTAGTATAGGTTTAGTGAAGGTGTAGTGAAGGTGTAGTAAAGGTTTAGTGAAGGTGTAGTAAAGGTGTAGTGAAGATTTAGTGAAGGTGTAGTAAAGGTGTAGTAAAGGTTTAGTGAAGGTGTAGTATAGGTTTAGTGAAGGTGTAGTGAAGGTGTAGTAAAGGTTTAGTGAAGGTGTAGTAAAGGTGTAGTGAAGGTGTAGTATAGGTTTAGTGAAGGTGTAGTGAAGGTGTAGTAAAGGTTTAGTGAAGGTGTAGTGAAGATTTAGTGAAGGTGTAGTAAAGGTGTAGTAAAGGTGTAGTAAAGGTTTAGTGAAGGTGTAGTATAGGTTTAGTGAAGGTGTAGTGAAGGTGTAGTAAAGATTTAGTGAAGGTGTAGTAAAGGTGTAGTATAGGTTTAGTGAAGGTGTAGTGAAGGTGTAGTAAAGGTTTAGTGAAGGTGTAGTAAAGGTGTAGTGAAGATTTAGTGAAGGTGTAGTAAAGGTGTAGTAAAGGTGTAGTAAAGGTATAGTGAAGGTGTAGTATAGGTTTAGTGAAGGTGTAGTGAAGGTGTAGTAAAGGTTTAGTGAAGGTGTAGGGAAGATTTAGTGAAGGTGTAGTAAAGGTGTAGTAAAGGTTTAGTGACGGTGTAGTGAAGCTTTAGTGAAGGTGTAGTGGAGGTGTAGTATAGGTGTAGTGAAGGTGTAGTGAAGATTTAGTGAAGGTGTAGTGAAGGTGTAGTGAAGATTTAGTAAAGGTGTAGTGAAGGTGTAGTGAAGTTGTAGTAAAGGTGTAGTAAAGGTGTAGTGAAGATTTAGTGAAGGTGTAGTATAGGTGTAGTGAAGGTGTAGTGAAGGTGTAGTAAAGGTGTAGTAAAGGTTTAGTGACGGTGTAGTGAAGATTTAGTAAAGGTGTAGTGAAGGTGTAGTATAGGTGTAGTGAAGGTGTAGTGAAGGTGTAGTGAAGGTGTAGTGAAGTTGTAGTAAAAGTGTAGTAAAGGTGTAGTGAAGATTTAGTGAAGGTGTAGTATAGGTGTAGTGAAGGTGTAGTGAAGGTGTATTAAAGGTGTAGTAAAGGTTTAGTGACGGTGTAGTGAAGATTTAGTAAAGGTGTAGTGAAGGTGTAGTGAAGGTGTAGTGAAGATTTAGTGAAGGTGTAGTGAAAGTTTATTGACGGTTTAGTGAAGCTGTAGCTTCAGGGTTGGCCGACCTCTCCTCACGATGTCTAGCTTTTCTGGAAAAGTCCGCCTTGAAAATTGATTTTTTTTTAAGTATGTCCGAGACCAAATCAATTTCTTTTCCTCCTTAAGCATAAAAGTCTAACTCTGATGTATTAATGTGCAGAGCTACACACGTGTTTTGCTAGTCGAACTCGGCTGTAACAGTTTCCCTCTGACCAACCAATCAGAAGACGGAAAAATGCTGAGGCTATTCTGGGCCTGCGAGCTGCCCTGTGAGGAGAATCTGCAATCTGATTGGTTAAAGATTCAGACCCATTGCTAATATAGTCTAAGGTACATCCGCCAGCAGTACTGATTCTGAAGACCCTGGGCAGATTAGATTGACATGGCAGCACATAGAGGCTGAAATCTGATTGGACAAAAAATCAGCCGAGAGAAACGTTACAAAATGAAGAGAATAAACTGTTGGGAATAAATTAATACAATTCCGTGTAACAAATATTAGAATTTAGTTTGTAAATGTACGTCAGTGCTTCTGATAGTGTTTAGGCCTGCAGAGAAGGCTTTGCTGGCCCTGACGGACCACCACTGTTTAATGAATTGTATGTACATTACATGGTATTTTCATGAAGTTTATTGTTTTTCAGGAGATTAAGTCTAGAATAACCGGGGTAAAATAGAAACAGGCCTGATACTGAGTATGTGGAGATTTGAACTATGTGTTATGTGTTTATAAAATTTCAGACATGGATACTGATAAACAGTATGTAGTTATTTTGTTGTTGTTGTTGTTGTTGTTGTTGTTGTTGTTGTTGTTGTTGTTGTGCTGAAAAAATCGACACAGATTCCAGACTGGCTGCGATTCCATTAAGCAAAATCTATTTGTTTTTGTTTCTCTGGGATTAAACTCTATAAGGGCAAATTTGTGTTTTTTCCCATAAGCAGTGTCGGAATCCTAAATCTCCTCCACTGACTACATAATTAACTCTTACATCATCCATTAGCAAGAACACGAGGTCCGGAGTTGAGTTCTGGACTCTGATTGGTCAGAAGGTTTTGCTCATTGTTTCTATCAGCGGATCTGACGGATGTACAGGTTTATATCAGTGCACTCGTTCTTACAATGGATTTTACAGTCACGTGTGGATGTTGACAGGGAACGAGACGCCAGTGTCAGACAAGTTTTCTAACGTTTTTAGCACAGAGGAGATCTTGTTTTCAGTAAATGATAGACAGACAGACAGACAGACAGACAGACAGACAGACAGACAGATAGATAGATAGATAGATAGATAGATAGATAGATAGATAGATAGATAGATAGATAGATAGATAGATAGATAGATAGATAGATAGATAGACCCTAATATCTCTTTATTTTACCCCATATTCAGGATGCTTTCAGCACTGAACTAAATACTTCACTGTGTCCACTTCAGTCCAGGACTTATATAATCACTGTAGGTGTGAACATGTGGGACGTACTTGGGTTTGTTTCAGACTTGATGTGAGTCAGCAGCACCTGGGGCAGTTCTCTCTGTAATCATCAAGGGCACTTAACTCAACAAAGGCTATGAGAGCTGTTTCCAGAATTACCAACCTACCAAATCTCTGTTTGCGTGTGTGTGTGTGTGTGTGTGTGTGTGTGTGTGTGTGTGTGTGTGTGTGTGTGTGTGAGAGAGAGTGTGAGCGAGAGAGCAAGAGAGAGAGAGAGAGAGAGAGAGAGAGAGAGAGAGAGAGAGAGAGAGAGAGAGAGAGGGGGGTGTGTGTGTGTGTGTGTGTGTGTGTGTGTGTGTGTGTGTGTGTGTGTGTGTGTGTGTGTGTGTTATTGTTTTTGTCCTCTACTGGGTCAGAGACACACAGACAGCTGAAAGTCCAACATCGCAGTCGCAGCAGAAGAATAGAAAAAAGGAAACCTACAGTAAAACCCAAATACAGAACTCAGGTATGATATTTTTACCCCAGTATCCCCCCCCCCACCCCCATCTCCCCTTCTTTACCCAAACATATCTTTATTTACCCCACCTTTTTCCCTAATATGTCTTTATTTACCAACTTTATCCAAATATCTCTATTTACCATTTTTCTTACTCTAATATCTCATGGTTTGCTCCATTCTTACACTAAGAGCTCCTTATTGCTCACATCTTTACCCTCATTTATTTTTATTTAACCATTTTGTACCCTAATATCTCATTATTTACCCCACCTTTACTCTCATATCTCTTTATTTACCCATTTGGAACCCTAATATTTCTTTATTTACCTCACCTTATATTGATATATTTTTATTTACTTATTTATACTGTAAAATGTCTTTATTTACCCCATTCCTATTCCAATTTCTTGTTATTTACCCCATGTATTATCCTAATATCTCTTTATTTACCTCTCATTTAAACTAATGCCTTTATTTACCCAATTTAATCCTAATATCTCTTTATTTACCCCACTTTAACTCCAATGTGTTTTTATATTAACCCCATTTCTACTCTAACACAGAACGTAACAGATCATATCCTGATTGACGTGTGTTTTACGTGTTTTAACTCTCCAAGGTAACACACCACGTCTATCTTGGCCTCCATCCTCTTGGTGAAATGGTCCGTCCCTTAGCGCTCGTCTTTGCCTATGGGGCAAGTGTTCTGGTTGCATTGGCTTGGTGCAGAGAGAGGGTGTGTCTTCAGGATGGACGTCACAAATCCATTCCCAGTGCGGAGCCCAATATTAAAGAATGTGCACTGTACATGGAGAGTGAGTCAATGCTTTTATATAGAGGAGCTCACACAGTTTGTATTGGAGCTGCTTTAGATCAAATGTTAATAAATATATTTTTCTTAGATGCCTGTTGCTCGGAGCAGGACATTGAGGACCTTAGTGCTTCTCCTGCTGGTGTATCATGGGACAGGTGTGGGACTCTCAGTCCACAGTAAGTGTCAGAAATATCATCTGGTAAATGAGGGTCAAAATCCATTGATGGACATTGTAAGTATGGGTAATAAACGCTTTTTCTCTTTCTCTTTCTCTCTAGGTGTGAGCAGTTCTTGAAGAGAGTCATCTGTTTTTACCGCTGTTCTCCTGATGCCACATACTGGCCATACCCTCAGCATGGCTCCTCCCTCAGGGCATTGCCTCTATGCCACAGCTTCTGTAGAGACTGGTGAGACCACGCCCACCTCAATCACAAAATGCACTGAAAGCTAAACTACTTGAAAAAAAAGATTGTGAGATCAAATCCCAGCACTGCCCCTATTTAGTTTTTAACTAATTAATCATTTGATTTTTAATCATAAATTTAACAATATATTATGTGTCATGCAGCTACTTCAATTAAGATACAATATTTAGCAGTCAAATATTTATTTATGGAACATCGGACGCATATTTGAAAGCTGGCAGCTGAACTTTTTTGACCTTCATCACTCTTTTCCATCAATTTTCTGTTCTGATCTCAAGTCTGAGCAAAATACTGAGTGGGCACCAATCAGAGGCTGCATTTTTATGATGTCATCATGTAGAACTTCTTACAAACGGTTTACAGTCTTTTAAAACTACAAAAATGCAAAACACAAAAACTGACAAATTTCTATTTTATAATTGAAATATGTATTTGAACTACATGAATCATAAACACTGCCCCACCCTCGTCCTGAGCAGTGTCTGTGCTCCTCAGGTATGAAGTTTGTAAATCAGATCTTACGTGTGCTCGAGACTGGACCAACGACCCCACAGGAAAAAACTGCACCGGCAACTGCATACCATATCACCAGGTACCAACATCAACACTCCTGTTCACACCTGAATCCATGATGTAGCAGGAAATTATACTGGTTTTACATGTGTAGGGATCGAGAGGGGGATGGAGGGATGGACAAAAGTGAAGAGTAAGAGGGATGATGATTGTTAGTGGTTTTACCTGTTACATTAAACTGAATGGATGGATGGATGGATGGATGGATGGATGGATGGATGGATGGATTGATGGATGGATGGATGGATAAATGTATGTATGAATATGAATGGATGGATGGATGGATGGATGAATCGGTGTGTGTGTGGATGGATGGATGGATGGATGGATAGATGGATGGATGGATGGATAGATGGATGGATGCATGGATGGATGTTGGGTGTTGGATGAATGAATAAATGGATGAATGCATGTTCAAATTATAAAATATTATCCTATTTTATTGTTTAAGCAGCAATTATTATCTCTCTCGCTCTCTCTCTCTCTCTCTCTCTCTCTCTCTCTCTCTCTCTCTCTCTCTCTTTCTCTCTCTGTCACACACACACACACACACACACACACACACACACACACACACACACACACACACACACACAGAGTACATTTCAGCATTTAAGTGAGCCTAAGGGTTTGATGTAAAATACAGAAATAGACATTGTGGCATGGTGACGAATGAACACTGACAACCAGACGTGTACACACAGACACTCTGCGTTCACATTACATCATCTACACACACACACACACACACACACACACACACACACACACACACACACACACACACACACACACACACACACAGCTCTGTCTTTGAAGAAAAAAACCTTGTGAAATCATTTCTTTCTCTCTCCAACACTACATTAAAAACCCAGAGGGAGATGATGATGATCTCAATGCATTAGTGTCCTGAAAGTGCTGCAACATAAACAGTTAGTTAATATGTGTGTGTGTGTGTGTGTGTGTGTGTGTGTGTGTGTGTGTGTGTGTGTGTGTGTGTGTGTGTGTGCTCCCTATACAGATGTACCAGCATGGCCGAGACCTCTGCGAGAGCCTCTGGGGTGACGCCTTCATGACACTGGAGGATGAAGCTGCAGTGGCCAGAGGTCACAGCTGTGGATGTCTGAACCTCACCGCCTCAGACCGTGAAGTCATAGCAGCTCTGAGAAGACAGAAAGCTAGCCCAGATGAGTTGGACACCACCAAACACCATGGAAACACCATTTGCATTCACAGTTCAGCCTCAGCACCCCAGCATGGGCAAAAGAACCACGTCAAGTCGGTGTTCCACAAGCGCTCGGCTCCCGGCGTACACGACTCGGAGGGCAGCGGGAGCGGCTTCTAGAGAGTCCTTCATTTAAACTTTTGGAATCTTCTAAATCCTGAATCATGGCATTAATGTAGAAAGTTCTGAACTATCTAGCAGATCTACTCAATCGACTCATGAGTCGTAAAAATGACTCATTCTAGAATAGATTTTGTAGAACGATGGCCTGTTATTTCAAATACCTGTGTTTTAGGTCACATTGTTACTTTCCCCATAAATGTTCCTACACTCTCAAGTTTTTATAAGCGACCTCGTTAATTCTGTCCGATCTCAAAATCTGATTCTAAATCTATTATTAAGCGTTTGCTCATTCGTGTTATTCTTAGACATCACACTTCCTGTCCACTTCCTGTCTACTTCCCTTTTATCACTTCAACATAAAGCGGTTAGAGCATCGAGAAAACCATTCACATACACACACCATCTACATGACCAGTGTATATCTGTGTATACATTAGAGGAGCAAAATATTGAGCACCCGTTGGCCATCATGCTGAAATTGTTACCACGAAGTAATAAAGAAGCACACAATGGTGTCAAATGTTTTTTGTTTTTTTTTATGCTATAAAAGTACAATTTCCTTTCACAGGAACTCACAGAAAGTGAGATCTGTAAAGACACAGGTGGTGGGAATGAAGATTGAAGTGGAAGAACTTCAGAGTCCTGCACAAAGCCCTGACTTTCTAAACCCCACTGAACACCACTAGGATGGTAAAACTGGAACTGGAGGCATCATTCACATCATCACTACCTGATCTCCTTCGTGCTCTTTAAGATTAAGCCCCCTGAGCCACATTCAAAAAAATCTAGAATATATGAGGAAGAAACCTTGACAGAAACCAGGTTTATCCTGATCTGGGTGACACTGAATGTCCATTCATTATTGTATCATCATTGTTGAGGTTCAGCATGAAAGTCTATGAAAGTCATGCTAATTGCAAGCCATTGGAGCAGACTGTTTATGTAAATCACAGTCCAAATCCATCTTCCTGGTTCTTGAGTTTAAATCTGCATGAGAAGTTCTGATAGAAACGATGACGTCATTATCATTAGCCATCATCTCGAGTTAGTTTTTGTTATTAACAGGATTGATACAAACCACACAGGAAGTGCAGAAAGTAGACGAACATCGAGTTTGCACTGAAAGTAGAACCTTCACACTTCATGTTGTAGCATAAATGCGCCGTAAGGTGGCGGTGTTGGATTGTGTAAATAAACAGGCGCCCTCACACACAAACACAAAATTTCACAACACAATTTAAAAAAAATTCCCCTTTACTGTTATTTACTCTTACTAGGCCACATGATTAACTTTTATTGTGAAACCTCCTCAAGACAAGCTAGAAGCTAATCATGAGATAAAGGAGGAACTTTCCAAAGTCAAGCATGTTTCATCAGATTAACTACACTTGATGTAGAAGATACACTTCTACAGAGCAGAACACCTCAGTTATAGCGTTTCAGGGACAATTTAAGGGCAGTTTAGCCTTTAACATCAGTGTTCCTCCATATAATGAACGATTGTTGTGCTAGCATGTACTGCCTTGATGGTTAGCTCATATTAATGAGTTTAGGAGTAATTTTAGTAGTTTTAGGTCAGGAAGCACAGAATATTCAACATTCCCTCCAGTGTGCTTTCCAGTCCCATGTTTTGGTTTGGATCAATGACTTTCAGCTTCAGAAATGATATAGAAAACCCTCTGTGCTAATATATTCAGTATGCTAGTTAGCTAGTGTTAATGTTTGTAGCCTAAACAACAAATTTGATAATAAATGGACAAAAGAATTGAAACACCGGACTTCTCCACCCATATGTGCGTCTTCTCCAAACCTTTACCACAAACTTCGAGGCACACAATTGCACATGATGTCTTTTGATGCGCAAGCTTGAACTAGCATGACAAAGCAGGCTCCATGAAGATCTGTTTTCCATGGGTTTGAAGTGTGTGGAAGATCTCCTGCTATAAACCCTATTGAACACCTTTGGGATGAATGTGACTGCACCCCAGGCCTCCTCACTTTACCTACATCAGTACCTGATAGTACCTGGCTGAATGACATCTCACACATATCCACAGAATCTAGTGGAACATCTGCCCAGAAAAGTGGACCTTATTACAGCAAATGGGGACAATTAACATACCAGTGTTATGGTCAGGTGTCCACAAACTGTGTTAGTTGTAGCGTATAAGATCTGTAAAGTTCAGTTGTGCTGTGTTAGTAAAATGGGCTATCTTCAGGGGTGGGTTCCTGGCATGTAGCTGCATGGTATATTTCACATCTGAGGTATTAGGGGAGTTCTGCACATTGATGTGTTCAAGATTTGACATTTTCATGGCCTTTATGTTGGTCTCCAGGGGGGTTTCCTCAGAAACCTGCTTGTGACAGATGTTTCGAAAAACGATGACCTACCACGTCTGTGCCAGTGTCTGTGGTGCATCTTCTGGTGCACGATAATACCAGCTTTTAAAGCCTATTGAAGCATGAGAATTCCAAACCGAGCTACATAGAGGCCATGAAAGTCAATAAAGTGTGTGAAACACCTTCTTATCCAGCAGAAAAGAAAAGCAATGCTGGTGGGATAATAATCCCTGTGCAACGTGCGAAAAGATCTCAGAGTTTGATTGTGTTTTTTTTTTTTTTTATGTGTGTGTGCTAATGCGTGCTTCAGATCTGAAGGTGGGCAGAATATTCATAAGGTTAAGAGAGAAGGTAGGATGGAAGGGCAAGGGTAGGATTTAAAGAGTGAGATGGAGGTGGGATGGAGAAAGTATGAGGTAAATGGAGACAAAACAAGTGAGAGAGAAAGAGAGAGAAAAAGAAAGAAAGAGAGAGAGAGGTGGGATGAAAGTGTGACGGAGGTGAGTGGAGAATGAAAGAGAGAGAGAGAGAGAGAGAGAGAGAGAGAGAGAGAGAGAGAGAGAGAGAGAGAGAGAGAGAGAGAGAACCCAAGTTGGTCTGAATGTGAGTGGGGAGACTGAGCCCACCATCACCTTCTGTCGTCAGCATCTGCATCATAGAAGATCCCTCGGTGTGTGTGTGTGTGTGTGTGTGTGTGTGTGTGTGTGTGTGTGTGTGTGTGTGTGTGTGTGTGTGTGTGTGTTTTTGAGTGCGTGTGGGAATGCATGTGTAGGCACGATGCTTCCAAGCCCACCTTCTGACGTCTGTCTGGTATTAAACAAATACCCTTTAGAATAAAGGAAAATGCTTTGTGATGTAAAAACGAGGTCTGGTGTAACCCATCCAGGAAGTGGTAACTACAGCTGCTTCCTCTGCACAGGAAGTGCCTTCAGATGCACATAAACACACAGCGGTTGTAGTTTTACTTTATTACTGTTACACTACGGCGATGCCGAATTCTGGATTCTGATTGGTCAGGAGGCTTTAATTCGCTTTCTATTATGTACATCATCATTTCTATAGTAACAATACAGTAATATATACTAATGCAATATCATATAATAACAACTTGTTCAGAGTGACTTTTAGCAAATATTGTAAATCTTTTTGAACATCTTATCCCACATTTAGTCCTCATTTCTGTTATAAGAACCTGGAAGATGTTCCACTAGACTTGTAGAGATTCAGCTATTGATGTAGGTGAAAGGTGAGGAAGCCTGGGGAGCAGTCAGCATTCCCATTCATCCCAAAGGTGTTCATTATGGTTGGAGCTGTATAGCAGGAGATTTTTCACACACTTCCAACCCATGTAAAGCAGATCTTCATGGAGCTGGGCATCATCATGCTGGAACAGGTTTGGATCTCGTAATTTGAGCGAAGGGAAAAATTGCATGCTACAGCAGACAGACAAGAGTTTAAGGAAGAAGCATATCAGGTGTCCCAATACTTTTGTCATCTTTCCATTACAGTGCTCCACTTGGATCCTCTTTTAATATGCTACAGAAAAAAAAACTCCAGTTCAAGAGGCAGTAGTGTGAAGTGCACGGGATTCACAAAAACAAGCTGAAGTGGGAGTGTGTTCATTTTTCCGAAGGAAAATAAAAAAAATACCCTTAAAGAAACATGATCATGGATGGAAACTGGAGCAGCAGTGCAAATCTGTGGCCAAGTTCATGATGTGTGTTTGATGTGGTTTTCTGTCTCAAGCAATGAAGCAGAAGTGAACTAACAAAAAAAAATAAAAATCCCTCAGCCCATCTGTTTCAGGTCAAAGGTCAGATGGACAGCGTGTGGGCTGAAGTACATCTGAATGTGTTTGGAAATTCCCAGCTGACCTTTAGTAAAACAAACTCTGGGGGGAAAAAGAAGAACTGCTGAAACGGACTGAGATGTTGCTGTGAGATGTTCATTGTTAACCTACGCTGAATAACATTCCACCCAAACAGCGTTTACAGGCACCGTGATGTTTAATCGCATCGTTTCCACGGCGACCCATGAGGTCAATTGGTTGTGTTTTTATTCCCCCATAATAGTGCCATGTTCATGTTATCAACCAGGGAGCAAATGATATGATGCAATACAATACAATGTGATATGATGTGATACAATGTGACGTGATACGCTACGATACGATAAGATACGATTCGATACGATATGATATGATGTGATACAATGTGACGTGATACGCTACGATACGATAAGATACGATTCGATACGATACAATACGATACGATACGATATGATATGATGTGATACAATGTGACGTGATACGCTACGATACGATAAGATACGATTCGATACGATACAATACGATACGATACGATACGATATGATATGATGTGATACAATGTGACGTGATACGCTACGATACGATAAGATACGATTCGATACGATACAATACGATACGATACGATATGACGTGATACGCTACGATACGATAAGATACGATTCGATACGATACAATACAATACGATACGATACGATACGATATGATATGATGTGATACAATGTGACGTGATACGATACGATGCAAAACGATTCAATATGATATAATATAATATGATGTGATACAATATGACGTGATACGATACGATACGATATGATGTGATACAATATGATGTGATATGATATGATGTGATACAATATGATGTGATACAATACGATACGATGCGATACGATATGTGGTATTTATGATACATTATGATACGATACGATAGGATGTGATACAAAATGACATGATATGATATGATACGATACGATATGTGTTATATATGTGGTATGTACGATACATTATGAAAATATGTAACAGGCTACAATAGGACGCCGCTCTGAAATCTAGCCGAGCTGAAACATTTGTACAATTCCCGGTATTCATAGCTTGGAAAAAAATGTGAACAGAACTTCAGAATTAGAAAAAAAAGAAAAGAAAAAAAGCCCCGTTGACCTCAGCGTGGAAAGATCTGATAATGGTTCACAGATTAACTAAGCTTTGTAACTAATATACCTAATAAAAAGGAGTGAAATAAAAGCCAAACTTCATCTTCCCGTAAATAAACGAGCTGCGTTTCAGAGCCGCACGTGTTTCTGCAGGTTATTTAATACACAACATTTGCCTACTTGTTTCTGATGTGTTATTGAAATAAGGCCTTGAATGCTGATGGGTACAGCCTTTGGCAGACGCCTTTAGAAAACTTTTTAGGATTAGGGGCCTTGCTCAGGGGCCCACCTTCAGATCTATGCAACCACCCCCACCATTGACCAGAATTCCCCCATAATAGAGCCATAGGTTCCTTCACGTTATCAGCCAGGGTGCAAATTATATGATACAATCCAATACGATACGTTGTGATACAAGATGACGTCATACGATATGATGCGATACAATATGTGATATACGATACATTATGACACGATGTAATATGATACAATAGGATACGACATGTGATGATGAGATACAATGCAATACAATATGATACGATGGGATTTGATGTGTACAGTACAATTTTAATCGATGCGATACAACCTGATACGATGCGATACGATACATTGTGAAACGATATAAAACAATAAAATTGTTAATTTAAAAAAAAAAAAGGTCCAATCATAAGTTAACATTTCCACTGAATTTGTGATGGGATATATGATTTAGATTTTTTTATGTCACAATTCGATATTTTTGACGATATGCGATATAATAGAATACAATACGAAAAGATACGATCTGAGGTAGTTAGGGGTAGTTAGGGGAGTTTTACGTGGTTGTTGGAGGAGATAAAAAAGGGGACACATTGGCAGCAAAAGTTGAACGCACGCGAAGGGGAAATGACGGACCGCGCAGGAATGTCCGAACCGGAGCGTGGGCGCGCGTGGGTGTACCGTGCCGGGGACGGTTAGTGTGTGTGTGTGTGTGTGTGTGTGTGTGTGTGTGTGCGTGTGTGCGTGTGTGCGTGTGTGTGTGTGTGTGTGTGTGTGTGTGTGTGTGTGTGTGTGTGTGTGTCAGACGCGTCAGCTTCCAAACACGCACCAAAAAATCCCCAGAGCGAGCATCCAAACTCCAAAGCGCACATTCCATCTAACCATGGAGGAACCACTGGCGTTCATGGACCACCAACCCCAACCTTCTCATCCTCCCTGTCTCCACGTGACCTTTCTTTTCAAGTCATACACAGGGTAGAGGTTTTTCATGTTAGAGTGAATCCTCTAACCCTGAACTCTACCTGCTTAACCTTCACACCAGCCTTTTACGCGTGAGGACGTGAGGACATGATCTACATGATCTCTCTGTCCAAGGACGTGACTCCTCTTTTTTTTTACAGCTATCAGATCAAAAATGACATTTTGAGTTCCTCTATTTTCTTATATGTTTTATGCTAATGGGTCGGTGAGATAAGTCAGAGATGAAATTTGTCATACATCACAAAATGTCCAGGATTAAAGAGAAATGGATTGTGATTAGATGAAGATCATGATGCAGGACTACAGAGGGAACCCCAGCATGAATCATTCATTCTCAGGAGGACAAAAGTATAGATAGATATATTATTGTATATTGTATAGAATATGTTTGGACCTAAACCAAACCTGTTCCAGCATGAAAACGCTTGTGTGCACAAAGTCAGCTCCCTGAAGATATGCTTTACATGAATGAAATCTTACAGACATTTTCACAACATCTAGTGGAAGATCCCCCAAGAAAAGTGGAGGTTATTATTAGAGCAAATGTGGACAAATTGTGGAATGAGATGAATTTGGGGTACATTTTGGGCCCTTTTTTGTTGTCTGTACTTCCCATGTCTTTGAGATGATATCTTCAACCAGGATTACTTCTGCTGTGTATCTCAGTATCTCAGGCTTCAGGCTGATGCTTATGGTAAAAACAGAAGGTCGTCTACATGTAAATCAGAGCACCATTTAATGGGTGTTTATGCGACTAACATTATGGAGATATGGAAAGGTCCAGCCAAGAACCTTCTGCTGTGTGTGTGTGTGTGTGTGTGTGTGTGTGTGTGTGTGTGTGTGTGTGTGTGTGTGTGTGTGTGTGTGTGTTGTTTCATTTTTTTTTCGTGTTTTTTACCTAAAAGTTTATTCCGTTCACAAGAATTTTCCCCACTGAGTACTTCTTTTATATATAAATACCCCCCCCCCCCATCACTGGTGGTGGTGTTTTGATGGAAAACGCTTCATTATGCTCTGTTTTCCAGCCCCTACAGAGATCTTCACGTTCACCACCAGTGCGCTCATCGGAGAGAAATGAAACCTTAGTGGGCGTGTGGGCGGCGGATCTTCGCGCAAACACTTCCCAGTTGTGACGTAAGAAGCCCTAAAAATGCCCATATAAGGACATGCAGTTTGACGTAGATAGGAAAGACCTTAACGCCCCCCAAAAGAAACTGTGGCTCGAGTAATAAGTGTTGAGATTCAGAAACGAAAACAACACCATGTGGTGGTCATGGAAAAGACTAAATAAACGTGAAAAATAGAAACAGTGTAAACATCTGGACTGTCGGTTACATAACAACCGGAAGTGCATTTGATCTGGGTCGAAGTTCACTTAGGTTTGTAGAACCATAGATTTGAAAAAGGACCAGCAGAAACATGAGAGATATATTTCAATATTTTTTTTACTTAAATAAACAACAAATAATTAAAAAAATGACATTGTAAACATGAGACATTGTTGACATTTGTAAAGTCGGGATCAACCTGACTTACAAAAAAAAAAAAAAAAACGAAATAATTTACACATTTAGAAAATGACAGTATCAGATAAATGACGTCATAAGCTACTAAACGTTACAAATCTCCCTTTATCATGAAAAAAAAGATGACGTCATTGGCATGAAGTATAGGCTTTACTGGCCTGTTTCACTCGAGTCTCTTGGAACCTGCTCGACTCCAGAACGTGTGTTTCGAGTGTGTGTGTGTGTGTGTGTGTGTGTGTGTGTCGCCTCTGACTTTCACTTTCACGGCGAGCTTGTAAACGGTGTCCGGCAACCGCAGACGTGGAGCTACCGTGAAGCTCAGCAGAACCTCATTCAGAACTGTCCATAGAGTGGCGTCTCAAAGTGAAGGTCCATCTTCCAGTGTTTTGAGTGTTAGTGAATATAGAGCGGTGTCTGTATGTCTTGTGTGTACGCGCGCGCTTTTTGTTCAGAAAGCCTCCATCTTGCTGGTCAGCATGAGTTGGCAGCCGCTGCTGACGTGCCGCAGGACCTTCTGCTTGAGCTGCGCCACTTGCTCGCGCAGGAGCGAGGCGGTGGTCGACAGGCCCGCGTTGTCCGTCTTGAGCACCTTGACGCGGTCCTCGAGGCGCGCGATGCGCTCCAGCTTGCGCCGGCGGCACTTGGTTGCGGCGAGCCGGTTCCTCAGGCGCTTGCGCTCTGCCTTGATGCGCTCCTGGCTCTCCATGTCGATAGGCGAGACGGGCGGCGAGCCGTCGCTGCTGTGCATGTCGGGCACCGTCTGCGGCTCCTCCTTGAGCGCCACGAAGCGCTGTTGCGCGGGATGGACGCCACCGGACAGCGGGCTCGGGTACGCGTGCGTGCGCGCGTCAGCGTGCGCCGAGGGCAGGTAGCTGATGGTGGCAGAAGGGTAGCTCGGGGTGGCTGTAGTGGATGAGACGAGGTTTGGGCAGAACGGGTTGAGCGTGGTGTAAACCGGAGCTTCTGGCTGCAGGGCGGAGCTGAACGCGGAGGGAGCCGCCACCGAGCACGTCGTCACCCCGCCCGCGCCGATCGACACGTTGGGCGGGGGTTGGTTCATCTTGTGAAGCTCGTCGAGCGCTTTCACGAAGCCCTCCGCGAAGCCCTCCTGCTCGTCTGTGATGGAACGGTGGCCGTAGAGCTGATACTGGCCCGGCGGTGTCGGGCTGGTCAGCACTCCGGTACTGTTCTGGATGATCAGCCTCTCCAGCTCTGGAGACGCCAGCTTCAGCGAGCCGACGTCCGGCTGAGACGTGTGGAACACCGAGTCGGACTTGAGGCTGCGGTAGGGTTCGCTCAGGCTGCTCAGGCTCATGGTCTGCTGCTGCTGCTGCTGTTGATGTTGCTGCTGATGCTGCTGATGCTTCTGGAGCTTGTAGTCGTGCAGCGCGGCGTCCGTGTGGCCGTAACCCAACAGAAAAGAGTCGTCATGGTAAAAAGGTGTCTCCATTTTTGTGGACATAAGACGCGTAGATTGAAGGAGGTTTTGGGTTCTTTACCTGAGTCAGTCAGGTGAGCGCTGACTGCTGGTGTCTCAAAATTAAATATATATATAAAACACTGATATCAAAAACAATAATAAACTTGACTCCTTCTTTTCACTGTCCAGTCTGAGAGTCCAATCTGAAAGATCCCAGTATTTAAAAGTTATCTTCAAATAATACAAAAGTCCACAATCCCGTGCAAGAATCTGTGCAAAGTCTCAAATCAGCGCTCTTTGTTTTTCTTTCTCCTGCTGTTTCTCTCTTTCTCTCCTCTCTGGATGTATTTATTACAGCAGAACCACAGCGAATATCTTCACCATGGGCTTCACATGGATTGCTTTTTTCCCGGCCACCACATTCGCTTTTATGCTGACAAGCACGAAGCGCGCAGCTCGCTGATTGGCTGGAAGGGCTCGCTCTGACGACAGAACCCGCCCGCTCCAATGACGCGACGCGACGTCATTGCCAGGAACTGCGGTGGCTGTAAACAAGCCCCTGGGCGAAAAGGAGGCGAGGAGCAAAAGCAAAGCATAAATAATGCAAATAAGCTTATAATACCTATATAAAACCCCCGAGCGTTTATAAATCCCGCTATTTAAAGCAGTCAAATTCATCATTAATCATCAGAATTAATGGATACATGGATTTACACCACCAGCACCATCAAAAGCGTAGAAAAATCTAGAAACAATTTCCAAATAATGTCTGGTTTTATTTATTTGGTAACCTTCAGACATCGTTAAACATGTTGATCTGATTAAATTAATGCATGGCAGATTTTTAATAATTTTTCTTCTATTCCAATGTGCCAAATCAGCAATAGGGAAAGTTGGGTCAAATTGCACAATAAACTGGTTCTACCTGCGTTTGTGTGTGTGCGTGCGCGCTCGCGCGTGCCCGTGGCCGCTTTCGAGCCTTACGAGTTCCTGTCGGAAGTCCAAACATCCCATATATGGTTATAATGACGCAGTGAGTTCCTGTTCGTGGGAAAAGCGGGAAGCCCAGCCCACTTCCACTTCTGAACACAGAGAGGCACTCACTGCTATTTATTCACTCAGAATAGATCAGCTTCACATTCCCTCAGCTACACCAGAGCTGGAGCTTTCACTCTCTAATTACATTTATAGGGGTCTAGAAGAATGATGATGATGATGATGATGGTGATGATGAGAAGACTAATAAAAAGCAACAACAGGAACGATTACGTCCACCGTCATATAATACATTCATATATATATATATATATATATTATATATATATATTTACATATTCTATTACTATTGATACCGTATTAATAACAATGACAACAGTAACATTTCAGTTATAAGGCTGTTATAAAATATTTGTTGTTGAACAAAGTTTGTTTACACCTGACCAGACCCGGGGTGCAGTCAGCGCTCACATTTGTCCCAGAGGTGTTCATTAGGGTTGGAGCTCTATAGCAGGAGATCTTCTACCATATCTAACCCATAAAGTATATCTTAATAGAGCTGGCTTTGTGTATTTTCATGCTGGAACAGGTTTGTGTGTGAAAGAAGCAGATTTGGCTGGAAAAGTCAGGTGTCCCAATAGATTTGGCCATATAGTGCGTGTCCAAATATATATAAATATTTTATAGTATATATGGTATAGTATAGTATAGTATAGTATAGTATAGTATAGTACAGTACAGTAAGTATAATAGTATATATAGTATAGTATAGTATAGTAAGTATAGTATGTAATAGTATAGTATAGTATGGTATAGTACAGTAAAGTATGTATAGTATAGTATAGTAATAGTATGGTACTAGTATAGTAATAGGTATAGTAAGTAAGTATAGTATAGTATAGTATAGTAGTATATGGTAGGTATAGTATAGTATGGTATAGTATAGTATAGTATAGTATAGATAGTAATAGCTATTAGTATAGTATAGTATAGTACAGTAGTATAGTATAGTATAGTATAGTATACAGTAATACAGTAGTATAGTATAGTATAGTATAGTATATATGAGTATAGATAAGTATAGTACAGTATAGTATAGTATAGTATAGTTAATTAAGTATAGTATAGTATAGTAATAGTATAGTATAGTATAGTATAGTATAGTATAGTATAGTAAGTTAGTATAGTATAGTATAGTATATATAGTATAGGTATAGTATAGTATAGTATAGTATAGTATAGTATAGTATAGTTATAGTAAGTATAGTATTGTATAGTAATAGTATAGTATAAGTATAGTATAGTATAGTATAGTATAGTATAGTATAGTATATAGTATAGTAAGTATAGTATAGTAAGTACAGTACAGTATAGTAAGTAAGTATAGTATATAAGTATAGTATAGTATAGTATAGTATAGTATAGTAATATATGGTATGGTATAGTAATAAGTATAGTATAGTAATAAGTATAGTATAGTATAGTATAGTATAGTATAGTATAAAGTAATATAGTATGTATGATAGTATAGTATAGTATAGTATATAGTATAGTATAGTATAGTATATAGTATAGGTATAGTATAGTATATAGTATAGTATAGTATAGTAAGTAAGTATAGTAAGTATAGTATAGTATAGTATAGTATAAGTACAGTAAGTAAGTATAGTATAGTATAGTATAAGTATAGTATAGTATAGTATAAGTATAGGTATAGTATAGTTATAGTATAGTATAGTAATATAGTATAGTATAGTATAGTATAGTATAGTATAGTATAGTATAGTATATAGTATGTATAGTATAGTATAGTACAGTACAGTAAGTATAGGTATAGTATAGTATAGTATAGTATAGTAATATATAGTAATATGTATGGTATAGTATAGTATAGTATAGTATAGTATATAGTATAGTATAGTAATATAGTATAGTATAGTATAGTATAGTATAGTATAGTAAGTATAGTATAGTAATATAGTATAGTATAGTATAGTATAGTATATGGTATAGTATAGTATAGTATAGTATAGTACAGTAAGTATAGTATAGTATAGTATAAGTATAGTATAGTATAGTATAGTATAGTAATATAGTATGGTATAGGTATAGTATAGTATAGTATAGTATATAGTATAGTATAGTATAGTACAGTAAGTATAGTATAGTATAGTAAGTATAGGTATAGTAATATATGGTATGGTATAGTATAGTATAGTATAGTATAGTATAGTATAAGTTATAGTATAGTAAATATAGTATAGTATAGTATAGTAATATATAGTATAGGTAATAGTAAGTAAAGTATAGTATAGTAATAGTAGTATAGTATAGTATAGTATATGTATAGTATATATGGTATGTATAGTATAGTATAGTACAGTACAGTATAGTATATAGTATAGTATAGTAATAGTATAGTAATAATGGTATAGTATAGTAATATAGTATAGTATAGTATAGTAAGTACAGTATAGTATAGTATAGTATAGTAATAGTAGGTATAGTATAGTATAGTATAGTAAAAAGAAATATATGGTATGTATAGTATATAGTATAGTATAGTATAGTAATAAGTATAGTATAGTATAGATAGTAAGTATAGTATAGTAAATATATGTATGTATAGTATAGTATAGACAGTACAGTACAGTAAGTATAGTAAATATAGTATAGTATAGTATAGTATAGTAAATAGTATGTATAGTATATATAGTATAGTATAGTATAGTATAGTATAGTAATAAGTATAGTACAGTACAGTATAGTATATATAGTATAGTACAGTACAGTATAGTAATAGATATAGTATAGTATAGTATAGTATAGTAATATATGTATAGTATAGTATAGTATAGTATAGTATAGTATAGTACAGTACAGTATAGTATTATATGGCATAGTATAGTATAGTATAGTATAGTATAGTATAGTAATATATAGTATAGTATAGTATAGTATAGTATAGTACAGTACAGTATAGTATTATATGGCATAGTATAGTATAGTATAGAATAGTATAGTATAGAATAGTATAGTATTATATGGCATAGTATAGTATAGTATAGAATAGTATAGTATAGAATAGTATAGTATTATATGGCATAGTATAGTATAGTATAGTATAGTGTAGTACAGAATTATATTCCATATGAAAATAGTATACTATACTGTACTGTACTGTGTTGTATTATACTATACATTAATATGATGTAGTATACTATACTATACTGTGCTACACTATACTATACTGTATTGTACTATAATATACAATACTATAATATACTATTCTGTTCTGTCTTTTCCTTCCTTCCCTCAAATACCACAGCTTCTGCTCGGATCTGAGCATTCCTGGTGGACATATCTTTGTGGATAAGTGCACATCAACTGAAACTCAACCCCAGCAAAACTGAACTGTTGGTCATCCCAGGTGATTCATCTCTATGTCAGGATCTCAGAATAACTCTTCACAACTCTCTGCTCTCCCCTTCAGCCACCGCTTACACCCTCGGGGTAACCATGGGCAATCAACTGTCCTGTTCCTTACATGTAGCTGAAGAGTCTACATCATCAGGGTATACCTACCTTTTCCTGAAACACTTAAACCAGTTTGCTTTGTCTTAGTTTTAAAAAAAAAGTACTGTACTACACTACTACACTACTACACTATACTCTACGACACCATACCAGCCCACAGCGTACTGTGTTGTATACATTTAAGCACACACACCATTTTAAACTGTTACCCAACACTATATAACACAATTCTTTACTGTGCATTCAAACACACCATACAATATTATATTACACAATACTACACCACACTGTACTCATGCTATATTACTCACGACGCTCCATTACATAACGCTATAATCTATCATAATATACTGGACTGTGGTTTGTGTATATAATAATATACTATGCTACATTATGCAATAACTGTAATGAAATTTCCTGTGCACAAAAACTAGACTGCAGGATATTATGGGATGTTGTGTTATACTTTAATAAAAATGACTATATTGTATACCACTTAATATTCACTATACTCTGCTGTTTAGAGAGAGAGAGAGAGAGAGAGAGAGAGAGAGAGAGAGAGAGAGAGAGAGAGGGAGAGAGAGGGAGAGAGAGTGAGAGAGAGGTCGAACAGAAGCCAAGGCCACTCTCATTGCTAAACAGATCTTGGACATGAAGCTCACAGTACACAGGATTTGCTTCGGTCACTATGACTCTTGGTTTAAATTCCATCGTAGCGACGGCGACCCTTTGTATTTGTCCGATATTGTTCAAAAGGTCAGGGCCATGATCAGATTTCACATTTATTCAGAGGGCAAAACTGCTTTTATATATAAGATCAGAGTCTGAAGAGCAGAATCTCGCTGGCTCCAGGACAAACGCAACTGCCAAATAAATCAATACAAATACAAGAGGCTTATATAACGTATTAGAAATTCCTGTTTTTCTTCATGCTGGTCCATCTGCGCAAATAGATTTCAACATAAGAGTGCACAATACAGGCAATTCGAGGCATTTCCCTTTCACACACACACACACACACACACACACACACACACACACACACACACACACACACACACCATAAAAACACATTCTAAAAGCAATGTTGTTTTCATGTACACCTTGAATGCTTCTATTGTTTTACACAGATGGCTGACTATATGACTAAACACCACAAAAGGAAATCGTTTTTACGGTTAATTGATCTGTAGAATTATGTGTGTGTGTGTGTGTGTGTGTGTGTGTGTGTGTGTGTGTGTGTGTGTGTGTGTGTGTGTGTGTGTGTGTGGTAATCTTGGCACACACCATTTTTTTTTTGTGAAATCCAGTGAGAACACTGTGTTACCTGCATGGGGTTGTGAGATATACATGCCTCCAGGTGAGGACGCTTACCGTAAATGTGTGTGTGTGTGTGTATGTGTGTATGTGTGTGTGTGTGTTTATGTGCACATGCACGTACACACATTGTATGTGTTGAAGGCCATTGAAGAGCAGACTATGTGGGTGTTCATCACCGTTGCAACAGAAGACTAAAATGATCAAAGTGTTAAACCAGTGTGAAATCTGATGTGGGGTTTTTTCACTGAAGCAGTGTGAAGCGGCGTGACAGTGAGATCAGTAACACACACACCAATGCAGCGAGGTTTATGATAACGTTTTCTTCTCATGCGAATCCTAAACATTTCATTTTTCTCGCTCGTTTGTCTTTTCACAGTGTTTAGAAGTGGAACCAAAAATGTAGCAAAAGCTCATAAGACATAAATCTATAAATTCATATCAATTTGTGTACATTCATGTATAAAATGATCGAATTACATATGATTGGATTGAATTGAATATAATAGAATGATCGGCCATATAATTGGGAGCTCGACTGCACTTGTGCTTAGGGGTATGCAAGATCATGGTTGATCCCCTTCTTTTAAAATCAAAAGAGGAGTAAATGCAAAAATAAATACACTACATGCAATGCCGAGGCACAGCAGCATTAACCAATCGTGAGCTCATGGGCCCGTGTATGCTGAAGAGGGCAGATAGCGCTTCCTTTAGAGTGTGTTACACTGCGCTAGGATTCAGCATGAGCACGAGTTCATGAATTTTAATTGGTTTTATTGAAACTGGTCGTCGCCCCGCTGTTCTTCCTTCCCCTGAAACATTAGAATAAATCGAATTAATGCGATAAATATTTTATTAGATTAATTAAATTTGATGAATTGGTTAAATTGGCACAAATTATATTGATCAAATAAAATTATATAAATGCAAAAATGAAATTAAATAGTTTACATTTGTTAGATCCCATTTGTAATGCAGATGTTTGTGTGTGTGTGTGTGTGTGTGTGTGTGTGTGTGTGTGTGTGTGTGTGTGTGTGTTTTACATTTAATATTTAACATTCTAAAGGTATGATGTACTTAAATGTGCTACTTATTTCCTTCATTCATTCACTACCTCAATATGCATAATTGTCAGGAAGTTCTCATTTTAAGAGAAATACTTGAAGCTGTATATAAAACGCTAAAGAATCCGTAGCGCTAGCATTAGCCGCTAGCCACTTCCTGGTTAATGGCTAACGCTAGCGATATGGATCGTTGAGCTTTTTCATGCATGTGCGAAACAAATCCTTTTTCCGGTAGGGAGTGAGTATTTGCCCAATACCGAAAGCCCTGAACCAAAAAATGGCGGTGCGAATACGTGTACCGCTACACCCCCAATACACATATATTTATATATACAGTATGCGCCAAAATATACAGTACAGAAATAAAAAGACCTTGTTTTCATCAGTGAGTTTATTTCTCCTGAAAGAAATAAACACACACTGTTAGCGTGTCGATTTAGCGCAGTATGCGTGATGTACGTGTTCGACGTTGCACCGTTTTGCTGTTCATATCGTTCACGCTGATTCTCCAACATATCCCGGAACAAAGGTTGCTGCAGATTCCTGCAAAGGGAGACGATTGGCTCGAATAATGCAGGCACAGTTCTCGGCGGATTATCACAATTGAACACACTCTACTTTAACATTCCCCACAAGTAGGCATGAGGTGGTGTACGTTTAGGGAATGGGACGGGTATAGGAAGTCAGTACCACGTGGAATGATTCGTCCTGGGAAAGTTTTCCTGCAGCATGGCCACGATGCCACGGTCTATTCATGTGGAGGAACGATCACGACCAGTTCCATATGAGTGGAAATAATACTTAACCATGAATACATTTTCCTCTGTCGACACCCATTTCCACAAATTCCTGTTCACTACAAGTGCAGCTTGGGCTCTGCCTCACCAACAAACACACGTATATATATATATATATATATATATATATATATATATATATATATATATATATATATATATATATATATATATATAAATATATCCGAAATTTTATCCGAAATTTTATACATTTAATACATTTTCTTCGATATCTTTGTTCTGCACATCGTGGCTTTAAAATAAGGAATGGTTTTACGACTTCCTGGTGTCAGAAACATAAACACACGATTGGGTTATCAGTCGACTACAGGCAAGACTCGCCAGCTCTGATTCGTCTATGTAAATCCTTATTCGAGGACACGCCCTAAAATACACATTTACACACATATCATTTGGAAAGAAAAAGGAATTGCTGAATCTGAATTTTGTATTATAAAATCTGGCACTGATGTCTATGTTGCTTTAAAAACAGCCCTTCCCAGCAATTCCTGTCTGGTCACAGAGAGTGTGAATCTTCCATCCTGCTCTCAGACAGGTCCTAACAGCACTGCCGCCACCACTCCACATGTTGCGTAGCGCCCTCATACAGACCGCCTATTGTATACACACACACACATATATATACACACAACCGTGCTATTGTGTACCCATGTCAGGACGATGGGCCTCCCCCCCCTGGCCGCATGCTCCGTGACTCACACTTGACTTCAGTGTCAGGGATCTTCTGGATGACCCTCGCTGTCTTCCAGACGTTTTCCCGCAGTCAGCAGGAATGAAAAGTGTAGCGATAGAGAAGGGGGTGAATGTGGGATTGTCAACACTTTTTTTTTTCCCGCCTGTCAGCAAAAAGACACAAAGAGCCAGAGGCCGGGAAAACGAGCCACAGACAAACAGACAGGAGGCCGAGACAGAGAGAGGATTATCTCTGATCGTATTAGGGATTATTTTATTTTTGCCTGGCTCGGGTTCCTATCGTAAAAAATATATACCGAATCTTTTCAAAGAGCAGACATGACATGCAGCTCATTTTTTGACACTGAGAACAAAAAAAATCGTTTTCAATAAGCAATAAGACGAGGTCACGTTAATCACGTCCCGTTTTGTGCAGTACGTCTCAAATTTCACACACAAAACTGTCTAGACTTGACATCACCTGGATATGATCTGAATCAAGTGTTATGAATCAATCTTTAACTGATTCCAGGAGCTGCAGATTTCTGTTCTTGGCAAACAGGAATGGCATCGGATTCCCGTTTTCCCATTTCAAAGATTTATGTACTGGGTGTAGATGGATTTCCGCTGCTATTTTTTACATCAAAACTCTTACATAAAGGTGGTTCCACCCTCATAACTGCCACTCATTGATGTTTTCTGTTTTCTGCACCATTCTGGATACGAGGTGGTACCAAAAGGTTTGGACACGAGCTCTGTTTACAAGAAAGTACTTTAATTATCTACATTTACACACATTTATCTTTAAAATAGTCTCCTTGCCCAGCAACACAGCACTCCCAGCATTCCTGCCACTTCTAGAACCTGTCCTGGAAGTCATATTTTTTCGTGTCAAGCACCTTCTGAGATTTGTGCTGGATGTCCGCAACGGACCAAAACAGCGACCTTTGAGCCAGATCTTCATCTGCAGGAGGAGGGTGAGTGTGGAAATGAGATGGTGCTGTTTCCGGTGAGAAACTATCACGTGGTCAGTATAGCAACAGTTGCCCACTGATTCAGGATGGTCAGTGCTCCCTGTGACTGTGCGTGCAGCCTTGTGCTGCCATCTGCTGGCATGTTACAGAACTAGTCTTAAAACTTTTCGATACCACACATTTACTTTATTCTGATGATTGATTGGAGGGTTAATCAAAGCCTGTGAAGTGTATTGTGATGATTCTACACACTGCACTGATATCTGGATGATTGGTTGTATAACTGATCTAATAAAGTAAATCATGGAATGAAATATAACAATGGGAATAATAAGCCATCAAACTAAAGCTTCACGAGACGACTTCACGAGACGACTAAAAAAACACTAGAGCATAAACGGTGCTGGTGATTGGATCAAACTGAAAACAGGTGTATGTGATTGGTGACATGTGACTTGCTAGGTCTGATAGGTAATGTGCTGATTTGGCAATAACCATGATATCAATTCATTATACAGCTACAGAAAATTAATAAAAATTAGTATTAATATTAGTATTAGTATTGGGACTCTGGACTTTTCCACTCATATGTGGTTCCTCCCCAAACTGTTCCCAGAAATTTGGAAGCACACAATCACACTTGAAAGTCTTTGGATGCGCTAACAACGTTTTTAGCTCGGAGGACCAAAACTGTTCCAGCATGACATAAGCCAGCTCAATGAAGATCTGCTTTACATGGGATGGAAGTGTGTGGAAGATCTCCTGCTATAGAGCTCCTGAACCCCTTTAGACTGAATGTTTAATGCTGCCTGCACCCCAGACCTCCTCACCTCACCTACATGAGCACCTGACTTGACTAACACCCTTGTGGCTGAACGAAATCTCCACAAATCTAAATGTGGAATGGGAGGCGAATCCACCAACTTGTATGAAGTGAAAAACACATCTTTTAAACTTGAATTTGATGTGATAAACGG
Source organism: Silurus lanzhouensis (assembly GCA_039877035.1). Classification (NCBI taxonomy): domain Eukaryota; kingdom Metazoa; phylum Chordata; class Actinopteri; order Siluriformes; family Siluridae; genus Silurus; species Silurus lanzhouensis. The sequence continues at coordinate 4,461,724 of JBCEWE010000191.1, forward strand.
GTGAAGTTTCTTTGTTTAAAAATACAAAGATTCCTTTAATACAGAGCAGCAGCATCACTTGATGTTTTCTTTCTATTTCTGTACGGCTTAAATAGAGAGAGAGAGATGACCCGGGTCAGCCGGGTCGGTTGTTCAGAGCACGAGGTTCAGACGAAAACACACAAACAGGCCGTCAGACTGAGAAAGCGATGTGAAGAGGAATCTGTTGAAGGTCACTGCACTGCCCCCTGAGTCACTCCTGCTCTGCGCTGGTCCACTTTGTCTGACACAAGGACAGCACTCATGTCTCCGGAGCTGCTGTTGATGCGTGCGGTCAGCGGCAGGACAGAAATAAACCCGTCTATCGTCAGCTCAAGGCCTTAATGCCGCTGACATGTTGACCACGAAACCACAAACAGGCCGATAAGCATCGCGATAACACGCGCTGATTGGCACGACACTAACGGCTCAGTAGCTGATGAAGCAGAAAGACAGTCACTTGCAGTTCGGCTCTTCGTTTCACCTCCTGTCACTGCAGCGAGTGCCAGCAGAGGGTGAAAGGATATGATGGAGGGACGGAGTGATCGCTGTGTTCTCACAGAAAACCTGCGATTTGTAGGTGTGCTACTTTCTAAACTGCTGTTATACAAAATTTGTCGTTTTCTGACTAACCAGAATTCATGCTAGCTTCCAGAGAACTTTAGCAATTCAGTGCTTTGTATTTTCCAAATAACATAATCATCACAAGTTTGATTATCAACCCTTGCATTGTTATTGTCGCTACGAAACACTTAGCCGATTTATCAAACACTCCTTGAGTACGATCAAAGGTCACTGTAGAGTCGTAAAACAATCGCTCGCCGTTATCTCCCACGTTTCACTTGAAGAGGTCTTTGAGAAGTGAAGAACTTTGTCCCCAAAATATTACAAACTCAAGTACACACTGTGGCTGATTGTGTGTATGGATGGAAATAAAACAGAGTGTATTTTATTGTACACTGATCAGGCATAACATCATAACTGGTGAAGTGAAGAACACTGCTTATCTTCATCATGGCACCTGTTAGTGGATGGATTTATTTATTAGGCAGTAAATGAAGATCAAATTTGATGTGAGAAGCAGGAAAAATGGGTGAGCGTAAGGATTTGAGTGACGTCTAGACGACTGGGTCTGAGCGTCTCCAAAACTGCAGCCCTTGTGGAATGTTCCTTGTCTGCAGTGGTCTGAATCTATCAAGAGTGCTCCAAGGAAGGAACAGTGATGAACCGGTGACAGGGTCACAGCAGCACTGTTGTAGGTTTCTACTCTCTCAGCAGCTTCACAAAGATCCTGGAGAAGTTCCCATATTCAACGTTTTTCTTCCTTTTTCCAGCCTCATTTTTCATTACGAAATTCAATTCAATCCAAGTTTATTACTGTAGCGCTTTTTAAATCGAGAGGAACCAGACTCATAGAGGAACCCATCTTCATTTGGGTGACACCATAAATAATAAAACACAGTCCAAACTAAATGATGGCAATACAAAATGGAAATAATGAACACTGCAGAACATGGACGCATGCAAACCAGTTCGAGTGAAAAGAAAATCTCATGATACTGCATTCATGAGACCTCGTTTCCAATTGTCTGTCTCCAATTTTGTGGTAAACGTTTGGAGAAGAACCACGTATGCGTGTGAAGATCCGGGTTGCGAATACTTTCGGAGATATAATGAATAACTTGACGTTTGAATTTACTTGGAGAAAAAGTTTTTATTTCTATATTTGTTTGGTGATTCGCATGCAGCGAATGTGTGAACATTCTTTTACTTCTGATGTTTATGTCTCGTTGTGTTCACCAAAATCCATCTGTCTCCGTCTGCCGTTTGAAGTTAAATAGAAACCAGGTACCTAAAAAAAAAAGTCCCGTTCAAACTTTCCCTGACCATGTTGTGTGTGTGTGTGTATGTATGCGAAGCTCCTGGCTTCCTTCCTGTCTTCAGATTCCAGTGCGTGTATGTGTTTGTCTTCGTGTCCCAAACAGCAACACGGCCAAGCTTTGATTAAGGGGAAATGAAAGTATGGTGCTGACTGTTGCTGTGACGAGGGTATGGAGTTTATAAAGATAAAGGTAAAACTTTATGATAATATAAATCAAGACAATGCTGAGTAATTTCCCTCTGTAACCAATCTGCTGATCTCAGTCGTTTCAGACGGGCTCGGGTCTGAGAGAAGTCTGGCATTAATATCGCCGGTGTAAATCATCATCTCGGGACTTGTGTTTGTAATTAAAAGCTGGAGTGAAACGTTTCTCGATCTACCCTGTGCCTTTCACAGCGCTGTGGCCTGCACGCATCCGTGTCCTGTAGTGTTTATCCCCAATTCATATCAGCATCATTTAGTAAGTGAAAGTGAGGCTGGAGGAAGGAAGTGACGTTAAACGTGGGAATTTCTCCAGGAATACGCTCCTTGTGAAGCTGCCGAGAGAGTAGAAACCTACATAAACATCTGCTGGAACGGTGTAGAAAATGTAGAAGAACTTCAACCCTATTGAACATCCTTTGGGATGAATGTTTTACGCTGGTTCACCACTGTTCCTTCCTTGGAGCACGTTTGATAGATACTGACCACTGAAGACCAGGAACATCCCACAAGAGCTGCAGTTTTGGAGATGCTCAGACCCAGTCGTCTAGACGTCACTCAAATCCCTTCTCTCGCCCATTTTTCCTGCTTCTCACATCAACTTTGAGGACAAAATGTTCACTTGTTGTCCAATAAAAAAAATCCACACACTATCAGGAGCCCTGATGAAGAGATGATCAGTGTTCTTCACTTCACCTGTCAGAATGTTATTATGTCATAATGTTATTCCTGATCGGTGTAAATCCTTCACTGACGTCATTACTTTGTTTGCCGGAAAGCTCCAACTGACTGCTCGAATCACTACACCCATAAAGATCTGTTTTCCACGTGATTCACCGTCAGCAAACGCTTCGCTAATTAGCAAGTGAGTAATTTTTCAAGCGGTAGCTTTCGCTCATTTCGTGCTCACCAAGATCTTTATACTTTCTCAGAAAGAGGCGGTTAAAAATATCCAAAACTACAGACAGACAACTACATCTCTCTTCCCTGGTGCTAAATATTATAACCAGACCTCTTTATTTTGGAATTTTGTCTCTGCACCATCACTTTCTGGGTTTAGGAGAGCAAATGTAGAGTTCAGCAATGAAGATCCTGAAGACTGTGTACAGAAAAGAGAACGAAGGACATAAATTTGACCTGGTGATGTTCTTCTTCACAGTTATTCTAATACGTGCCGAAAATAAGGAGGAAGAGACAGAGAGAGAGAGAGAGAGAGAGAGAGAGAGAGAGAGAGAGAGAGAGAGAGAGGGAGAGAATGAAATAAACTTTACTATTCTCCTTCTTGGGAAACTATGCAGCAGTTTTATTACACATGTATTACTCCCTGGATTACTCATCATGGATAGACAGAGAGACAGACATACACACAGATAGATAGATAGAGAGAGAGAGAGATATCACTTTCCTTTTTACTGTATTCCTTTAACTTTTTTATTCCCCTTTTCCTGGCATTTACTGTCTTCCTTTGAGCTTCTTGTCCTCTTTTTGCTCTCTTTCTTACTTCTCTTAATTTCCTTTCTCTCTCTCTCTCTCTCTCTCTCTCTCTCTCTCTCTCTCTCTCTCTCTCTCTCTCTCTCTCTCTCTCTCTCTCTCTTTCTAGCTCTTTCTCGCTCACTGTCTCTTTCTCTCTGTTCCACCTACCAGAACTGATAAAGTCAGACAAAGGCAGTTTCCACTCAAACTTTTTGGCCTTATAACTGCTTTTTATCACGTACTTCCTGTAGGCCACATCTCCTAACGTTCCCAGACTGTGTGTGTGTGTGTGTGTGTGTGTGTGTGTGTGTGTGTGTGTGTGTGTGTGTGTGTGTGTGTGTGTGTTATCAGTTTATGTCGTGTCCTTCTCTAAAGACCATACAGTATACTGTATAGGTGGAATTAGAGAGTTCCTGAGCGAGGGGTGTGTTGTCATGGTGATCCCTAAGGAAAGTGATGATATGATGAATAAATGAAAAGTCAGAGACCAGGACAGAATAGTGAGGTAAACACACACACACACACACACACACACACACACACACACACACACACACACACACACACACACACACACACACACACACACACACACACACACACACACACACACACACACACACACACACACACACACACTCAGGCCAGGACTTTTAGGAGATTGGGAGGTTAGGTTGCCTACAGGAAGCAAGTATTTTGAAAGCTGAAGTATAACTGCAGAAGGTTTCAGTGGTTTCAGCAATTGTCTGAGTGTATCGGTTCTTGTGAGAGGAACAGAGAGAAAGAGGGAACAAGAGGGAGGGGGGCTATTGAAAGAAAATAAGGAAGGTGATAAGCAAAAAGTGGAGTGAAAAGAGTAAAAGAAGGAAGAGAGACTGGGGAAAGGAAATATTTGAATATGAGAAAGAAGAGGAATAAAGAAGAAAGCAATAAGAAAGAAATGAAGGAAAAAGGTGTTGGAGAGAGAGAGAGAGAGAGAGAGAGAGAGAGAGAGAGAGAGAGAGAGAGAGAGAGAAATAGCAAACAGAAAAAGATGACGAGGAAGAGGATAACAAGAAAGAGTAAGAAAAGGAAAAAGAAATGAGGGGATGAGAAATGGTAATAGAAAATAGACAATGTGTTAAACAAAGGGAAAGCTAAGAGAGAGAAATAATGAAAGACAGAACGTGAGACAGGAAGACAAAAAAAGATAAAGTTGTAGAAAGAGAGAGATGGTTAGACAGAGATGGAGAAATAAAGAGACAGACAGACAGACAGACAGACAGACAGACAGACAGACAGACAGACAGACAGACAGAGAAAATAGATTAAGAAAGAATGAAGGGAAAAAGACAGACAGACAGAAAGAGAAAAACAGACTGGTAGATACTGGTAGAAACAGATACTGGTAACATACAAACAGACAGACAGACAGACAGACAGAGACAAACTGTGAGATTGAGACAGACAGACAAAAAGAGAAATAACTAATAAATAGAGACAGACAGACGGACAGACAGACAGACAAACAGACAGACAGACAGACAGACAGACAGACAGACAGACAGACAGACAAACAGACAGACAGACAGACAGACAGACAGAGACAACTGTGAGAGACAGACAGACAGTGAGAAAGAGAAATAATTAAGGAAGACAGACAGACTGACAGGCAGACAGACAGACAGAGAGATGGAAGGATAAAAAGAGAGTAAGAGAAAACGAGGGAGACAGACAGAGAGACGAGTAGGAATAGTGAGACATGTTCAGACTTTCCCTGCAGTGAAGTTAAAGTGAACATCAGCGCCACCGCCTCTGCCTACAGCAACACACGTCTGCAGAGCTGTCAGCTTTCACACACACACACACACACACACACACACACACACGGCCCGGAGGCGGCTTCGATTTATTTCTCTGCATAAACCGAGCCATTGCTCTTTTTCTCTCTGCATCACAACATTAGAAACACAAACAAGACTCTCGGTAACCATGACGATTCTGTCTGTCCTCCGTCTCGTTTACGTCCCTCCTCTTCTAGTCCAGGATGCATGATGGGACGGGTCAGGGTTTATCACACCCTCCAGCTCTTCATAGTGCACTGTGGGATTTGAGACGTGGCCCATGTACCCAGGCTAATTACTGCACACACACACACACACACACACACACACACACACACACACACACACACACACACACACACACACACACACACACACACACACACACTTCTCCAGGCTAATCTTACAGCTCAGGGTGTTAAACACACCGGGTAAGTGCGTTTTTAAACACATCTCACCACAGCACATGGTGTTAGCGTGTTGGACTGCAGTCTGTAAACAAATGACTCAGTTATATTTCTCCTTTGCTTTTTTTAACAAATCACTCACGCGGAAACGACTAATTACACGTGTTAAAAGATCTAAAAGACACACAACACGGCCAGAAGTTTGTGGACACTTGTGGGTTTTTAAACATTCCCTTCCACATTTAGTCCCTGTTTACTCGCATATTAACATCCACTCTTCTGGGAAACTGTTCCAGTAGATGTTGTGTGGGATTTTATTCAGTTATAAAGGTGTTACTAAAGTCAGGTACTGATGCAGGTGAGATGAGGAGGCCTGGGGTGCAGTCAGCATTCATCGTGAAGGTGTTGAGAGGGTTTATAAAAGGAGATCTTTCATACTATTCCAAACCACGGAAAGCAGATCTACATGGAACCGGCTTTGTGTACAGGGGCATCGTCATGCAGGAACTGGTTTGGGTCTTGTAGTTCAAGTTAAGGAAAAATTACATGATACCACATCTCTCTTCTCTCTCTATCTGTGTCTCGGTGTCCCTTTATATCTCTCTCTTTCTCTGTGTCTCTCTCTGTGTCTCTCTCTGTGTCTTTCTGTCTCTCTCTCTCTCTATCTGTGTCTCAGTGTCCCTTTATATCTTTCTCTTTCTCTGTGTTTCTTAATCTGTGTCTCTCTCTGTGTGTCTCTGCTTCTCTCTGTCTCTCTCTCTGTCTCTCTCTCTGTGTCTCTCTGCTTCTCTCTGCTTCTCTCTGTGTCTCTCTGTGCCTCTTTCTGTGTGTCTCTCTCTGTGTCCCTTTCTCTCTCTCTCTCTCTCTCTCTCTCTCTCTCTCTCTCTCTCTCTCTCTCTCTCTCTCTCTCTCTCTCTCTCTCTTGCTTTCTCTCTATGTCTCTCTTTGTGTCTCTCTGTGTGTCTTTCTGTGCCTTTCTCTGTGATTCTCTGTCTCTTTCTGTGTTTCTCGGTGTGTCTCTCCGTGTGTCTTTCTGTGTCTCTCTTTGTGTGTCTCTATGTGTCTGTCTCTCTGTGTCTCTCTCTCTCTCTATGTCTATCTCTCTGTGTCTCTCTCTGTCTCAGTGTCTCTCACTGTCACTCACTCTGATTGTGTCTCTCTTTCCGCTTTTGTGAGTGTGTGTGTGTGTGTGTGTGTGTGTGTGTGTGTGTGTGTGTGTGTGTGTGTGTGTGTGTGTGTGTGTGTGTGCTCTTATATTACATTATAAAGTAACCCAGAAAACAAGAGAGACTCATATTCTATAAATCTCAGAGTCCCAAACTACAGCCTGTGGGCAAAAGTTGGCCCGTTGTGACCTTTGATTTGGTCTCGCAAAAACTCAAAAAAAAAAAAGAAAATGCTATTGTACAAAATAAGGACCATCATTAGAGTTCAGTGAGTAGCTCCATTCAGCAGATTAATTGGATTATTTCTCATTGTACTAGTGGTTTCACTGAACTGCATTATTTAAACTAAAACTGCATTAAATAATCAGATTACAGTCCTGATATACATTTTTTTCTTTATTTGTAAACATTATGTTAAAGAAAATAAGTTATAATGGCAGCATTCATTTTTTAAATATTGGTTTCTTATAATGCAACATTAATTTTCAGGCCCTCGATCACGTTTTCTCCAAAAATACAATCCCCAAAAAATTTGGGACACTGTGTAAAATGCAAATAAATACCGAATGCACTGATTTGCAAATCTCATAAACACAGTTTATTCAGAATTTAGAACCAGAAAATATATGCATTCATATATGGGCGAAGCTTCACCAATCTCTGAAAGACTGTGTCTTTGTGCAACAATTTCAGAATAATTTCAACAGAACAATTTCTCAACATAAAATTGCAAAACAGTTGAATATCTCATGATTTACAGCACATAATACCATCAACAGATTAGAGAATCTGGAGAAATCTCTGAGCACATGGGGCAGGGACAAAAACTCAATATTGGACCGCTGTGATCTCCGGTTTAAATGCAAAGAAGGCATGCATGAACATGATCCAGATTTTCATTATTTTTGGGAAACTGTGGACAGCATATCCTCCGGACTAAAGAGGAGAGGGACCATCTGGATTGTTTTAGTTCAAAAAGATGCATCTCGAATGGAAACCCTGTTATTCTAACTGTTTCCAGGTTATTTTTTGTTTCATTAGACAAACAAAATCACCTTCATATTAACATATAAAGCCTAATTGTGTTGTATCTAAAGAGCGTGATAGCAGTGCTGCAGTGATGAGGCAGGGGGAAGAATTGGATCCATGAGATGGCTGATGGAAATTATTAAAGCGTACACCGATGTGGTATAACGACTCGAGGGAAATTTTTCAATGAGCTCAAACCGACTGACGTACGGGGCCAAGACAGAACGAGCAAGAATACAGTAGGAGCAGAAAGAACACAGCCGTTAGCAGTAGTAACAGTCAGTTGGTGCTGAGGAACATCCTGTTTTTCTACCATCGCCTTTTTGTTCCAAAAGAACGTTATCACTACGTATGTTTCTCTGTTTGTGTTAAATGTGATGGGTATCAGGAACTGGGCTTCAGTCTGAGATCGACTGTTGTACAGCACACATGCCTAGAAACACCCAAACTTCTCTATGGAGATGCATCTCACACACACTCACACACACACACACACACACACACACACACACACACACACACACACAGACACACACACACACACAGACACACACACTGTCTCTTTCATCCTCTTTCTCTCGAATTCTCAGCCACAACACACACACTTGTGGTTTGAGCTGGATGTCGGCGCTTGCTGCAGAGTCGGCTGCTTCGTCACCGCAACAGAAACTCGAAAAAAAAAATAACTCACTCGCACGTCTGCTCATAGAAATAAAAATAAAAAAATCTACATTTAGACGTATGTGTTTTGTACGCAGCCGATTCCTGACTATAAAATGGGTTTGTGTTTCTTTCTTTCTCTGGGAAGATGTTCTGTTCGTTTCTGAAAAGATTTGTGGAGATTCATTTAGCCACGAAGGTGTTAGTAAAGTCAGGTATTGATGTAGGTGAGGTGAGGTGTCCTGGAGACACATTGAGATCTTGATGGACTAGAGATCTGTCTGGGTCGTTTATACCGTATAAGAAGGCTTTATCTATCACCAGTATCAATTTGTCAATGTTATTGGTGTGAACCATAAACCCATATATAAGGTTATTGGCATTTGGTTATTGGTTATATGTTGAGACTTGACACATGACACAATGGGGTCCCCACTTTATGGGGTCTCCACACTATGGGCCTCCATACTTTGGGACCTCCACACTATAGGGCCTACACTTTATAAAGCCTCCACATTATGGGGCCTCCACACTTTGGGACATGATCTCTACATTATGAGCCTCCACATTATGAGTCCTCCACATTATAATGCTTCCACACTATGGGGCCTTTACACTTTAAGATTTACACACTGTGGGGCCTCCACACTATGGGGCCTTCACATTATGGGGCCTTTACACTTTAAGATTTACACACTGTGGGGCCTCCACACTATGGGGCCTTCACATTATGGGGCCTTTACATTATGGGGCCACCACACTATGGGTCCTCAACATTAAGGGGCCTTCACACTGTGGGACCTCCACATTAAAGGGCTACCACACTATGGTGCCTCCACATTATGTGGCCTCCGCAAAATGGGGCCACCACACTATAGGGCCTCCACACTAGTGGGTGAGGCCTCCACATTATGGGGCCTTTACATTATGGAGCCTCCGCACTATGGGACATCCAAATTATGGGGCCTCCACACTATAGGGTCCAGGTGATGCCGTAGTAACAGCCCACACCTGGTGAAATGGGACCCACAACATATTATGGAATCCATATGTGCCCTGCAATTCACACCAGTCTGCCCACTACAGGCTTCTGCCCATACTGGGGGCAAATCGGTATATATATATATATATATTAGTGTGGAAATACATAGGTATTTGTGTGTGCAGGTTTACTTTAAACACTTCAAAATCCGTTCTCTTTAAACATATAATACAGCAAACCCCATTTTCCCTCCTCTTTCTCCACTTCCCTCTCTCCATCCCTCCCTGACTCTCTGGAGAAACTGAAAGTCCTCTCTGATGTTCTTTCCACCTCGCTAACGCTGACTGAAGTCACGCCAAATGTTCAGCAGCTCAAGCGAGGAGCGAGAACAGAAATAGTCGATCGATGTGTGCCAAAAAGTCACCACACACACACACACACACACACACACACACACACACACACACACACACATAACAGGCAAGCAGGTAAGCATGAATGTGATCCCACATGCCTCTATATTTCACACACACACACACACACACACACACACACACACACACACACACACACACACACACACACACACACACACACACACAGGTAAACGTGAATATCCTTCAATAGCTGCATGATGTTAATCCCAGATGCTTCACATTTGTTCTTTTTTCTAGCTAATACATTTGAGAAAACATTTCAGTACGAGACGGAACATTTCCCAGACTCGCATTTCTTCCATCTCTTGCTACACTATACAGACAAAAGTATCTGGACACCAGACTTTTCCACCCATATGTGATTCCTCTCCAGACTATTATCACAAACCCGAGGTACACAATTATATAAGTCGTGTTTGGATTCGGGAGAATGAAATTTACCCTTCACTTGAATTAGGAGACCCAAACCCGTTCCAGCATCATGATACCCCTGTGCAGAAAGCCAGCTCCATGAAGATCTGCTTGGAAGTGTGTAGAAGATCTTCTACTGCAGAGCTCCAACTCTTTGGGATGAAATGGAACTCCAGGCTTCCTCACATCTCACCTACATCAATACCTGATTTTGCTAACACTCTTATGACTGAATGTAGCACATAATCTTCACAAAATCTAGTGGAACATCTTTCAAGAAGAGTGGAGATTATTATAACAGCAAATGAGGGCTCAATGTGGAATGGTGGAATGGGATGTTCAGAAGGCACGTGTCCACCACTTTTATCTGTTTATGGTATTTGGCAGTTTCAGAGTGAATTACGATTACAACTGAGCAGTTGAGGGTTAAGGAACTTTGATTGATTGAGGTTTGATGAACTCAAGACCTTCTGGTTCAAACTCCAAACCGCTAAGCAGCTACTTCCCCATTTATATTGTGTATTTTTATAGTCACCTTAATCTGTCATTTCAGAAGGTTTCATTAATCAAAACGGGTTCAAATTTGACTTAAACATTATATAGACACTTCCTACACACAGTCCGCTCTCCAAGGGTCTGGTGTAGAATGTAGAACCTCCAAAATGTTCCTCCACAAGGACAAAGAAGAGGTTTTACGGGTTCTTCACTCGTTACGCATCATCGAGATTTCCGCTTTCGAGACATTAAGATCGCACCGATGTGAACGAGAAATATTTCAAATACATACTTATTAATTGAGCACACACACACACACACACACACACACACACACACACACACACACACACTGAAAACACGTTTCCACTGAACAGGCATTTCACATTCGTTGGAGAGGTATCTCTTTTATCTGATGTATTGTTTTAAGTAACTCGCAGAATGTTCCAGCTGAAGTTTTGACACTGGAGACTCCTTACATTCTCCTTACAAAAATCACCTTACAGTCAACATCACATTCATTTTCTGTTCATTACAGCGTCCGCCGTACGAGTCCCTGCCGTCAACGTGTTGCCATAGCAACGATAACATGAGCAATGTGAACCTGAGCTACACTCATTCTTCTGACCTTCTGACCAATTAGAATCCAGAAAACATCGCTGTGCTGGAGGACAATATTTTGCTTCACGTCTTTATCCAGTATGTCTGTACCTTCAGTACAGATTTGTGTGTGTGTGTGTGTGTGTGTGTGTGTGTGTGTGTGTGTGTGTGCGTGCGTGTGTGTGCGTGTTTTCAGCACTGAGTAATCTGAAAAGCGGCCAGTCATCTGTGTCGTCTCGTAAGTTCACTCCCTAACATGTGTTGTGCGACACAGTGAAGGTGTGACTGCAGAAGAGAAAGTTGGAGAGACAGAAGGTAAAGAACAAAGCGACGCTCAGACAAACGGACCTCCTCCACCCAAAACCTCAGCACTCAGGAGACACGAGTCCTGCTCATGAGCTAATGTCTCACCCACCCACACACACACACACACACACACACACCCTCTCACACACACATCCACACACCCTTCATATATCCTGTCTTTTCATTTTCTGTCCTATTCCTTACCTTAGTCCTGTACTGTTCCACCCTTTTCTTACCTTTTTTTGTTCCTTTCCTGTCTCTTTGTTTGTCCTTTCCCCAATCCTGCCCTCTTTCTTTCAAATCCCCTGTATTATTTCTCCTGTCTTTTTCATTTGTCCTGTCTATTTTCTCCCTTTTCCCTTTCCTTTCCTTTCCTTTCCTTTCCTTTCCTTTCCTTTCCCCTCTCTCTCTCTCTCTCTCTCTCTCTCTCTCTCTCTCTCTCTCTCTCTCTCTCTCTCTCTCTCTCTCTCTCTCTGTCTCTCCTCCCTCTCTCCCTGCACTTTGGAACAGATCATCCGTTCTTCCACACCACATCACAAAAAGCTGCTTTAATAGACCTTAACAAGCACCTGCTCTCTAATCGCTTGTCCTGCTCCGAGGTCCTCGTCCTGTAATCCTGAACTCTGCGTGTTTACGGTTTCACTCCTGCATCTGTTCATCACGTGAGATCACTGGAGCACAACTCTGCTTTTATTGAGTACCGTTACTTGAAATACTGCAGAAACCCTGTGGAGAGCCAGAAGTCCCGAAGCATGTGTGTGTGTGTGTGTGTGTGTGTGTGTGTGTGTGTGTGTGTGTGTGTGTGTGTTTGGTTCATTTTGCACAGGTGCAGGTAAAGCAGGACCTACACGTCCCACACGTCCTTCACGTCCTACATGTCCTACATGTCTCACCGTATCTCATTGAATCGATCGAATATTGCTAGAAATATTAACCAGTGTATTTCTGCATCATTCCCGCTGTGTCTCACTTCCTGTAACACGCCACTTCAGGCAGGATGTTTGAGGTCGGACCGACGTGAGAGCGGCTCCCACGTCTCATCTCTCCCCAGAAGATGTTAGTAGGTAATGTTTGTAGATCTTCATTTTTTTCCTTTTCTTTTTTAACGAAGATGAAAGAGGGTGTGACTTATTTATCCGCTTGACTTTTGACATCACGGTCTTTGATGTCTTGCTGGACGTCCAGGAACGAGGACACATGCTACAGGAGGTGTGACGTGCGATGTCAGGAAAGAGCGTCAACACGGAGAAAATCTTCAAAGCCGATACACTGCCAGTCAGTTTCATTATTAAGTTCTGCTTTGATGATCCTCTGAAGGTGTGTGTAGATGCTTTTAAGCAGCACCTACAGTTTCCTTGTGAAGCTCTTGACCTTCTCGAACATAATCTCATATAAACAATTCACAAAAAAAAAAACAGGAAACTCATATTTTGATCTTGTATTTACTTGGCATCTGATAGTCACTACTGGGAAGAAGACAATGGGTCCTGGAGACACACTGTGATCTGATCACTCAAAACATATGATGGACCAGAGATGGTCTTTAGTGATGGTCTTCCTACATCTCATGTCCTGTTCATTTTTATCTGGATCTTTCCATCTTTCTAAGTGGACTCCTGACCCTTCTTGAACATCCCATTCCCACATTTAGGCCCCTGTTTACTCATAATATTCTTCTGGAAGATGTTCCACTAGACTTTGTGGAGATCGGTGTGAGATTTCATTCAGCCACAAGAGTGTTAGTAAAGTCAGGTTCTGATGCAGTTCCCAAAGATGTTCAATAGGGTTGGAGCTCTAAAGCAGGAGATCTTCCACCATATCCACCATGGTAGATCTCGTAGTTCATCTAAAAGACAAATATCATGCTACAGCATCCAAAGGCGACTTGTTCAATCGTTCGCCTCCAAAACAAATTTTAGAGAAGCAGTGGGCGGAGCTAGGTTAGATCCCCTTTTTCCCAAATATCGCTTTTAAACGATGATGTATGACTCTCACGACACTCAGTGATGATCGTAAAATCCCCGGCTCCGCCACTGTGGGAAAAGACGTCTGGTGTCCCAGTACTTTATTCAATACAGAGTTCAGCATTCAACAAAACAACATGAATGTCTAGTGTGTTTATTTGAACCAAACGGGCTTCATCTTGCCCTCGATGATGGAATCAGGAAGATCTCCGGTTCTTCATTTTTTTATCGGTCGTTCTTAGATAATAGATTTTTTTAATAATGAAATGACACCAAAATATGGTCTCTGTAAGTGACCTATCGGCCGACGACTGGACATTAGTCACTTCCTGTGATGTCACAGCTTGAACTAGTGAGGAAGTGTGTTTTGTTTATTTGTTTGAAATCCACAGTGGTTGCAGATTAGCATTAAATTCGAAAAACAGATGCACAGGTTTTGGTTTCTTTCGCCCGATTTTGCTCAGATGAAGCTGATCTTATTTATTTTTCCAGATAAAAACAGCGCTTTAAATATTCCTGCATGTAAGTATCTAAAAATACATAAAATGTACGAAATTATGGTAAATATAGTAGGAAAGAAAGAGAGAGAGAGAGAGAGAGAGAGAGAGAGAGAGAGAGAGAGAGAAAGAGAGAGAGAGAGAGAGAGAGAGAGACAGAAAGATAAAGATAGACGGAGCAAATGTCTGGAAGCCAGGAAGCACAAGCAGAAGTCCGGAAGTCGGGGTTTCCCGAGTCGCTCGTCATCCAGACACGAGGCGAGACAGAGACAGAACCAGAGCTGGAGACCAGAATCAGAGAGTGAGACAGGTTGTGGCAGACAGACAGGAAGGAAACAGGAACCCAGTGGTCGTGTTCTCAGGATCATGGCGGGTCCAGAGGAAGGAAGGATCGACTGATTGTCCGAGAGAAAGACTGAGAGGATTTCCAGCTGCACAGGAACGAGGACAAGTGGGTCAAAAGTGAGAAGCTGACCGGTTCAGCAGTGGGCGGGATTACTGGAAATCGACACGGCATCCTGAAATGTGATTGGCTGACATAAAAAAAGATTGTAAAAATATAACTGTTGTGTTTTATGAACTTTAATGATGAAGAAGAGGATGGATGGAGGGATAGGGAAAAGGTATACTGAGGAATAGTGAGCAGGTAGAGAAGGATAGATAGATAGATAGATAGATAGATAGATAGATAGATAGATAGATAGATAGATAGATAAATAGATAGATAGATAGATAGATAGATAGATAGATAGATAGATAGATAGATAGATAGATAGATAGATAGATAGATGATAGTGAGCAGGTATGGGTTGGATGCATGCACAGTAAACCTGTGTGTGTGTGTGTGTGTGTGTGTGTGTGTGTGTGTGTGTGTGTGTGTGTGTGTGTGTGTGTGTGTGTGTGTGTTTCAAACTTCAGAAGTAAAGGTGTGGAGATATTTTAAACTGTGACGATCGATAACTCGACACAATGCAAAAAGCTCTGTGATGTAGAGAGCTGTGTGTGTGTGTGTGTGTGTGTGTGTGTGTGTGTGTGTGTGTGTGTGTGTGTGTGTGTGTGTGTGTGTGTGTGTGTGGGCTGTGAGCTCTCCCTTGCTCAGCTGGTGAGTTCAAGTAGACTGTGAGTGTTTGAGGTTCTACACACACACACGTACACACAAGCACACACACACACACACACACACACACACACACACACACACACACACACACACACACACACACACACACACACACACACACACACACAGAGTTTTATATGTGATTATATGTGAGTTAACAGGCTTTTCCCCCCAGCTGACTCTGTATGGATTAGTAACCTACAGGTGGTTTGGAGAGGCAGTGTTTTCACACACACACACACACACACACACACACACACACACACACACACACACACACACACACACACACACACACACACTTTTCCTCATCACGCTCCTTCCTCAGC
>JBCEWE010000191.1:4487523-4490023 GCA_039877035.1 Silurus lanzhouensis
TTGCAACAAGCAGGTTCCAAATAAGAAAAATCTTTTAAAAAAAATCTAAAGGAGGAGACAACATGAACACATTAAACACATATATACATATATACACACACACACACACACACACACACACACACACACACACACACACACACACACACACACACAAACACACACACAGCACAAGCATGTGCAGTGATGTTGCTGACATTTCAAGCATTTGTGCGTGTTTGATGGACAGATGGTGTATGTGATGTGACTACGCTTCAAAATGTACCACGCAGTTCATTTAAAGGAGCTCTGTTCCATTTACAAAGCCATCAATCATTTTCACTTAAACACAGAGCTGTCAGTCAAACACTGGCACAGCAGTAATACATTGACGTGTCAAACAATGACCTGTCAAACACTGACCCACTAATCAAACACTGAGCCACCAAACACTAAGCCATCAATCACTGACCCACCAACCAAACACTGAGCCATCAAACACCGACACACTAATCAAACACTAAGCCATTAAACACTGACCCACTAATCAAACACTGATCCATCAAACACTGACCCACAAACCAAACACTGACCCACTAATCAAACACTGAGCCATTAAACACTGACCCACTAATCAAACACTGATCCATCAAACACTGACCCACAAACCAAACACTGACCCACTAATCAAACACTGAGCCACCAACCACTGACCCACTAATCAAACACTGAGCCACCGAACACTGACCCACTAATCAAACACTGAGCCACCGAACACTGGCCCAATAATCAAACACTGAGCCAACAAACACTGACCCACTAATCAAACACTGATCTGTCAAACACTGACCCACAAACCAAACACTGACCCACCAATCAAACACTGAGCCACCAAACACTAACCCACTATTCAAACACTGATCTGTCAAACACTGACCCACAAACCAAACACTGACCCACTAATTAAACACTAAGCCATCAAACACTGACATACTAATCAAACACTCCCACCAACCAAACACTGACCTGTCAAACAGTGACCCACTTACCAAACACTGACCCACCAATCAAACACTGACCCATCAACCAAGCAATGACTTGTCAAGCACTAACTCACCATCCAAACACTGACTTGTCAAACACTGGCAAGCCATGCAAACACTGACCCACCACCCAAATACGGACCTATCAAACACTGAGCAACCAACCAAACACTGTCCTGTCAAACACTGACCCACCAACCAAACACTGACTCATTACCCAAACACTGATCCATCAGCCACCAGCCCATTCAACACTGACCAACTAATCAAACACTACCCATCAAACATTGACTTTTTAAAACACTACCCATCATCCAAACACTACCCCAGTCAAACACTACCCCAGTCAAACACTACCCCAGTCAAACACTGACCAACAAACATGTACTTGTCCCACAAATGCTGTCCTATCAACAAAACACTGAACAGTCAAACACTGACACAAACACTGAACTACTAGTTAAATGCTTGCCTGTCAATCAAATATTGACTAACACATCAAATCCCCAGTCAGTCAATCTCTGTCCTGTAAATAAAAGCAAATCTTTATCTTGCTGTTTTTTTTTTATACTTTAAGCAGGTGTGATTGTCGGCACTTCTGCGAATCATTCTGTGTGTTTGCTGAATGCTGAAAATGTAAACAGTGGTTGTAATAAACCACAATGTAGTTACAATGAGTCACAATGACAATTCAACCTTAATAAAGCCACATAATCTCAGTCAGAGTCTCAGAGGTCATGTGACCAAAAACTACACACGTTTTTCTATAAGTGAAACTTTCCTTTACAAATCTACACATTTACAAAACAGAGCAGGGAGGGACAATTCAGTTGCAATCCTGCAGGTGTAGATGTTTTTGTGTTCATGTCTCTGGTCGTGTTTGTGTGTCTGCCTGTCTGTCTGTCTGTCTGTCTGTCTGTCTGTCTGTCTGTCTGTCTGTCTGTCTGTCCTGTCACCAACTGTACACCCTGGCTTGGGTGCTGTTTGTTTTTCGCTTCTGTGTCGTGATGAGTCGCCTGCAGCTGCTCTGATTCATACACATGAATCACATAAAAAAAGCCAAGTGTCCCATCTGCAACTCCAACCATCTCTCACCAGACATGGAGCTCCAAACAACAGTCCTGAGATTCTGAAACATGACTCACGTGCCTCTAGAGGACACAGAGAGGGGCATTATACCAACGGCCTGTTTATTAGCCACACCCACCTTTTATCTCACTGTTACCACTTGCGCTTGCTTGTCCCTGACTGCTGTCCATCTGCTGTAGCACATCTGTCCAGAGAGAAGGACCACCACGTGACGAGACCACCAGGGTTTCATGGTTAGAGGTTCTGCAGCAGGTCCGCGTTCATTCTAGCACCACGGGCCACTCTCAGAGATCCTTACAGCAGATCTTGTGAAGGTCTGGTCCTGTCACTCTGATCTCCAGCTGGTTAAACACTGTTACAACGTCATATTAGACAATATGATCCACAGT
>JBCEWE010000191.1:4495023-4500023 GCA_039877035.1 Silurus lanzhouensis
CAAGCACTCTTCTTCTTCACCTTCTTCTTCTTCTCCTTCATCTTCTTCTTTTTTTTCTCCTTTCAGCTGCTCCCATTAGGGAATACCACAGCGGATCATTCATCTCCATACCTCCCTGTCCTCTACATCTACAACTACCTGCATGTCTTCCCTTACCACATCCATAAACCTCCTCCTTGACCTTCCCCAGAGTGTCCTCAGCGTTCTTCTAGTGAAATACCTCATGTCCCTCCTCTGCATATAACCATTGGATCTCTCTCACCTTGTCTCCAAAATGTCCTACCTGCACAGTCCCTCTAATAAACTCAGCTTCTAATCCTGTCCATCCTCATTTTTCCTGATGAAAATCGCCAGAGCAGAACCACCCTGCTATGTATCATACTTTTTATCCATTTGTAGCTACATTTCATATCATGGGACCCTCGTGAAACAAGTTCTCCCCACCCGTTTTTTTTGAGAACTCCTCCTATAAATATCAGCGTCTTCTTACAGGAACCGGAGCAGAACGAGTGGATTAATGTAGAAAATGAATCGACTCCTTCTGACCAATCAGGTTGCAGGGATTTTAACATCGCGTGATGTAACTTCCTAACGATTCCCTCGTTTCCTTTAATTAATTCAGTGTTTAATGAGGCAGAAGGGTTTCCCTGATAATAACGCAGTAATAAAATGATAAATGAGGCGTGATTGTGTGTAGTGACGCTCTGGATAAAGGCGGAAGTGTGAGCTGAAGGAAAAGTAGCAGGTAGGTGTTTAACAAGCGTATAGAGATCTCAACTGCCAGCTATGGAAATTATATAACTGTGTATTACACTGTATGAAGAGGGAAAGAGAGGGGTGAGGGGGAAGAGGGGGTTTGAAGTTTTGACCTCGTTTTGACTCTTCAGCAATGAGTCAAATGGTCAAAGGTCATAGGAAAGACAGTAGAGTCAGCACTCAGGCACGGCGTCCCGTCTGCTCCTGAAACGCAGGTGTTCGCTGAACAACTCACTTGGATCTGCCAGAGCCTGTAATTATCCTCCCTCGCTCTCTCTCATAAACACACCTACACACACTTACACGCACATACACACATTCTCAGGTTATTTAATCAGTCAGGGAAGATTAGGAAAATGTAATGTTGTGTTTCTGAATTCGTCTCTCTCTATTCCCTTATGGAACGTGTCTCTGTATTCCAAATCCAAAGAGTAGATCATTATTTACACTGAAAAGTGTAACGATATTAAATTCATGATATTAAATTCAAATCGCCTGCGTGTCGTTCACAACGCCGAGGTTGAACTCGGCTCAAAAAACTCAACACAGTGGAGGCTGTTTCATTTCACCCCCAGACCTTCAGTGGTGTCCGACTTGAATCAATCTACCTCTTGATACCATCATTATGACACCACAGCTGTAGAAACAATCAATATTATACACAAAATGTAGAACAGAGCGCTGCGTCACAGACGGGAATCTCATAGTGAGAATGAATGTCATTACTAAAGTACTAAACTACATCATCTCTAGCAGCAGCATCGATATTAACCTCATAAAATGACCGCTGTGTATTTTTATGCTTTATTATGTTTTTCCTGGGGATTAAAAATTTAAGGCATTTTTGTGTAAATTGTACAGGAACGAAAACTGAACTGTTTCGGCCGAACTTTCCTCGCCGTCTCCAGCTTTTCCTGAAAACTTTTTCGTTAATGTTCAAATCAGTTCCTCAATGTTGTGGACTGAAAAGTCAGCTATTAAATCCACATCACTATATACGTATGAGCTTGGGCAGTTTGCTACAGATGCGTTTTGCGAGCTCTGACTTGTGCGCTCTCTGACCATCCCATCGATTAATGTAAAAACGATGAAGTTATCGGACGCCTGCTGGACGGCCCCGGTGCTGCCAAGTCCAAATCTGATTGGTTAAAAGCAACATCGGCAACACAAGATGGCTAAAAATCGATTGGGTAGAAACTTTAGCACAAGCAGACACTAGACGAAGCAGCACAAGTGAGAGAAAAGCTTTAAAATTAAGAGAATAGGCTTTAATACATATTCATGTTCTGGTCCTGATGACTTGCCACTGCTGTAACATGAGCGACTATTTAAATATTTAAATATGAAAAATATACTGTATATATGTATGTACAAGTACAGGTGTACAAGTGTCTGCTGTTTCCTACACTATCAGTTGTTTATGTTCATGTTGATCAAAATATATGATACTGGTTCCACCTGAATAGTTTTAACCCCCAAAACATCTCAGCATCAATTCAATGTGTACGTCATAAAATGCAAAATTTTTAAACCAGTTGTTATAATCTGTCATCTATAATTTCTATGAAACTTTATTTTGTAAATGTGTTGAATTGATGAATTGTGCAGATGAATCTCGAATGTCACTGATGTGAGTGAACGGCATCAGATCAACCGAAAATCAACCGGTTCTCTAAAACAGGTCAAAGGTGAATCTTGTGAACCTTCAATTGGCACCAAAACACAGAATGACACATTCTGAAAATGGATGAACAACTAAAAAACACCAATACAGTGCAGTAAAAGTGTGTCCGGTCTCCTGCATTGAAAATAATTAAAATATACGATCGAATAAATGAAATTGTGCTGCTGAAATTCAGATACCAAACAGAAGAAATTCAACTTTGTGCATTTTCAGTTCAGATCCGAACCTGCGTTTAAATCAAGAAACACTGAAACTGTGCAGCGTCAAAGTGACAACAGGCCCAAACATTGTGATGATCTCGTCTGTGAACAATAACAAAAGGACTTCTGATGGGAATGAGATGTTCATTGACACAAATAATTACTTTTGAGAGCGAAGGATTTTGGGAAAAGTTCAGGCTTTCGCACGAAATCCATTGTTTTGTGCTGTTTGTATACTTTGTATTGAGAAATGCACTGCTATCCAAATATTAAGGATGATGATTCGAGCAAACGCTCCAAAGCAGCTGAGAAAAACTGTAACAAAGTATTGTCAGTGTTTTCATTAATCCAGTCTGCTATACTGAAAAAAAGCATTCCAATGGTTTGAAGAATATGCTGACCAAGCACTTTTACCAATAACCTGCAGTGTTTCTAATTAAGTCGATTTCTCTTATGTTGTCTGTGTAGAAAATAAACTTGCCGGTGGCTGTAAATACACGAGGACTTTCATTTTGGCCTTGATTTAACATTCCGGAGTTTGGGTTTTTTTATATACATACAACAACCAATGCATTCGTTTCAGTAGGACAAATTGTGGGTCAGTTTCAATTGTTTTAAAAGTCAATCCCTCTTTTTTTTCTCAATCTCTCTCTCTCTCTCTCTCTCTCTCTCTCTCTCTCTCTCTCTCTCTCTCTCTCTCTGTCTTTTCCAGTTGTTCTGAAACTGTTTTCGGGAACAGCTGTTCAGCAGACACTGCGTTTTAACACAGCTGGAAGATCATAACATTATCAAAGACCTGGAGCAGGCGGGTACGGAGGGATGCGGCCAAAGGCGAAACGTCTGCAGGACAGAAAGCGAACCCAGATGTAAAACAGAAACGCACAAATGAGTTGTAGGAAGGAGAGAAACAAAAAAAAAAAAAGAAGTAAAATGTTTCTGGGAAAAGAAGACGTGATCGTTTTCAGTATGAGAAACCAGTTAAAAGAAAATGTCACGCAAGTGTCTATGTGTTTTCATGAATGTGTGTGTGTGTGTTTTTAAGAAGTGGACGATCCTTTTGCCACATCACCAGTCTTTTGGGAAACATGGCAAGTTATGCCCAGTTCCCCTATTTATTTCTTGTAATCAATAAAGTTTCTCTGCAGGTTCTTCTAGTGTCCATGTGGGTTTCCTTTGGGTTCTCTGGGTTTTTTTACCTCACAAAACAAACCAGGTGGATTGGCTGCTCTAAATAACTCGTAGGTGTGTCTGTGCCTGGTCTCTTGTCATAGACTGGGGTTTCATTCAGGGTGTATTCCCACCTCACAACCAGCGTGCCTGGGATAGACTCCAGAACCTTCACAATGGGAGCAAATCGTGAGAAATCCGTTTTTTTGTTGGCAGCTTAGCAGAGACATGAAAGAAACCTGGATCTCACCTTGGATAACGTAGATGTTTTTTGTTATAATAAGCTCCATTCTGGTGGGAAGGGGTTCCTTTAGATTTTGTGGAGATTTAAGAGATTTCATGGAGACAGATGATCTGCTATGGTTACTCCTTACGGAAGAACAAGAAGAAGAAGGAACTTTATCGATTATGAATCATGATTTATGCAAATTATGTCATTAAAGGAGGAATATATGTAGCGAATCGCCAAACGTTTATCTACCTACCTACCTCCACAGATGGTCCTCTAGATTTTGTGGAGATTTGTGGAGATTTCAATCAGCCACAAGGTTGTTAGTAAAGTCAGGTACTGATGTAGGTGAGATGAGGAGGCCTGGGTTTCAGGCAATGTAAAGTATTCATCCCAAAGGTGTTCAATAGGGTTGGAGCTTTACAGGAGGCCAATTAAGATCCTACAGGTGGAAAGTTATAAGAAGTACGTGATTTGAGAAAATCATCAGTTTGCTGCCATCGCTGAATCCGCAACGGAATATTCTGGAATTCTAGATAGTTTAGAGTTTGCCGGAAAGTTATGGAAGTCTTTCATTAATTATTTATTGGGTTTTTCTAGAAACTTCATGAAGAAAGTACAATAATGCACTTGTATATTTACCCTTCTGACTGACTCCCATCCAAACTTCCCAGTTCCCATCTCACATTAATCCTTTCCACCAAAATATACACTGAAATGATCAATAAACAGGTAAATAGTAATAAATAAAATCATGTACACATTACCTGATGATCTCCATCCATATTGGAAGGAGGATCTTAGACTGTGTTTGTGGTAATAAATCATGAATTTATTCAGGGGGAATGAGGTAGGAGGAAGATCTCTGGTGGACTGAGTGTGCCTGTTAAAACACTTTATGGTTTTTAAGAGACACATGTATGTTTCTGTGCAACAAACTCCATGTAACGGTATGAAGATAAAC
>JBCEWE010000191.1:4505023-4515023 GCA_039877035.1 Silurus lanzhouensis
TATATTAATATGACGTGAGGTCCAGTTACCAGCGTGACACGTAAACAGGTAGTAATAATGACTACTTTTTACTGAAGTACAAGTCAGAGCCCAAACTTTTTTACTTTTATTAAGTGAAGGATGTGTGTATTTTTGCTACAACACTGCTAGTATTATTAGTGCTATTAATACTAGCATGATCAATACTATCCCTACTACAGTTTATAAACTTCCTTTCGGCTTCTCCCATTAGGGGGCGCCACAGCGGATCCTCCACATGTTTGATTTGGCACATGTTTTTACGCTGGATGCCCTTCCTAACGCAACCCTCCCCCATTTATCCGGGCTTGGGACCGGCACTAAGAGTGGCTGGGGTCAGTTCCCTGACGGGGGATCGAACCCGCGCCACAGCGGTGAGAGCGCCGCATCCTAACCACCAGACCACCAGGGAACCACTACTACTGATTATATACTTGCTAATATTATCACTAATACTACTCCTAGTTTCACTACTACCATTCTTCTAATACTGCTACTACTCTCATTAGCATTAGCATTACTACTAAACTACTAGCGATACTGCTACTAGCCACATTACCACTACTGCTACCACTTCTACTATTACTACTCCTACTATTACTGCTGCTGCTTATTTATTATGTCTTGGGTCTGAAGGTTTGCGGTAGCTGCCTCGCCTTCCAGGATTTACACAAGTATGACTACTTTGGTTAAAATGTTGAATCCAGAGTGTAAAATAAAGCTTGTCAAAGTTGGCAGGACAGGAGCAAAGGCGGTACAATGAGGAACGAGTGAAAAGGGGAACTTAGAAGAGTAAATGGTGCAGTGCCAGAAATAAGCAAGTTGTTCCTTCTCTCTCGACCAAAATCCCCGTCTTGGACCCTCCCCCCCACCTTCCTCCGTAAAGTGTTAGTCACAGATCCTCAGTGGGTGAGTAAGTCTTCCATCTTCAGCCACCCCAGCAAGTGGCCTCACAAACACGCTACTGTGAAAGCAGGATGGATGGATGGAGCATTCTAACCCCCCTGCTGATCGGTGGCAGGGTGAATGTAGATGGAGCATTAAAACCCCCCCCTGCTTTAGAGATGAAGAGGTGAAGCATTATAAACGGCCTAGTGAAGGGGTAACGGGGCATTATAAATACTTTGGTGAGGTGGGTAAGGTACAACGACCTGGGCTAATGAGATGCGCTTTATTCTTGCTGAGAAGTAGGTGAGTCACGGCCGAGCGGTGAGAGGGGTGGAGATGGTGGATAAAGGAGTACTGGATGGAGTATTATACCCCTGAGCTGATGGATGACTTGAAAAGGTCTAAGCTCAATAAATCCCCATTAATTGGTGAATGGACAGTAGAATGAAACCCTTTGGTTTGTTGTGATAGTAAAATAATCGCCAGTGAACCAGTTGTTACTATAGAAACCGTAAACCTCACACGGAGGTACGCGATGGGGAGGTGCTGGAAGGACATTGTAACGTCTCCTGAGATCTCAGATGGAATCATCAATATCGGAAAATCGGTTACACATCGTTTACGCATATTAATGAGGTATTAACGCCCAGAATTGTTTTTTTTATTCGTATATTATTTTGATTCATGTTCTAATAGTGAAGACGTCTGCAGATCAGTATCATATAACTTTACTGTTTCGGCCCAAAAAGTTCAAACGATTGTGAGTAATTTGAGTATTTTAGTGAAAATGAGGAAGCAAACTTTTTTTTTTTTTTTCTGCGTTAACGGTTAAAGTATTGCAAAATGATCGTGTTAAGTATGAAATGGAACAAAGTTCCACCTGAGAATATTATCAGCATGGGTTTTTTAGGGGGTTATTATATGGAAAGCGAATGAATGTTTGTAACCATCTGGTATTCTGGCAAGTTTTTTATCAATTTACATATGATTTATGAATGTAGAATATATATATATATTTATATACATGATGAACAAGTCACACTGCGAAATCTAGTGGCGCATCTTCCCAGAAGAGCGGAAGGAATTATAAGAGCGATTTATATATAAATGAAAGAGAAGAAGACAGAAGAGATAAAAGATGAGAAGCTGAGATAGGGTCTTTAAGACGTACAAGTACAAACAGAGGGAGAGAAGAAAAGCAAAACAACTAAAGAGCAAAGCTCAAGGACAAATATGGCAATAAGTTCAGGTTCGTCTGCAGCCGGATGGGAGGGACAGGAAGTCCCAGTGACGAGAAGGTGTGCACTCAGCCAGGTGAGGTGGAGAGATAGAGCAGGGGAGAGAGAAAAGAGGGTGGGGTTCAGCAGGAAACAAGACTACTCTGGTTTATTTAGGTGACATAAAAGGAAGAGATATATAGAGAGAGAGAAAGAGAGAGAGAAAGAAAAAGAAGTTATTCTGAGGAAGTCCTTCACACACGGTGCTGAGATTTGTCATCGTTGCCAGTTCCTGACAGTTTAGTGTTGAAAGCTGTTTATAGAAATGTAAACGGGATGAGAAGGAGTGGGCACAAAGCTCTAAAAATAAGAAGACGTCAGGGGTAAAGGACACTCACGAGTCAGTGACTTAAAGAGTCAGTTGTATTAGGATTTGATCTTATTCATTCGTTCGTTACATCACTACTCTTTATTCCTCAGTGGGTCTGTGAAGCCGGACCCTGATTCACACATGGTGGTCTGTAATTGTCTAATTCTTGAATGTAGAATATATTTGGGAAATAATATATATAAATGTTTATTCATAAATTTTGGCAGGAATCCAATAAAAATGTCATTAAAATGGCACATAAAAACCCAAACAAGAATCCCTTCTATCTTCTGTGCTTGATCAGATTTTCCTGTAAGAACCTCCTCAGGAACTGTTGACATTTGAATTCATTATAATATTATTTACATAAGTTTGAGGAGACTATGGAACTTGGCTGAGGTTTTGTAAGTGCTTGAAGGAGAAGATGTTCCTAGATGATGGGAAGGTACTGAGAGAGTACAGATGTGTGTGTAGATGCTGCTGATGGAGCTGTGAGATGAGCTTGACCATGTACACAGTGTATAATCATGCTCTCTGTTTTTTTTTGGTTGTGTTTTGTTTTTAAATGAAGTTTATTGTGTTAGACGTGCTTGACTGGTATGTTTGTGTTTAATCATTGTTCCTCACTCAAACACCAGCTTATTTTCTGATCTGGTTTGGTTTTGAGACACACTGCAGTTTGAAGTCTGGACAATCGATGTCAGGGGGAATATTTTGTAAAACAGTGACATCTAGCGGTCATGATGAAAAGTGTTGTTTATTTACATGTGTATGGTTTCCAGGCAACTCAGGTATTATTTTAAACACACATTTTTTGAATGATATTTTAGAATATGTTGATGATAAGTTGATGAGGATGATGAATGATGATGATGATGGCATGGAAAACAAATACATTGACAACGATGATAGTAACAATAAAGACGATGAAGAAGACGACAACGATGAAAACAACACAAATAATGATGATGATGATGATGATGATGATGCTGATGCCACAGAAAGCAAAGATGCCCACAATCGTGACGACAACGATAACGATGAAATCACCATGTGATGACGACGATGATGATGATGTCCATGATGTCTGAACGATGAGTGAACGTTATGACATCATTCAAAAACATTTAAAAAAAAAGACATGAAACGAAATATGAAGCAGATCTTCTTTTCTCTTTTAATGGAGACCACTCTAAACATGGTTCCACGTCAGTCCAATGAAGTTATTGAGCAACTCAAGAACTTTGAGGATGGATTTGGAGTGTGATTAACATCTACAGTCTGCTACAATGGGCTCAGGACTGCAGTTTGCATGAACAGTTCTGCATTTAAACGCTGAACAGTCATCAGATCCTATCAAGGTTCCTCCCTCACACCATCTCAGGAGGTTTTCATGCCATATCTCTTGTTTATTAGGGATAACCTTAGAAGGAACAGAATTATGGGCACTAAACGTATACATTTCAAGCTGCTTTTTTTTTTTTTGTTTAAATCACTATACGAATTGAAAACGATTTTGGAAATGTAATGAAAGAAGATCAGGTGCTGAGGATGAGGATGGGTTTGAGTCTGGTTCCTCTCAGGGTTTCTTTGTCCACATCAGGGAGTTTTTAATTGCACATCATGGGAAAACATTATAGTCATAAAAAACTGAATATCCAAATAAAATCTTCCTAAAAAAAAAAAAAAAAAGAGGAAAAAAACCTTGAGAGACTCCAAAGGGAACTCATCTTCATCCTCATCCTCATCACCAGAATGTCAACACAACTTTGTTCCTTATACGAAGGCGCATGCGTGGTCAGCGCATGCGCAGTAACGCTGATGAGGTCATCGCGCAGCGTCACTCAGCAACAGTTTGAGTGTGAGTGAGTTCCTGCTGGAGCTCCGTCCGATTCTCTCTCCGCCAGCATGAGCGTGGACAAGGCCGAGCTGTGTGACTCCTTACTCAGCTGGGTGAGTGACCACGTCCACGCCGATCCAACCCACCCCTGTCTCAGGTTCAACTCCACGGGCCCTGTCCTCCTGACTCACCGCCTCTGACTAGCATGCTAGCACACCTTCAACAAACAGAGTTTCTCTGTGTTTACCTGTTGTTTTTTTTAAGGACTTTATTTAATTAGTTTCCGGTTTAAACGTTTTATTTAAAAGGTTTGTGGACTTTATTGTGTGTTCCAGTGGATCAGAAAGTGCTTTAGAGGTATGCACGCGTCATTCCTGCAGTGTAACAGGTGCAAAAACTGTGGCACTTCCGGTTTTCGTGTGCACGTGACTAATCATGATCAAAAATATTTTATATTAATAATGATTTAATTTTATAAAAACAAGCAACATGATAATAGTTTGGAATATTTAAAGTCCCAATTAAAAAAAAAATTAATTGGACAGCAATACCGCGCTCCGACGGTAGGGGGCGGAATTTCAGATCGTGGATTGTGCGCCGACGATCATCATGCTCGAGTTGCCGAACTGTTTTGACGTTTTTTGAAAAGTTTCGCCTTTTTTGGTGAAGTTTTTCCGCAGTTAAATCTCGCATGCCCCTAGAAACACCTCGGACGACTCGTCTGGGCATCAGACGTACGTCAGACGTACATTGTGTCGAACGTATTTCACGCAGAATTTCACGTGGACGTGGTAACGCACGTGGTCAGAACAGCACGAGTTACATCCGTTAGTCTCAAAACTTTTATAATATCAACAATCTTCTACATGCAGGACCACAGGTTGCTTGAGTAGATCTGCAAGTCTGTACACATATATTCTGTGATGAGGATGGGTTCTCCTTTTGAGGCTGGTTCCTCTCAAGGTTTCTTCCCCGGTGAGTTTTTCCTCACCACAGTTATACTTTAATCACTAAACTCTTTATAAAAGCTCCATCGTGACTGTCCGTTTGGTTTTGAGGAACGTGGAGATGTTTAAATCGTGAACGAGACGAGACTGCTTTAAAGATTAAAACCTTCCACAGGATCGAATGCGTCCAAAGTCTCGTGTTAAGACAGAAAAAAAACAAACCTGTTGCATAATTGAGCAAAGGCCACTTTCAGGCGTCTCCAGGAACCTGACACATCACACCAAAGCTATGGAGAGTTGGTAGGCTTGTTCTTGTCATGTTCTACCACACACACTGGTAAAGTCTAGGTCATTTTATTGAGCATTAATACAGACGTGTGGCGAGATGCGATTTACACAACTGTACACTGGTGAGCTCCGTGAATGTCCATGAAAAATAAGATCACAGGAATGAGAACCAGGCTGAGAACTCTTCTGGCCTCAGGTGGCCTTTTGAAAGTTCTCCATCAGCTGTATTTTAAAACATCTAGACGAGAAACACGGCTGATTTTGTGTTAACACATTTGGCATTTTGTGTGTTTTTTCCCATCTCACAGCTGCGGACGTTTCAGGTGCCGTCGTGTACGAGTAAACAGGACCTCACCAGCGGAGTGGCCATCGCTCACGTGCTGCACAAAATGTAAACGTGTGTGTGTGTGTGTGTGTGTGTGTGTGTGTGTAATAATAATTTTTTATAAATTTTTTTTTTTATACGTGTTTTCACATTTATAATTTTTTTATATTTAATTTGTGACATTTAAAAAGAATACTTTAATTTTTCATTTAAGAACCTTTTAATGTTTTATTTAGCTTAATTTTTTTTTTTTTTTTAACAATTTTTTATTTATTTATTTTCTTTTAATACGTGTTTCCACGTATCCTGTTTTTATATGAAATTTAATGTGTGACGCTTAAAGAACTGTTTAATGTTTTATTTTTGATTAATTAATGATTTATTAAATTTTTTATTATTATTTATTTATTTTTATATAATTTGTGATGAAAGGCTAAAAAGAACATCGTAAGTTTGTTTAGGTGGCAGTTTTGCAGCTTGCCGTGTTCACGTTCACTCAAACGTCCTCTCTCCATGTTTCCAGAGACCCGTCCTGGTTTAATGAGGCGTGGTTGGGGAGGATAAAGGAGGAAACCGGAGACAACTGGAGGATCAAGGTCTTTATATCTCCAGTTCTCTCCTTCTCTAAACAGCGAATGTCCAGGAAACGTGTGAAAGCGTGAATCAGTGTGTTATTGTTTATTGTACACTACATGGACAAACTTTGGTGGACGCCTGATTGGTTTGTGCTTCTTTCTCAACATCTCGTTCCACATTTAGTCTCTGTTGGAATAAGCTCCACTCTCCTGGCCAGATGTTGCACTAGATATTTTGTGGATATTCTCCATAGCAGAAGATCTCCCACACACTTCCAATCCATGTATAAGAAAAAAAAAAAAACCCACATATGGCTGTAAAAGTCAGGTGTCCCAATAGTTTTGTGTGTGTGTGTGTGTGTGTGTGTGTGTGTGTGTGTGTGTGTGTGTGTGTGTGCGCACCAGTGTAACGTTCTTGTAAATGTGCATTTTTCAGGTCAGCAACCTCAAGAAGATCCTCCAGAGCATGCTGGAATATTACCATGATGTAAGTAGAGCGAGCGATGTGCAGCTTTTCTGTTATGATTCAGCAGACTGGTGAAATGTTTACACTCAGTGACGGCTCCATGATCATCTCTTGTGCTGTCTGTCTCTCTCTCTCTCTCTCTCTCTCTCTCTCTCTCTCTCTCTCCTGTCTTCCTTTCTCTCCTGTCTCTTTCCCTTCTCTCTCTCTCTCTCTCTCGTCTCCCTTTCTCTCTCTCTCTCTCTCTCTCTCTCTCTCCTGTCTCCCTTTCTCTCCTGTCTCTTTCCCTTCTAACTCTCTCTCTCTCTCTCTCTCTCTCTCTCTCTCTCTCTCTCTCTCTCTCTCTCTCTCTCTCTCTCCTGTCTTCCTTTCTCTCCTGTCTCTTTCCCTTCTCTCTCTCTCTCTCTCTCTCTCCTGTCTCCCTTTCTCTCCTGTCTCTTTCCCTTCTAACTCTCTCTCTCTCTCTCTCTCTCTCTCTCTCTCTCTCTCTCTCTCTCCTGTCTTCCTTTCTCTCCTGTCTCTCTCTCTCTCTCTCTCTCTCTCTCTCTCTCTCTCTCCTGTCTTCCTTTCTCTCCTCTCTCTCTCTCTCTCTCTCTCTCTCTCTCTCTCTCTCTCTCTCTCTCTCTCTCTCTCTCTCTCTCTCTCTCCCCCCTGTCATTTGTTCTCTCCTGTCTTTCTCCCTCCTATCACTCTTTCTGTATTTTCTCTCTCCTTCCTGTCTCTCTTTACTTTCCTCTTTCCCTCTCTTTCTCAGGTGCTGGGGCAGCAGGTAGCGGATGAACATGTTCCAGACGTTCCTCTGATCGGGGAGACGGGGGACGTGTTTGAGTTGGGTCGGCTGGTGCAGTTGGTTTTAGGCTGCGCCGTCAGCTGCGAGAAGAAGCAAGGTACAGTATCCACCTTTCCATCAGCGTTCTCCAGGAGCACACGTTCTCACACGTTCACACACGACACATTCATTTCTCACAACTGACTTGTGTAGAAACTGCTTCAGGGTGTTCATTCTGCACTGATGTGTCTTTCTGCAGAACACATTCAGCAGATCATGATGCTCGAGGAGTCGGTCCAGCACGTCGTCATGACCGCCATCCAAGAGGTACAACATCATTGTTCAGCCATTATGTCTTTTTATCCAAAGTTCTGTATAATATGGCTGATCCTGGAACTTTCAAAAGTGTTGGGACACCTGACTTTCTTCACCCACATGTTCTTTCACAAATTTGGAGGCACACAATTGTAGAGAACATCTGTGGAG
This sequence comes from Silurus lanzhouensis, assembly GCA_039877035.1. Classification (NCBI taxonomy): domain Eukaryota; kingdom Metazoa; phylum Chordata; class Actinopteri; order Siluriformes; family Siluridae; genus Silurus; species Silurus lanzhouensis. The sequence goes on from JBCEWE010000191.1 coordinate 4,513,210, forward strand.
GCAGCAGCATGAACATTTTCCCTTTATACTAGGAGACCCAAACCTGTTCCAGCCCTGCGCACAAAACCAGCTCCATGAAGATCCACTTTCCATGGGTTGGAAGTGTGTGGAGGATCTCCTGCTATAGAGCTCCAACCCTGTACAACACCTATTGACCTTCTAACCTCACCTACATCAGCACCTGACTTTACTAACACCCTTGTAGATGAATCTCCACAAAAGCTAGTGGAACATCTTCCCCAGAATAGAGAAGTTAATGATAAGAGCAAATACATCATTTTTTTAAGCTGCTCTCGTGCAGTTTAGATGTTTGGAACTCCATTCAGGTTTCTCACATGCTTCAGAGCAGCGAACCTGCAGGATGAACCTCTAATGAGTCACTTATTATTTACATCAGAGATCTTGAGCATGCGACTGGTGTGATGGTGGAAACCATCTGCCTTATCAAGAGTTGTTTTTTTTTATATATATATATATATATATATATATGTGTGTGTGTGTGTGTGTGTGTGTGTGTGTGTGTGTGTGTGTGGTTGGATGTTTGTTCTCAAGCTGCTTACCAAAGAGCCTGTGGAATCAGGGAGCACAGACACATACGGAGAATTTGATTATCAGGTGAGTACGTCGCTCGTTCGAAAGTCCTCCAATTAAAACTAGCGCTAGCAAGTTAGCACACGTCACAGAGCTAAAGGCTAACGTAGCATGGTGAACTGATTGGAATTTATCATTTCAGAGAAGATTTTTGATTTATGTACTTATTTGTAACAGTTTATGACTGAACAAACCACTTTCGGTTGCTTCACACTTCTGAGGAAGGCACTATTTGCCCTCTTCTACATACTGAAGCTCACAGTCTCCTGTGATTGGTTAGTAATTGAAAGAGTACACCTCGCCCAATCAGAGCGCACCGTCACCGTTTTTAATTATTACACCCTGGAATTTAAATTCACGTTTTTCAGAAACGAGATGAGAGGAGCGTAAACATCTCGACTTTGCTTTGCGTTACTTTACTGACACTCTATCGCTTTTTTTTGTTTGTTTTTTTTGTAGTCGAGGAAGTATTATTTCCTGAGCGAGGAGCTGAATGAGAAGGACGACGCATCTCAGCGCTGCAGAGAGCTCCAGCAGCAGGTGTGTGTGTGAGTGTGTGTGTTTTAGTTGTTTGAGATGAGCTTCATTAAATCAAATTAGATTGGTATAGATGCTCTTAGTCAAAGCGTCTCATTTATACGACTAAACAACTGAGGGTTAAGGGCAGGGGTCCACAGTCCCGTCCCCACATTTAGAACGACAATGCCAGAGACATATTTAGAAATTTTTATTTTAAATGTTTATCGTATAATATCTGTATTTGATAATAAAGATTGGGATTCAAACAAAATTTGAATTTTTTTGAAGCTATCTGCAAAATCCATACTGATAGTTTTTCCGGTCCACTGTCATTACAACAGCGGCCTCTAGAGGCGACTCACAGACACCACGTGCTGTTTGTTGTTGCACATGAGACTGCGTGCTGCACGGAGAAAACATTTATTAGTAATATAATGATATTTAGCAATGAATATGCTCAGTTTTGATTTCTATAGCAATCAATACCAAAAAATTGAAAACAAAGAACAAAATAATAAACGAATCTAACATAAGGAGACGAAATATATATTTTATTTTAAATTTAATATCATAAAAGCTCCACGATAATCAAGTCACTTGGGCTGAAAGAAAGGAAAAATGATGTGGCCCTCATGGAAATAATTTGCAGACCTCTGTTTAAGGGCCTTGCCCAGGGGCCCAGTAATGAAATCCTTGGTGTAGAT
>JBCEWE010000191.1:4520023-4572523 GCA_039877035.1 Silurus lanzhouensis
TTAATGAAAGGGAAAAACATAAACACACAATAAAGTGTGGGGACCCCTGGTTTATACAGTTGTGTGATATAGAGATTGTTTTGGGGGACAACCACATATATAGGGGTTACTGCTGAGTGTCCATGTAGTCAATATTCGTCACATTGCATGAGTGTCCCTGACACGTACTTAAACTACATTTCCAAGAAATAACTTTTTTTTTTTTTTTTAATTAAGTACACTGTCAGAAGTCTTGGTTACAAATCTTGAAAGTCTCTTCTTTCATCTCGACCAGTTACTGTACACAGAACGTACACTTCAAACGAACCGGCTCCTACGCATTTTCATTTCACTTTAAAGCAACGGGTGGGGGGGGGGGGTTGTTATCATCGGCTACGGGTCCTTATCAGTTCCAATCGATACAAAAAAAAAACAACAAACGTCTTCACTTTCCCTCGAGTACGTTTCTGCCTGGGTTTTCACTTTTCAGGCTTTTTGACGCTTTATCTTACTCTTTCATCTTTTTTTTTTTCATAAATGGTGTGAAAGTGTTCAGTTCCTGATTTCTTATTTTTTTTGCATGTGTCACACTTTAATGTTTCAGATCGTCAAACTAATTTAAATATTAGTAAAAGAGAACACAAGTGAACAACATGCAGTTTTTAAATGAAGGTTTTTATTATAATTACGTGGTATGATTAAACACTTTCACACCACTGTGTATATAAATAAGAAATAATGCTACGGATACATACAGTAGATCTTCTTGATCCTTCACACATGGTGGTGATGAACATTTTAATATTTTCATAAACAGTTCCAAGTACTCACTCTGCCTGTCTGCCTGTCTGCCTGTCTGTCTGTCTGTCTGTCTGTCTGTCTGTCTCAGGTTGAGTCAGCAGCAGATAGCTGATCTGCGTTCTCAAGTCGAGGACCTACAGAAAGCTCTACAGGAGCAGGACCACAAATCTGAGGATGTGAGTTCTATACACACCGTCTTAATGTGCATGTACACACACAATACACACACACACAATACACACACTCTGCTTTGGTGATTAATTCAATCAAAAGTACACAATTTTTCCTCTCCCGTCTCTCGACGAGTGTTTTAGCGGCGTCCTGGTCCATGTAGCTAACAAACGATGCGATTATGAAGCTACAGGTGTAACATCAATGCCTCAAAGCCATCGCCATGACGACCTGATTTACGTGGGTTTGAAGTGAGGAAGATCTCCTGCTGGAAACCCAAAGCCTCCTCACCGAACCCACATCAGTTTTCTAGAGGTCGACATTCCCGATAGTGGATTTCTGGGTCGGATCGTACTGGCTGATGAAGGAGGGATGGATACTGGATTAAAAACAACAAACGTATCACTCCATGTAAAATAGTACCGAACTCGATTCCAGAACTAAATCTGAATATATTCAGTAATAACTGTAATGATATGAGTCAGTAAATCTCCGTGCAGTGCTGCACTGCAGCTCCATTCCATGACGTCGTCCATCTGATTTACACTCGAGAGGAAAAGTTGTGTGTTTGATTTCGTTGATTCGGGTACTGATCCAGTCTGGAAGTTGATTTGATCATCCTGAGCGATTGTAACATGAAAACCCGAACACCTCATGCTAACACCTTGTTTGCTTTGCGGTTGTGTGTGTGATTTTGTTTTTCCCAATTAAACCCCTCTGCTCGCTCCGTCTCTCCCTGCCGGCCCTCACCCAAATCCACCAATCGTCTGCTTCCTAGGTCATCGTAAGTACCGCCCCCTTCTCTCTCTGTCTACTAGCTACGAAGTTACGTCATGCAGTTCCTACTGTATGTTTCTCTTTTGTGCTTCATTAAATATAGTTGTTTTTTTGGGGGTTCTCCATTCTGATTGGTCAGAAGGTGTTGATCAGTACCATGCCTGAATTACAGGGATTATATAAATATATTAAGATTTGTTATGGTTTCCATAGTAACAGTAATTTTGGAAGGAGTCTCCAGAGGAGTTTCCCCACGTGGAAACCTGCAGGTATTGTTATTTACACCGATCAGGAATAACATTATAAAGTTCTTCCCCAAACTGTTAGACGACGTGGATGTTGGAGCATGAAAGTTTCCCCTTCACTTGAACTAGGAGACCCAAAAACTGTTCCAGCATGACGAAGATCTCCAGCCCTATTGGGATAAATGTGAACGCTGACTGCACCCCAGGCCTCCTTCACCTTCTCACCTCCACCTTACTTGTAGCTAAATGAAATCTGACCAACCTCCAGAAAATCTGGTGGAACATCTTCCCAGAAGACTGGAGGTTCTTATAAGAGCAGATGGAGACTAAATGTGGAATGGGATCTTCAAAAGAAGCACAAAGCGATCTTATGGTCATACGTTTGTGTGTATAGTGTAGTGTTAGATTGATGATGATGATGTAGATGTAGATGACGTGATGAGTTTTGCAGCCGAAACACAGAATCGGTGATGTTCTGATGTTTTTTCTCCTCTACTTTAGTCATCGTTGCTGCAGAAGAAACTAGAAGAGCATCTGTGAGTATCTGGTGGGGGAGTCATACAATCTGACCACATGTAGGATTACAGGTTCTGAATGTGTGTGTGTGTGTGTGTGTAGAGAGAAGCTGCACGAAGCCCACTCCGATCTGCAGAAGAAGCGAGAAGTGATCGATGACCTGGAGCCCAGCGTGGACAGCAACAGTAAAAACCTTCATCCTTCTACCTCACGTTTTTTTATTTGCTCACGTCACATCCGTAAACCTCGAAGAAATAAACACGATCTCACTTCTGTGTCTCTCAGCGGCGAAGAAGATCGACGAGCTGCAGACCATCCTGAGGAAGAAGGACGAGGACATGAGACAGATGGAGGAGAGATACAAGCGCTACATGGAAAAGGCTCGGACGGTGAGCGATCTCGCACGTTCTCACACACGTTCTCTGTCTTCCAGTTTGTTTTTGCTCACATTTTATTTCTTCCTTAGTCGCATACTTGGTGGCCAAAAGTTTGCGGACACCTGGCCATAATATATATATATATTTTTTTTTTTAATCTTCTTGGTTGGACGTTCCTCCAGATTTTGTGGAGATCTTGCGCTTATTTCAGCCGCAAGGACGGACGGACTCATGTGTATATCACTATACTGTGTGTGTAGGTGATAAAGAATCTGGATCCAGCGCAGAAACCGAGTACCGTGGCTCCCGAGGTCCAGGCGTTGAAGAACCAGCTCTCTGAGAGAGACCGGAGAATCCAACACCTGGAGGTGAGCTGCATCATTCTGGGTTAACGTTCACTTCCTGTAACTGGAGAATAACATGGAGAATTTCCAGAAGCTGGACGTTCAAGAGGCTCAGCGTACAGATACAGCCTGTCCATATACTTATGATCTAACAGGACACTTCTAACTTCAAAACAAGGTCCTGTGGCTTTAAAAAAAAAAAAAAAAAAAAAAAAAGTGTGTAAAGAGCGCCCCCTGGTGTCTAACAGCGTGCTTGCATTTGCATAACGGAATAACCCTCATAAAATCGTATTGAAATACTTCACACACACACACACACACACACACACACACACCACACACACGTGCGCAGGTCAGGTGCAGTAATTGTAGCTTGGGTCCAATCGGCACTACGAGTCAAAAAGTGAGTAGGTTTATCAGGTTTAACACGTGAACACGTCTGACTTTGTGTGTGTTTATTACACATGCATTCACACTTTCGTTCATGTGTGTGTTTTTTGTGTGTGTAGCATGATTTTGTGAAGAGCCAGTCCAGACATGATCAGGAGGAGAAGCTGATCATCAGCGCCTGGTACAACATGGTAAGAAAAATTGCTTTTTCAATTAAGACCCTCTGATTGGCTGTTCATGAATCCATCCAATTCCTCGTTCTCGGTACACGTCATCGTTTCCACGGTTACCTGCACCAAAATCAAAGATGGTCACGTGTATTAGAATTGGCATCTGATTTGGCTACGGATTTACGATTCTGTACAGGAAGCGAATGTTTCTGTTTGTGGAGGTTCAGTGGTTAAAGCTCTGGGTTACGGATCAGAAGTAAGTCTGACACTCTCGGGGCCCTTGGGGGAGGCCCTTAACCCTCTGTGCTCCACGGTGGACACTAACGTCACTGGGATATGAGAAGAAAGAATTTCACTGTGCTGTAATGTACATGTGACAAGTAAAGGTGTCTTTCTTTTCTCTCTTTTTTCTTTTTTCTTTTCTTTCTATTCTTTTTCCTTTTCTTTTCTTTATATTTTCTTTCTTTTCTCTTTTTCCTCTTCTTTTTTTTTCTTTCCTTTTTTTCCTTTTGTCTTTTCTTACACCGTACCTTGCTTTTTTGACATTCCCTAACTGAATGTAACTGTAAAGGGATGGAATATATTTTTAAATATTTTTCCGCCCTTTGATCTTTGAGATGTAATTGATCTTGGTATTTATAATTATTTCTTGTTTACTCTGTTTGACTTTCGTCTCGTTTTTATTCTATGTCTAGTCTTTGTGTTTATAGAGTTACAGGCAGCTGCTGCTTATTAATTATTATTAGTAGTAGTAGTAGTTATTATTACTAATAATTTATCGTGTGTGTGTGTGTGTGTGTGTGTGTGTGTGTAGGGAATGGCCCTGCATCAGAAGGTGGCTAGCGAGCGCTCCAGCGTTCCTGGTCAGGCTCAGTCCTTTCTCGCCCAGCAGAGGCAGTTCACACAGGCGCGGAGATGCCTGGGAGCTCGCCTCCATCCCAGATAACACACACACACACACACACACTGTGAGAGCAGCGTAACTCTCCTGCCTTCCCTCTCGCTGCTCTGCTGTAAAACACTTCCTGTTTCCTCCTGGTTCACTCAGACTCTTCATGCTGCTGGAACACATCTGTCTGATATTTTTTTATAATTTGTCCCCGAGACGTGAGGAGACGGACGGAGCTCCTCCACCTCATCCTAAAGACGCTCTCAGGAGCGAGGGAAGCATCAACGCTGTCGTCTTTCCTCTCGGTTTTTTTTTCTTTTCTTTTTTTATTAGCGGATCGGGCGGTGTCGGAGCGATCGAACGTTTTCCGAAAATCGCGCCGAATCGTCAGAAATCAGTCGGGTATCAGGGAATTCATAGAACGCTGATTATTTTGAGCGCAAGTGTGTGTGATCGATCAGCGTCTGGGATCATCATCAGACGACAACAAAGTGCGTCTGACTTTAGATTTTTTTTCCCCCTTTGATCTTTGAGATGTGATTGATCTTGGTCCTTTTATTTTTGTTTGCTCTTGTTTACTCTGTTTGTCTTTTGTCTAGTTTTTATTCTATTTATAGTATTTGTATTTATAGAGAGTAGAGACTAGTATTATTATTATTACTAATAATTTCTCCTCTTTTTTTTTTTTTTTTTTTTTTTTTTTTTTTTTTAAATGTCTTTTTCAGCACCTTCACGTGAGTAGATTAAAAACATGCCGAGCTTTAACTTTCTCTCGAATCTTGAACACGTCTCCGAACCTCGAGTGCTCACTGCTCCTCTGAAGGACGTGGGCGTAGCCGGACCTCGTCACGTGGACCGTAATCAGTTTCTCGATTTCACAAATAAATATATACTATACGCAGATTTGTAGAGACACGTGTGTAGGTGTTTAGTAAAGTCAGGTAGGTGAGGAGGGTGCAGGGTTTACAGCAGGAGATCTTCCACACACTTTGAACCCACGTGAAAAAGATCTTCATAGAGCTCGATTTGTGCACATGCTAGAACATCCAAAGATCACGTACCGTCGTGTGCCTCTCAATTTTATGGTAATAGTTTAGTGAAGAACCACACATTGCTGGAAAAGTCTGGTGTCCCAATACTTTTGCCCGAGTAGCGTGTACGTATTAATCTGGGTAACGAAAAAGGCCAAAGAGTCTCCAGTCGGATTCCTTCTGCCACTGATGTTCAGTTTGAAGGGAATTTTTATCGTGTTCAAGCACCAATGACTCAAAACTCACTACATTTTATTTCCTCCGTAACCAGAGCTTCGTATTTTAGCGTCTACTCGACCTCCAAGTTCGATTTTTTTTTTAAACTATGAATTTTCTTTTTATTTGATTTGATTGTTTTAAAGCTGTGAATGAACATAAACACTGCTGTTTAGATTTAACACTAAAATAATGTTTTCTGTCTCCGGAGAAAAAAAACTAAACGCTTGAACGAAAGAACACGAGTGACCCGTTACCTTCTGTTCATTAGGGGTGGGTGTGTGTGTGTGTGTGTGTGTGTGTGTGTGTGTGTGTGTGTGTGTGTGGCATCTGTTAATGAAGCACTACTATATACTATATGAATGGATTATGTTTTGTTGGTACACTGGACACTTTGATATGGAGGTGTGTGTGTTTGTGTTTGAGGGAGATTCCGGTGCGTGGACACTCATGTCAGCGTTTTCTTTTTTTCTTTCCTCTTCATGCAATAAAACTCTGATGGATGGACAGAACCTGTGTGAAGCATGTGTGGTTTATTGTTCTTCATCAGATCCTCCAGTGTCGGTGTGAAGGCACATTTCCAGGACGTTCCAGAACCGTGATGCTTCACAGCGGTTGGTCCGGAAGTAGGATTGCAAAATTCTGGGATTTTCAACATTGGAAATTTTCAATGGGAATTAATGAGTATAAAGAAACCTGCAAACGTGTGGGTGAGTCCGTAACAGGGAACTTAGGCCACGCCCCCTTATATGCACTGTGGGTTTCGTCAAACGCAACTTTTTATACTCATCAAATGTCTGTTTATTGTTTATTATTAGTGAAACTAAACTCCACATAGAGCAGGAAGACCATATTCTTGTAAATGTTTTAAAACGTGTTTTCAATGACGTTAATCATCAGGACACCAAACGTAACTTTTGCCGTGTTTCCGCACGGACGGTTTTAATCGCCGGACGTGCGCGTCATGGCGGATTTCCGTGCCGATTTGAGACTAAAGAACAAATGTTTAGCGATTAAAATCAATCTTTTTGTACGTCCCAGTAAAGAAAAGGACGTCGTGAATAAACGTGTCGCGCCAAAGGTTTTAATTTCGCCTTTTATATTAATTTATTTATATTCGTAATAAAAACGGTCAAACAGAATAATGTCAAAAAATGTTTTTCTAAAATTATATTCACGATTAAATTAAAGTATTAGCATTAGCTTGCATGCGTCAGCTGATGACTAAACAAATGTTTATATTTGTTTACATATAATACAGTTTATATAAATTTCCCCAAAATTTCCATCTTGGAATATTTCCCTAATTTCCCAGATGAAGTTCCCACAGAAAGTTTCTGGAAATTTACCAGAATTTTTTTACCTAATTGTAACCGTAATACTTCGTTTTCGCAGCAGCTCTGAGAGAAGTGCATTTTTACATGAACGTTTATGGAAGGAGTTTTTCCGGGTGTCGCTGCTTTGTTTTCAGGACGATTGAGACGCTCGGAAGAAGAGAAAATGCTGGGGGACATGTCGTGTTTGAAAACCCTTGAAGGCAGGTGGTAACAGTGACTCGGTGAACGTTGTTGATTGTGATATTCTTCCATTGTTTCAGCATTTTAATTCAGTCAGTCACGTGGCAGGATCAATGGTATGGACGAAAGTCTTTTGAAGCACACCATCTTTGCCCGTTCTGATGATACAATTAAACCTTCACTGGAACACATTTGCACAAAATGGGCTCTGTGATCGACCTGGTGTGTGAAGGTTGGAGTGGAAAATCTTGAGCGTTCTTCACAGAGCTCTGCTCAATTTTCTCAACCCCAATAAACACCTTTTGGGATGAATTGGATCTGGAAGCTCCTCAAACAAATCTTAATTCCTGGTCTCAGAAAATGCTCTTGTAGCTGAAGGAACACAAATGACCAGTCCCACACACCAGGATTGTGGGGGCAGTGGTGGTTCAATGGTTAAGGTTCTGGGTTCCTGATTGATAGGGTCAGGAGTCCAAGCCCCAGCAATGTTAAGTGGCCCCTGTTGGGCCCTTGAGTGAGGCACGTAACCCGTTCTGAGAAGCTGGGATATGCAAAAGTGATTTTTCTTTGGGATTAATAAAGTTCTCTGAGAGAAATCTAGTGGAAAGCCTGCAGCATACAGTTCATGTTGTTTGAAGGCTGTTGCTGTAACCAATCAGAATTCGAGTTGGCAGCACTGAGGCCATCTCGCAGGCATCCAGTAACGTTGGCGTTTTCACGTCCTTTGATCGGATGGTCAGAGAGTGCACTAGTCAAAGCTCGCAACCCGCATCTGTAGCAAACTGCACAAGCTCAAATATTTAATTCCACAGTGGCTGACGGAGGAGAAGAAACGGATTTGTTTGGTTTGTTTTTTCATAATTATGATGGTATTAGGAGGTCGATATATATATATATATATATATAATATATATATATATATATATATATATATATATATATGCAAATTGCTAAATCTACTGACGATGGAGTTGCGTTCCGATGACCCCATCGTAACATAAAAATAAGACATGGCATACATAATTATAGCAAAACAGAGCAATTTCCACTGTCGTAATTAATAAACTTTACGTGTGTAAACAGCAGTGGATGTTCTCTGTCTCGGTTTCCAGCGACGCTGATAAAAAGGAGAGAGACGAGAGCGATAATTGGGTTTTAAAACGGCAAAAATACAGGCAGCTGAACTCTGGTGAGAGTACGACATTTTAACCGGGCAGGGCGACGCGTTTATCGTATCTATATCGTCATTGTAAGATCGAAAAATCGAACCTGTATATCGATAAATGAATACAGTGTAGAAATGATCCGACGCCACTTCCAAGCAGTGTACCTCCGCGTCCTGTAGGTGGCGCCCAAGCGCGTCTGAATTTTAGAACAAACACCCACAGCAAAAAAAAAAAAAAAAAAACGTAGAAGAAGAAAAACGACCCGAATCCAAGATGGCGGCCGGTCGACAATGAAGCGAAAACAAAGTTGTCTGGAAATAAAACCTTTGCGCGGATGAATTCGCGGTTTGGTGGTGTTTTGGTTGGAGTTCGGCGGCTGTAAAGGTTGAAGGAGACGGTGTTTGTTGTAAAAAAAAAAAAAAAGCGGATCCAGCGTTTTTTTAGCGTTTTATTTTTTCTTCTTCGTTGGTTTTTGTTTTTGAAGAAAAGACATTGAAGGAATAATCACCGGAAGTTGAAGAAGGAGTGAAAATATGGAGGAGAAAAGGAGGAGCAGAGAGAACCAGAGCCGCAGCCGCAGCAGCAGCAGCAGCAGTACCGGGAGCAGCAGTGGCAGTGAGTCGAGCAGCGGGCCTTCATCCCCAGCGAACCCCGGCCGCGGCTCCAAAGGGGGGAGCAGCAGAAGCGCCGCCGCCGGTGGAAGTGGAGGAGGAGGAGGTGGTAACGCCTTCGCTAACGACGGCAGCTTCATGGAGCTCTTCAAGAAGAAGATGGAGGAGGAGCGGCGGAGAAAGGAGCAGGACGAGGCGGGCAACGGGCAGGCGACTGAGGACAAGAAGCCCGTTAGCGTGGCCAGCTTTGTAAGGGGGTTTATAAGCAGTGTGTCTCACTTTGACACACACACTCCAGATCAGATCAGATCAGAGCAGGGTGTCATACTTAGTGTCAGGAATCATCCACCTCACACACCTCACACCCAGTAGTCTTAGATGATGTTTAAAACATCTGGTTGTAGAGATTTGGGATTTAAGATGTTAGAAAGCTTTTGGTCCAGGTCCACATTAGAGCTTGTTGTGTATGAGATGATGCTCGAGCTCCACAGGCTCGTGCTTACCCGTGAAGCCTGGTGTGTTATTGAGACGGGAGAAAGCGTGTTGAGGGGACGGGTGAATGGCGCCTGGCTGAAGGACAGGCGTTGTCCGGGGTCGGCCCGTGTAACGCTTTCAGTCTTCTCCCCCTAACCCAGGTGGGCAAGCGCAGAGGCGGCGCCAAGTTGGCACTCAAGACTGGAGTGGTGGCCAAGAAGCAGAAACTCGACTCGGAGGTGAGTGCGGCGAAAAACGTCCGTCTTTAAGCGTTTTCTTATATTACGGTTAAGGGCCTTGCTCAAGGGCCCGGCTGTGGCAGCTTGGTGGTGCTGGGATTTAAACCCATGACCTTCTGATCAGAAGTCCTATTGTTATACCTGAACACACTGTTTTGCTCGGATATTTGGATGACGCGCGCCCTAACACACTTTCTCGTTCTCTCTCTGTGTGTCTGTGTCTGTGTAGGCTGAGACGGGTAAAGGAGACGCCTGGTCTAAGTACATGGCCGAGGTAAAAAAGTATAAAGCTCACCAGTGTGGAGACGACGACAAAACCAGACCTCTGGTCAAATAAGACTGTGGCCTAGCTGTGTGACGTCCTACACCACACACACACACACACACAGTCTCATTCTTCTATTCAATTCTTCTTCCTCTTATATTTTCCTCTTTTGTGTATAGGTTTCCTTATTGTGCTGTGTGTCATGTGACCTGGATGCTTTTTTTTTTGTTTTGTTTTGTTTGTTTTAAACACATCACTTTGAGCATCATCTTCATCAGTGTTGTTGATTAGAGTGTGTGTGTGTGTGTGTGTGTGTGTGTGTGTATATGATGCTCAGTGGTGTGTTGAAGTATCCTGGTCTGATGTCACACCTTTCTGAATCTTTTGTTGTTGTTGGTTTGTTGCTTGTATCATGATGATGAATGTGACCTGAATTCAGCGATTAAAAGAAAAAAGAAACCGATGAGCTCCGAACAGCTCGCGTTCTTCATGGTGCTGACGTACACGCTTCAGCGGCGAGGGAGGGGTTTATAAATCACGTTTTACAGGTTAATAATCACGTGACTTTAAAATTATTATTAATACACACCTGACACTTTAGAGTGATTATGAGGTACACAGTTACCCGGTCCCCATAAACCACCGACACCTGGGGACCGTGTTCTGTGTGTGTGTGTGTAGAGAAATTTCAGTATTAATGATAATTCACAAACCGAATCAAGATTCTAGACCCCCTTTCCACGATTACCATGACCTCTGGGGGTCACGATCCTTATCAGGGTAAAGAAACGCTCGCAAGGAACAAATCTAATATTTTCCCTGTACCCATTTTATGTCAATATTCTGGATAAGCCCCACCCATTTACACCCAGTCTGGATAAGCCCTGCCTACTTTATGTCAATAGTCTGGATAAGCCCCACTCATTTTACACCAAGAGTCTGGATAACACCTGCCCATTTATGCTGTGAGACTGGATAAGCCCCGCCCATTGATAAACGCAGGACTGGATAAGCCCCGCCCATTGATACCACAACTCTGGATGAGACCAAACGGGGCAGTTATCTGTAATCCTTGGATCGTTTTTAATTTTGTTTATTATTATTAAATGGATTCTGCAGGTGTAATGTTCAGAGGGAAAAAGTGTCTCCAATAAACAGAAAAATTCTCGTACACATTCAAATAACACGCCTACTTTTTTTCGGTTCGGTGGAAAACACGTCTGTCCATAGAGGACACTGTGTACGACCAGACAGCAACTCGTCAGAGTTCAGAGATCCACTCCAGATGTTCCACTAGGTTTTGCGTGACATTTTGGTAAAGTCAAGTGCAGATGGAGGAGAGATCCTGCGCAGAAGAAGCGTTTAGAATTCCATCGCAAACGTGTTCAAATGGGGGTTTATAGCAGAAGACTACAAGGACCAAAGAGAAATGGGAACATGTCTCTGAAAAGGGCAGGTGTCCCAATACTTTTGGCATTTACAATCTATGTTCTCAGTAAGATTTAAATCATTAACACCCTCCCAATAGATAACAGATTTTGGTACGTGTGACGATGTAGATGCAGAAGGCACTAATTAAATATCAACTTAAATCACACACACACACACACCAGGGTCATCCTGCAAAGTCTTTGTAATTTTTTTTTTTCTTCCTGGGACTAACTATTGCTTCTTGTTTCGCTAGTGTGGAGGGTCAGCTCAAGTAAACAAACTTCAGAAAATTCAAGTACAATACAAATGTCAGCGCCCCCTGCTGCCCGGATATAAAACTCCTCGTCCTTTTGTTCCGTGGGGGCCATTTCATTATAATAATAATAATAATAATAATAATAATAATCATCAACAACTCCACCCAGAACAGCACCAGAGACATGGACCTGCACCTGAGAAAGGGAGAGATCAGTTCATCCGTCCAATCCATCCGATCGTTCTGATTCCACAGAGTTCATATTCCGCACCGTGTGCGTACGCGTATCCACACACGTCGGATGCTTTTCCTCTCTCACTGTCCACAGCGATTAAGGACTGTGTGTGTAAACATTAGCAAAACGAATGAGAGAAAGCATCCAGGCCAGGGATGTTATTATTCATTCTATTCCGAATATTCGACAACACCCTCAAAAAAAAAAAAACAACAACAACGTAAACGGCTGTTCAGTCTTATTGGTTAAGCCTGCAGTCCATGCGTACGCAGCGCGTCGGTGCGACCCAGGAATCCGGCGTCGTCCCAGTGACATCACAGTTTCCTCTTTATATCCCCGCTCTGGCTTTGATTGACATCTGAAACAGGAAATGCAGATCAGTCTCCGAACCACAACATGATAGAGGGAGACGAAGAAGAGGAAACAATTAACACCAAGAAATAAAAAAACGACAACAACCCGATACATGCAAACACCACCAGACAAACACAGAACAGCCACCAAGCAAGTGAGAATGAGGGAAGAAGAAGAATGCAAAAGAGAGAGGGAGGAAAGTAGAGAAAGAGTGGCAAGGAATAAAAGAGGGAGGTAGAGATGAAGGGAAGGAAAGAGAGAAAAGGAGAAAAATAGGAGAAGGGCAGGATGGAGGGAGAACAGACAGGGGAACATTGGATGTAGAGGAAGAGAAGGATGAAGAGATGGAGAAGCAGAGTAGTAAAGTAGAAAAAGAGATTGAGAGTTGGCTGCAGCGAAAGAGAGAAAGGAAGAGGGGAGACGAGGAGGGAACGATGGAGAGATTACCTGAGAAAGCAAGCTGCAAGTGCGGAGGCAGAGCAGCACCTGACATGAGACCCTTTAACAGATCTGAGGAGACAGACGGAGAGAGACAGACAGACAGAGGGAGAGAGAGAGAGAGAAGGAAGACAGGAAGCAGGTTAAACAGGAAAAAAGACAGGACATGGGGGAGAGAGAGAGATATTTCAGAAGGAAAACACAGAACAAACACTGAAGGACAAAGGAGCAGACAGACAGACAGGGGTGGGGGGGTGATCTACAGGATTCTACAGCAGCACAGGAGACGAGGAGGAACACGGCGAGGACGTCACGCTGCGTCTCTAATAGCGTTTTAGGACGCGTGTGCAGATTTGTGCAGCAGTGATTACTTGAGCTACGGCTGGCGAATCGTGTGTTCACGTGTCTGGTACTACGTAACCATGACGACGCTATTACAGGCTAACAAATTTAGAAGCTGAGACTTCCTGTGACTTTAGAAGCTTCCTGTTTTTAAAAATTTTATTTTAGACCGAAAAACAAAAAAACAAACAAACAAGTTGTTAGCAATTGACCTTATCCGAGTTCCCCACCCCCACCCGAGAGACTCGCACCAATAGCAGAAAACTGATTGGCTGTTGGTCTCATTTCTAGTCGTAATACAGCGAATTATATTTGGACCAGCGAAAGAAAGAAACTACCAAACAAAACCTTTTAAAGTGCTGCAGGACACCAGAAAATAAAGAACTGTTTAAAAAGACCTAAACCAGCGGATCGAAGCCTTTTCAAGGCATAAATTTTAGTTTTTTAGGACCCTGTGGAAACCCTTTTGAGGCATGTTTGTGATGCTCACTGGGCTGTAGGCTGTATCCTGAGCTGCTCTGGTTAGCAGTGTTGGCTCCAGCGCTAGTTCCTGTCACAGTGGGCAGGTTAAGCAGGCCGGGAAAGGCGAAGGGCAGGGAGACGGGGGTGATTCCTCCCAGCATTCCGAAGTTCAGCGCACCTGGACCCAGGAGATTTGCGCTGGATGACGCCACCTGAAAGCGTTTGAAGACGTGTGAGACACCGAGGATAGAAGGCTCAGACTTTTTGGAAGAACAGATAGTGGTGTCCTGTACCTGTGCTAGCTGAGAGGACGTCACCGAGGGAACGGTCATCAGCGGCTTCGGCCCCTGATTGGTCACGCCGGCCGTTCGTTGGCGAGCGGCGTGATTGGCCGCAGAGGGTGTGTGCTTGGCGATGGAGGTTGAAGTGCTAGTTAAGCTGCTGCTGTTCACCTGAGAGGGAGTCTTCTGCTGCCCCACGGGAGTGCTGTATCCAGCACCCGAGAACCCCGCGTGGAATCCTGGGGTTTTAGAAGAAAACTGGTGCATGCTGGGTAATGTGGGCGTCCTGGAGAGGGCGGGCGACGGGGAGCTGACGGGCGTGACCCGCGGAGTGAGCTTGAGGATGGGGGAATTGGAGCTGTGGGGCGATTTGGTGAGGGTGGCCTGCATGGGCGTGACGAAGGTGGACTGCTGCATCGGCTGTTGGTGCTGATGCTGCGAAGGCTGCGGTTTGGGGTGAGACGGAGAGGACGAGATTTTCGGCTGCGTTTTGGCGTTGAGGTGCGAGGAAGCGGACGAGGAGGAAGCAGACGGAGAAAACGAAGAGGAAGATACGGCCGTCTGGTGAGACTGAGATAACGCCGGTGTGCCGCCGGGACCGATTCGGCCGATGGTACTGCCATTATTGCCGGGTTTGTGAAGGGGCGTGGCCATGGGGGAATTTAAGCTCTTGTGAGGCGGTACAAGGGGCGAGGCAGTGGGTGGCGGCCTGGGTTTGGGGGGAGACGTCGAGCTCATCTTGTTGCTGTTGCCTGCGGAAGTCACGACAATTGAACGCTGAGGCGGCGTCAGCGTGTGTCTCTGCACCTGAGTCAAGCCCATCGTTCCGACCTTCAACCCTCCCGTTACGTCGCTCCTCACGGAAGGAGAGACCGACACGGACGGAGGCCGAGAGATAGCCGGAGAGGGGGAAGAGCTAGAGGACGTGACAAAAATGGGGCCGACAGACACCGAGGGAGCAGACGTCGTGGTGCTGACGGTGCTCTTTTTAGGAAGCACAGGAGTGGACGAACCGACAGAGGAGGCAGGACCGAGGGTCGTGCCCGAGTTCGCAGGTTTAGTGGCTTCGGGAGAGGGCGGGCTGTTGGACTGGATTAACCCCTTGGCAGCGCTACTGAGCAGAGCCAGAGCCTGCGAGATAGAGTCCAGAGACGGGGCACCACCCAAATCCTCGTCCAGAGAGTCCGACAGACAGATAGGCTCAGAGGGTGAGGCGGGGCGTTGAGGGAGGGGCAACACGGTAGAGGGCGTGGCAGTGGGGGTGGCTGACTGCTGGAGCCAGATGCCATCCTGAGACTAGAAGAGGACAATGATTCAGTAGTTAATACACAAACCTCTATTGAGTTGCTTATACAAGAATAATTACTTACAAGCTAAAGAGAGAGAGAGAGAGAGAGAGAGAGAGAGAGAGAGAGAGAGACTTACTTTTGGTTTAGCTTTGGGAGTCTTCCTCATTCTGCAAAAAAGACAAACACACATTACGAGTTGGTATCAAAAAGTTCCAAGACTAGTTTTGTAACACACCAGCAGATGGCAGCACAAGGCTGCACGCACAGTCACGGGAAGCACCGACCTTCATAATCGCAGAAGGTGTTTGATACACTTTGAAAATAAAACTTCTAATACACGGAAAATCCATGACTGCTAAAAACGAGGTGGTACCAGAAAGTAATTTATCTACGTTTCCACACTGACACCTTCAAAATAGTCCTAGTGTTCCTGCACAAAGCTCAACCCTACTAAAGAAATATCAGTACTAGTTGGTCTAGAAGCTGAACTCCGCAAGCAAACGGTACGTTTGAGGAATATCGAAGAGTTGACTCACGTGTTTCCTGTCAGGTGGCCGTGAGCCATGCGACTCTCTTTAATCAGCATCCTGTGTGTGGAGGAACAGAACAGGAAGTGAGCTCGCTTCACAAAGAAAGATGTACAGGTACAAACATGATTACACACACACACACACACACACACACACACACACACACACACACACACACACACACACACACACACCTGGCCTGCATCCAGCCTTTGGGCCAGAGGGGTTTCACCTCTGTCTCCATAAAGGCTTTGAGGTAGTCTTCAGGAGACGGAGAGTTCTGACCCTCAGCCTCGTAACAGCCCAGCTTTGCTCGTACCAGATTACACAGCAGAGTCCTAGAACACACACACACACATTTAGACAGTGTTTCATTTAGAGTCTTATAGGACAATTATGAATCCTTGAGGTTTTACCTGAGTTTATCGTCCCACACAAACTTCTTGCGGGGTCCCATCACTCTCTTTCCCGGCCTCTCCTCATCCTCCTCCTCCGAGCCGTTCTTCTCGCCCTCCTCCGACTGCTGCCTGGAGTTTACACACAAAACACACCCACAGTGAAGCCAGATATTTACCCTACACACCCACAGTAAATGAAGTGGGTGATGAAGCTCTTACTTCGCCACTTTGGCCAAACAGTCCATGTTATAGCGGGCGATCTGCTCGGGCATAGCGCTGCAGACGGCCAGCTTGAGTTTGAGCAGCGGGTTCCTGAGCCTGTCGTCCTGCACGTTCAGACTGAGCTTCTTCAGACGCTTCAGTAGAGCCTCCTTGTTACACGGCACGAAGGCCTCCAGGTGAGAGTACACGGCCGCACGCACCTCGCCAGGCTGCTCCTGAACCTGCAGCTCAATGCTGTGCACACACACACACACACACACACACACACACACACATAGAGAGAGAGAGAGTAAAGATCAGGGGTCAAGTAAACCACAATGAACAGCAATGATAAGGATTAATAGAACCTCGATCTACAGCTGAACATCAGACATTCCTCACTTCTGACTGGCTGATAGAAAGACAATGTGCTGAGAGGAGAAAATGAGAGACAGATGAAGTGAAAAGTGGGAGGAGGAGGAGGAGGGAGAGAAAAAAGACAGGAGAGAGAAGTGAGACCAAATAGTAGGAGGAGAGTGAAATAATGACAGGAGGAGAGATTGAGTGACTGATGAAGAAGAGAGAGAAAGAGAGAGGGAGTGATGGGTGAGAAGACAAACTCACTCTAGCAGGATGTTGTTCATGTCCAGCGTGAAGAACTTCTTCCTCCCTTCCATGTCAAACTGGCGCGACGCCTGTCTCACACACACACACAAATTATATATATTTTTTTTTAAAGAAAATTAAAATTAAAAAAAATTCACCAATAAAAATCACAAACAATGGAAAGTAAATTAAAACGTGTGTGTGTGTGTGTGTGTGTGTGTGTGTGTGTTGTGTGTTTACGCACTGCTCGCAGGTCCTCGATGCGCTTGGTGAGGGGGGCGGGCAGGCTGCTGGGCAGCGGGGGAGGGGGGATGAGTCCAGTCCTCTGAACGCGTCCCGCTGAGGTCGCTGCTCTCGGGGCGGACGCACTGCCGTTCTCGCCCTGACCCTCGAGGCTCGACAGCTCAGAAGGATCCAGCAGTGAGAAGTCCAGCTCGTCCATCAGGTCCTGCAGCATGTCGTCGTTCGTCGTACCGAGCAGCGGAATGACGACAGGGTCGTTGGTGAGGTCGGTGAGGTCGTTGCCGGGAACGACGGAGTGAGAGTTGAGGGCCGTGCGGTTGGCGTTGGGGAGTCTGAGGCCGGGGGCGGTGCCGGAGGGCCCTGTAGCGGCGGAGACGGCGGAAGGGACGGCAGCAGGGTTCTTCTTCCTCATCTCCTCTTTCTCACGCGTGAAGCGCCGGATCATCGCCGCCAGCGAGAGGGAGTCCTTCATCAGCTTCTTCCTCTTCTTCTTCTCAGGGCGGTTCAGAGCAGACACGCTTAGGGACAAGAAACAAGGTGGCAGGACGGGTCAATCATGTCCTTACAACAGAGTAGCTCTAAACTGTTCCATCACACAAACACACACACACCCTGAGAGACACATACAGAGAGACACACACACACACACACACGCGCTGACAGAGAGCCACACACACAGGCAGAGAGAGAGAGAGAGAGAGAGAGAGAGAGAGAGAGAGAGAGAGAGAGAGCGCGAGAGAGAGACAATCACACACACGGAGAGACACACATTTGCAGATTTCAAGACTCACCCCTGCTTTGACACTCGATTCTTTCTGGGTTTCTTCTCTTCTAAAACACCATCTTTTTTCTTTCTTTTCTTCATCACTCTCTCCTCTCCCTCCTTCAGCTTCTGGAGTTAAGAGAGGACAAAACGCAGAATAAAGCAGACGGAAATCTCTACACAAAACCAGAAACATCAAAAAACACAGATCTGATCGTTCACTCGTTTACAATATTTGCATCCCGAGACTCCGCCCCTTACACAGACCCGGTCTCGTGGGGACTACCCGAGTGTGGGTGCGAGACGCGGGGACAGAAACCGTGTCAGTGAGATTCGAGGCAGTGTGATGAACCTTGCGAACCTTGAAGTGGTTTCCGTCCTTGACTCCGCCCTCGTCCTCGCTCTCGGACGCAGGTCTGAACTGCAGAGTGCCAGTGTTGATGTAGAAACCGCCCAGTTTGGTTGTGAGGGAGGCGGGGACCAGTTCATCATACTGGAACATGACAACAAGAGTCAAAAACAAAAAACACAAGAAAAATACACACACAACCAAAAGTTTGAGGACACATGACCATAAGATTGGTATGTGAAACTTTGTGAAGATCCACTCCACTCTTCTGGGAAGATGTTCCACTAGATTTAGTGGAGATTTGTTCAGCTACAAGGGTGTTAGTTAAATCAGGTACTGACGAAGGTGAGGGTGAGGAGGCCTGAAAAATTCATCCCAATAGGGTTTATAGCAGGAGATCTTTCACACGCTTCCAACCCATGTGAAGCAGATCTTCACGGAGCCACGGTTTGTGCACGGAGGGGGGGATGGGGGGTTCGTGCTGGAGCGGGTTTGGCTTTCCTGGTTCGAGCAAAGAAAATAAAAAAGGATGTGGGAGAAGAACCTCTTATGTCAGGTGTCCCAATACTTTTGGGCGTATCTACATCTAAGTCTGGTATGAACAGAAGAACAGTTTGAGGTCCTGCTTCATCCTGAAACGCTGCATGGACCGAAAATAAATAAAATCAATAAAAAAAAAAAAAAATTAAAAAAAAAAGAGCGCGACTCTCACAGCTTCAGAGTTGTCGATGAACGGATCCGTCTCGTCGTATCCGTATCCGATGTCGATGAGATCCTGCATCCGATCTTTCTTTTTCTTCTTCCCGGTGCCGCCCTGTCCGACGGGAGATCGGGTTAAAGACCAACATCAACTCACTCAACACACGCCGAACGGGACGTGTTTAATGTGCAGCGTACGTAAAATGACGCGACCAATCAGAAGCTTCCGCCTGCAGCCACTTACATATTTACTCTCGAACTTCCTGGCCAGAGCTTCGACTTCTCGTCTTTCTCGGTCCTGATCAGCCAGCGGGTCGTTGGGGTCCAGAACCGGAGTCAGTCCTTCGGGAGCTGCTTTTCTCACCTGCGAAGCGGCATGAAAGGAAAAAAAAGTAGGCGAGAAAAATTAAGAGAAGCCCTTTGAAGCTCCTTTCAAAAAGATACGGTTTAAACTAAACGGATACATTTGAAAAAGAAAAAAAGCTTTCAAAAACACAAAATAAATAAACGTGTGGAGGAGTAACTTCGCAGGACAACAGACTTTACGGGTGCACAAACTTTAGATCGCACCTCGGTGTCACCCTGAAGCCTCGTAAACGTAATGCGTTACTGGACTTGGGCAGACCTTTACTACATTCAGAAATCAGGGTCGAACAAGCAGAACATTTCCAGAGGAAAAACACGATGAAGGAACTCCAGACTCGAACGTGTCACAACACACGTGACCTCGTTCACAACATCTCTTTTTTTGTTGTTGGAAAGATATTTGGGCTCGTGATTATTGTAATAGAAATCAGTGTTTGAGTTATTAATCAGTGTTCTGAGAGTCACATTCGAGTCTCAGTACTTTGGATACTTGAGTACATTCGAGGGAACTCAATTGTACTTTAACTCAAATGAAAGTTTAAAGGGACACTAAGTGAAGCTCCACTTTAACTCGATATGGTTTGTGTACTTCTTCCACCGCTGCTCTGTGAGGGACCTGAGGGAGTGTTGAGCCCCAGGCCTGTGGAGGTGTAGAGAGAGAGAGAGAGGAGAGAGGGAGAGAGGTCTTGCCTGCTGGGTGGACTGCTGGATCAGCTCGGTGTAGCTGAACTCCGTGGAGCCTTTATCACTGGGTTCGGATAGCGACAGGCTGAGCCTCACGGTGGATTTGGACTCGGCGAAAGTGGTGGCGGCGGCAGCAGCAGCGGAGTCACCCCCGGAGCTCTTCCCGTTACTTATCATCGCTCCATCCCTCCCCTGGTTGTGGTGTTGTGGGTGGTGCTGAAGCCCGTCTTCACCCTCATCCTCCCTCCGCCGCTTCTTGGACTCCGGCACGGGGTTCGAGGTGTTATACGAAGCCAGAGTCACGAAGGGCACTTTCCTCGGGTCGGCCATTAGAGGAGAGACGGGACACAACGGAAACTAGCCAAGAAGACTAGCGCTTAAGCTAGCAGAAGTAACTTAACCGCACGAGCTAGCTAGCATTTAGCATACAAAAAAAACCCCGATTAAGCTAACGTGCTAATGTTAGGAGCTAGCCGGCTAAGTAAACATGTAGCTTAGCAGACAGGCTAATCCGTAAAACTGACTGAACTGATCTCTCCTCCTCCTCCTCCTGTCTCGTGTTCCGGTGTCCCTCTCCCTCTGGATCTCCTTCTCTCAATGCGGAACTCAGACCGGGACTCGGGGATGGAGTTTAAGGCGCCGGAGCTTCTACAGGAGCCTCTGTGGCGGCGGCCATTTTAAACTCTCACAAAACGAATTTTTTTACTCTGCAAAGGGGTCACTGCGCATGCGCAATGGACCAAGCCGGAACTGGAGTATTGGAGAGGACCAATTGGAAGTCAGAGCGCTTTTTTTTTTTTCTTCAGGATTTTCTGAGGCTCCGCCCACTGCCTGCAAACTCGCGCGAAAACGAGGCGGTGCCGCGCGCGCTCGTGTTTGATCTTTTATCTTTTAATTATATATTTAAAAAAATAATAATAAATGAAACTTAAAAAATAAATAAATATATATATAAAAATATCTGAATAACTTTGTCATAGACATAATATCTCTAAAATCTTATATAATAAAAATAATGATCATAATAATAATAATAATAATAATAATAATAATAATAATAATATACTGATGATATTTTATCTGTATTAATTTTTGGATGTTGGACAGTCGTAAAAAAGCTTTTCACTACATGTCGTACTCTTTATTGATGTGTGACCAATAAAATTACATTTTGATTTAAATATTTTATATAATAAAATCATCTTTATATAATATAATATATTTATTATAAAAGGAAATAAACCATGATTTCTGATGTACTTTAGAACAGAGAGTGATATGAAGCACACACACACACACACACACACACACACACACACACACACACACACACACACACACACACATATTGTAAATGAAGTTGTCTAATCAAATAGAGAAATGAAATTAGACCTAATTCTGGTAATAAAGTCTGAACAAGTTTGTTTTAAAGCATTAACATTATTATGAAGCTTCTTTATTAATAAGTTCGAGGATCAGTTTCCTGTTATGTTTTGTTCTGTAGAGATTAAAGATTTAAGTTTATTGTTATATGTAAAGGAAACACTTTTTCTGTTACACCAAACAAAGAAATTCTCACTCTGTGAATCCTCCAAGCAGCTGAACATACATTAGGAACATTATTGTGTGTGTGTGTGTGTGTGTGTGTGTGTGTGTGTGTGTGTGTGTGTGTGTGTGTGTGTGTGTGTGTGTTTGTGTTTGTGTGTGTGTGTGTCATGCACAGCTAGACTGGGTCAGTGTTGGTATTCTTATTGTAAAGGGATGTAGTGTGTTATGAGACACCTCTCAGGGCAGAGGGTAAATCTGTGTCTGGGTGATGGAAAGAGGGAGTGGATGGGTGACAAAGTCACAAACCTGATGACTTGTGGGTATAAACTCTTTTCCAGGCATCAGAAATAAAATGATATTTATTTTTGTGTTTATACAAATGATTTTGGTTTCAAGTTTCAGTGATTATTGTTGAGGAATTTATTCAAGAATCTCATTTATGGATTGTGATACGTTTGTACTAGAGAATGGCAAGACAATGAAAATTCACAAAGGTGCAAAAATCCTTTAGAAACAAAACTGTACGTGAAAAATACCAGAAGAGATGAAGAACAGAAGGAACATAAAGGGTCAATCTTTGGAAATGAAACAGATGTCTGGTTCGTCCAGAAGGAGAAAATTAAAAACAGATTCTAGTTTTAAAAGGATGAACTATAGACAAAGAGACCAGAGATCTAAAAAATGGATTAATGTATTGAACTTGAACCAATAAAAAAAAAAGACCCTCTTCTCCAGGCCTGTAGGTGGCAGTCACGCGTTCGTTTCGAGTTCAATAGAGCCGTAAACATAAACAAATGAAACGTCCCACACCCCCAGACCTGTAGGTGGCAGCAAAACAATAATGATTCGCATTAAATACAAAACAAAGAAGAAAACGCGGAAGTGAATGAGTTTGGTTTTTGAATGGTATGAACTATTTATAAAAATACGTTTGAACAAATAATTTTGTACATGTTAAACTTTACAAAAATTAATGAGTGTTAAAAGCGATCGATATCGTTTGTTATTCGTTTAAAAACTTTAATTTGGCTATTTATCCACAAATATGCGTAGTAAGACGTTGTTGTTGTTATTGTTTATAGCAGGAGATGGACATCCGCTTCACTAAAGGGAAGTCTTCAGTCCTGGAGCGCTCTCTGTCTCGGCCCAGGACGGAGGTGAGCCTGAGCGCGTTCGCGCTGCTCTTCTCGGAGATGGTGCAGTACTGCCAGAGCCGCGTGTACTCGGTGTCCGAGCTCCAGGCGCGCCTGGCGGACATGGGCCGGGGAGTCGGAGCGTCTCTGCTCGACCTGGTGGTTCTGCGGGAGAAGAACGGAAAGAGGGAGACCAAAGTGCTGAACATCCTGCTTTTCATCAAGGCACGAGTCCGCCCTTCTTTATGTTTTGAAGAAATGCAAAACATAAAATTGCTTGTCGTTTTTTTTAGACTTTAATGGGCATGTAGGTGAAGGGAACAGAGGTGATGAGGAGGTGATGGTAGGTATGGTTTTAAGGAGAGGAATGTGGAAGGGCAGATGGTGGTAGATTTTGCTAAAAGGATGGAAATGGCAGTGGTGAACACTTATTTTAGGAAGAAGAAGGAGGATCACAGGGTGACGTATAAGAGTAGAGGAAGGTGCACACAGGTGGACTATGTTCTATGTAGAAGATGCAACCTGAAGGAGATTGGAGACTGTAAGGTGTTGGCAGGGGACAGTGTAGCTAGACAGCATCGGATGGTGGTCTGTAGGATGGTTTTGGAGGTGAAGAAGAAGAGGAGGAGAGTGAGGACTGAAAGAAGAATAAGATGGAGGAAGACTGTAGTGTGAGATTTAGGGAAGAGGTCAGACAGGGACTCGGTGGATTTAGAGAAAGTGTACAACAGGGTGAACAATGCAAAGTAATGGAGAGTGTGTTAGAGAAGTGAAGAAAAGAGTGCAGGCAGGGTGGAGTGGGTGGAGAAGAGTGATAGCAGGAGTGATTTGTGATAGAAGAGTATCTGTGAGAGTGAAAGGGAAAGTTTATAGGACTGTGGTGAGACCTGAGATGTTGTATGGATTAGAGACAGTGGCATTGAGTAAAAGACAGGAGGTGGAGCTGGAGGTAGCAGAGCTGAAGATGTTGAAGAAATAAGTTTATTAGAGTGACAGCTCATGTGGGATGATTTGAAACAGTTCAATACAAATACGTGTACCGTTACACCCCTAGTAGACCGTTACCAGAAATTTGTTGAGTATTATTCATTGTGTGTGTTTGTGTGTGTGTGTGTGTGTAGGTGTCTGTATGGAAGTCTCTATTCGGTAAGGAAGCAGACAAGCTGGAGCAGGCCAACGACGACGACAAGACATACTACATTATCGAGAAGGAGCCTCTGGTGAACGCGTTCATATCGGTGCCAAAAGAGAACAGCACGCTGAACTGCGCCGCCTTCACCGCCGGCATGGTGGAGGCCTTCCTCACCCACAGCGGCTTCCCCGCCAAAGTCACCGCCCACTGGCACAAGGGCACCACGCTCATGATCAAGTTCGACGAAGCCGTCATCGCCCGAGACAAGCAGCTGGACGGGAGGTAGAGAGCAGGACAAGGACGAGGAGCGGACAGGAAGTTAACGTGTGCATGTTTTACAGAGTCACACGGTCGTTTGTCGACTTCGAACCGCAAACAGGAAGTGACACACATACAAAAGTTGTACTTTTACCGTACGAGGAGAACACACGATTATGTATGTACATGATTATGATATAACAGGTTCAGTTATTAGAGGATGTGTGATGTGTGTGAGGGTCTTTTTTCCACAGCTCGGATTATTGTAGTTTACTGTTTATTATTTATCCTGAAAAAAGGTGCTCTTTTTTTTTTTTTTTTTTTTTTTTTTTTTGCTGATTGTTTTTTTTTTGTTTTGTTTTGTTTTTTTTACAATAAATGCATGTTGTGTATAACTGTAAACATTTTTTTAATGAATGACCTTTTAATTAAAATGTAGTATTGCATCCCTTAAAAAAAAAAAAAAAAAAGCTGTGACACTGTAACGTAAATAAAACCAAAATGCAATGATTTGCCAATCTCAAACTCATAATTTATTCACATTAGAAGATAAATATAAATCAAATGTTTAAATTGTAGAGAAAATGTACCTTTTTAATGAACAAAATAAGCTCATTTCCCCCATAAAAAGTTCTAATCAAGGACAATCTAATCAATACAGTACAGTCGAGGTCACGTGGTGTGCAACCACGTGACTAAACCCGGAAGTGCTGTTCGATATTCCCGCACTGTTGACGTCTGTGCTGTTCTGAAATCTGATCCTCGGTTTTTATTTCTTCCATTCCTGCTGTTTTTAAATGGCGATACAATAAGATTCTTTTTTTATTATTATTATTGTTTTAGAGGTTTTTAATCTGCATTAACATTTGCAACGCGTTTGCATGGCAACCTCTCTATCAAAACAACAGCATCCGGCACGAGAGGAGGAGGAGGAGGACACAGGTTTGTTTACCAGCTCCACATTTCTTCATTATCATTCATTTATTTACTATTTTTATTGCTGTGTTTATTAATCATATCTTCTTGCAATAGCTGACGAGCATCTCGACAATATCAACATTATCCATGTAATGAAATATAGACGCAGTAAACACGTTGTTCTGGTTTGAGATATTAATATTAATTATAATATTTTTATGCTCCTCTATCATTATTTCCATTTCCTATTTTCTTGATCTCTTGCTACAGAGAAGGAAAGACTGCTGACATCTGTGACCTTTGACCAAAGTCCTGTTGACCTCTGTGATGGAGGTCACGGCAACCGACCTTCTCTGGACCTTCAGGGATCGTCTCTTCAAAAAGAGGTGGACGAGGAAGACTTGGCGGAGGAAGAGGCTCTGCGGAGGAAGATGAAGTACTTCTTCATGAGCCCATGCGACAAGTACCACGCCAAGGGACGCAAACCGTACAAGCTGGTGCTGCAGATGCTGAAGATCATCATCATCACTGTGCAGGTGTCCGAGCATTACTTAGTCTTCTGTACAGCTGAGCTGAGAGTTCACGTGTGTGTGAGTGTGTGTGTGTGTGTGTGTGTAAGTGTGTATATAAGCAGTATCAGAAATGTATACAAAAAAATACTTATTCAGAAGAAATCGCACAGTCACAGGGAGCACCCATAAGTCAAGAACACTGGGAGCTCTGTATTGCCATGTTGAACATCCAGCAGTCAGTATGAGAGAATTGGACTCAAAGCACCAAACTGCTCGAATACAAGATACACAAATGTGCATGGTCCTGACAAGCAGATAAACACGTGAACATGATGAATAGGACGTGTGGCTTTGTATATTTACACCACTAATCTAATCAAGTTTAATCTCTCTCTCTCTCTCTCTCTCTCTCTCTCTCTCTCTCTCTCTTGCTCTAGTTGGTGCTGTTTGGTTTGAGCAATCAGATGGTGGTGATGTTTAAGGAAGAGAACACCGACTCGTTCAGGCATCTCTTCCTGCAGGATTATCAGGACGAGGCGGACGGGTTTGCTGTACACACACAGAGCGACGTCTATCAACACATCAACTACGCCATAGAGCAGGTACACAAACACACACACACACACACACACACACACACACACACACACACACACACACACACCCCAAAGAACCAAATATATCAACACAGAAACTATGCCATAGAGCAGGTACACACACACACACACACACACACACACACACACCCCAAAGAACCAAATATATCAACACATCAACTACGCCATAGAGCAGGTACACACACACACACACACACACACACACACACACACACACACACACACACACCCCAAAGAACCAAATATATCAACACATCAACTACGCCATAGAGCAGGTACACACACACACACACACACACACACACAAAGAACCAAATATATCAACACAGAAACTATGCCATAGAGCAGGTATATACACACACAAAAACAGCCGCATGTAATTTCCATCCCTCACCAGCAGATGACGCTGTTGTATCACTGTATACAACCTTGATTTATAAAATGCCATTATTCCCTCAGTGATTATTCCCGCAGTGATTCCTGCTTCTCATTGATGTCACATAAAACTACATAAATGACATGAAACACAGTTTGGAATGAATTTCTTTGAACTATATTCACTAAGCCCTCCTCCTCTGTTTCTTCTCTCTCTTCTCCTCTCTGTCTCTCGGTCAGTATCTGACTCTTCCTCAGACCGCAGTGGGTCGCTATGCGTACGTGTTGGGTGGGGGAGTGAACGATAGCGCTCTCTCTCTGTGTCAGCGCTTCTATAAGAAAGGCAGCATCGACCCAGTCAACGACACCTTCATCATCGACCCTCACATCATCATCGGTAAACCTCCTCGCGTCATCACATTTATTCTTTATATGAGCATCATGTATGAATTCATCCATTCTCTCTCTCTCTCTCTCTCTCTCTCTCTCTCTCTCTCTCTCAGACTGTATAGGTGTTGATCCTCCCACAGACCCTTCAGCTCCTCTCCCTGAACACTACAAGAACTTCACCCTCAAATTCCACAAGTAGGAAGCAGTTCACTCTTTTCAGATGATCCAATCAGAATTAAGTAATTTAATATAAGTAACACAACAGACTTCTACAGGTGTGAGCGCGATCAATTCTCTCATCTAGAACGTTAAAAAAACCTAGCAAAAAATATTTATGGATAATGTGGAGAAGGTCAGTAGCAGGTTGTGGTGGTTTTTAACCCTTGGACCTTCATTTGTTACCTACCTGAGTGACTTTACTGTTTATAAAACCAATATATAAGTTTGTATAATTAATAATTATTCTTGCACTGGGTTTTTTTGTGGTCTGTTTGGTGTACTTTGGTCTTTCTGTGCTGGATGGATGGGTTTCACTGATGTTCCTCTCCTTTGTGCTGCAGGCTGATCAACGTGACCATCGAGTTTAAACTGAAGGCCATAAATATCCAGACGATCATCAACAACGAGATTCCAGACTGTTACACCTTCTCCATCACCGTAAGCCCTGATTTTACCTGTACATGTGCTCTGAGGAAATGACACAATGAACACAATGAAATATTGCCAAAAGTATTAGGACACCTGTGTGTGTTTTTTTTTTTTTACTTTCCCCAAAATGTCTCAAACTTGTACACACAATTCTATAGGACGTCTTCGGATGCGCTAGCATGAAATTTCCCCTTCACTTCAACTATCAGATCCAAAACCTGTTCCAGCATGACAAAGCCAGCTCCATGAAGATCTCCTTTCCCTGGGTTTTGAGTGGAAGATCTCCTGCTATAGATCTCTGATCGCAACCTCATTTACATCTGTTCCACACAACGATCTCATTTCATATCAACGGCTTGACCGACCTCTGTAATCAAACACAGATACGACTAGCTGTTTCATCAGCACAAAAGAAGCGCTGCGGTGGCTGAGCTGCGTTATTGGAGGATGTTGCACAGACAAACTCTTTTTGAGCATCTGGTCACCGTTTTGTCGTTTCGCTTTGAGCTCTTTGTTGTTTATTATTATTATTATATGGGTATAAATATCGAACGTTTCAAAGTTTTTTATTGTGTTTGTTTTATATTCTTGGTCATCAGTCCAGAGTCAGGACTGAACCTCAACATTTTAAATTTAAGTGAAAGGATTCTTCTGTAACAAGGAGTGGATGACTTATCAAACGTGTGTTCTTTTAGATCCTCTTTGATAACAGAGCCCACAGTGGGAAAGTGAAGATTAGTCTGCATAACCAGGCCGTCATCAGAGAGTGCAGGGATCCCAGTGTGTCTGGACACAGTAAGATTACACACTTACACACACTCTTGAGTTAACGTGTGCTAAAACGTGTATTTGGTCACTCAGGGGAAAAGAAATACCTCACGTTAAGGGGTGCTTGATGTAGTGAATTTGTGATTTGCCAAACAGAATGTCAGCTTGGATAGGGTGTCTGATGTTGAAAGACCCGAAACATCCAATGACCCCAGGATACATCACTGATGATGTGTCCCAGTGCATCTAAATTATATTTTTTTATACTATTAGTTTTCACTAGTTTCCAGTCTCCATTTATTGCTCACAAGCTGAGTCAGAAAGTGCTTGGCCCCCTTAATCACTGCTTGGAGCTTCACATTTTATATAATTTTTTTTGCTGGGAAACCGTTTGAGTTCTAGTATTTGTACATCTGTAGTTCTAGAGGTCGAGCGAATTCATAGGTTTTGTCTATTAAACAGCACCGATAGTAAATTGCAGGAACTGTCAGCTATCGAAAAAAAAATCCATACTGATAGTTTTTCCGGGTTGCATTATACAGAACAAGTGTGGCCTCTAGAGGCAAATCACTGATTAAACATGCTCTATATTTGAAGTGTCTTTTAATTCATTTTGGATTATTCAGTGTTACTTTTTGCTTCAATTTGAGTGTCTTTTATTAAAATAATGAATATATTCATATTTTTCCATTTAGCACAATTATAATTATTATTTTTTTTGTAATAAAGTGCAGTACTATAAAAAATTGTGTTTTTTTTTTATCCAGTGTCTATTTTATAAACTATCAGTTAATTAATCGGTTATCGGCAAGTAAGATCCAACCTCGGTTGAACACTAGTTCACCCCCCTCTCTCTCTTTTGTTTATCTCTCTGTCCATCTGTTAGAGGAAAATCATATGCGGGTGGCATTTGACGTGTTGGTGGCGGTGGTTTGCGGCCTTTCCCTGGCGCTTTGTGGACGATCCATCATCCGAGGAATCATCCTGCAAAATGTATGTGTGAGTGTTTGGGTGAGAATCGCAGGAATGAATGGAGGGAAAGATGGAGTGATCAAGAGTGATTGGAATGAATGGAGGAATGGTTTTATTTTTAAAGAGATGGAATGAAAGATTTAAAAGATGGATCAAACTAAAATTGATTTGAATTATGTATAGAGCAGTGGATGGGAGGGATAAAATGGTGGCTGGAGAGCTTTATTGAGTTATAGGTGATAGAGGAGTGTTATGGATTAGTGGAGATGGAAGTGGAGAAACACTTGGATGAAAGAATGGCAAAATCAATGGAGACGGGTTGGATCAATCGTGTGTGTGTGTGTGTGTGTGTGTGTGTAGGAGTTTGTACTCTACTTCAGGCAGTCTTTGGCCCGGAGAGTGTGTTGGGGAGATCGACTGGAGTTCATTAACGGCTGGTATTTGCTCCTCATCATCAGTGACATTCTCACCATCATCGCCTCCTTCATCAAGATTGGCATCGAAACCAAGGTTTATACACATACATGCGCGTGCCACACACACACACACACACACACACACACACACACACACACACACACACACACACACACAAAACATTAACATATACCTTAACATTAACTGCTGTTAGATTATTTTAAAGAAACAGTGACACCCAGTGTTCAAACTAATAACTGCATTTTAAATAGGCCTATTTATTTACTTTTATTATTATATTTTTTTTAAGGTTTCAGTGTCCTGTTAGTTATTAGACATTACATTAGTTATCCACAAAGGTGTGTGTGTGTGTGTGTTTGTGTGTGTGTGTGTGGTAATAAGAACAGAAATCCTGCAATGAAATTAACAATGTATTAAATACAGTGTAGAATTATCTCGTTTGATGTGTGTGTGTGTGTGTGTGTGTGTGTGTGTGTGTGTGTGTGTGTGACTGTAGAATATGGCCTCCTATGATTTGTGTGGGATCCTGATGGGCACATCCACGCTCCTGGTCTGGGTGGGAGTGATCCGCTACCTCAGCTTCTTCCAGAAATACAATGTAAGTTTTTGAGACATACAAGTGAAACAGGTACACATAGACTTTGGTATTAACGTGGGTGTGGGTGTGGGTGTGGGTGTGGGTGTGTGTGTGTGTGTGAAGATCCTGATCGTGACCCTGAGAGCTGCATTTCCAAACGTCATCCGCTTCTGCTGCTGCGCTGCTGCCATCTATATGGGCTACTGCTTCTGTGGCTGGATCGTCCTGGGACCTTACCATGCAAAAGTAACACACACACGCACACACACACACACACAAACGCTCACATTCTCACACACACACATTCATACACAACACTCTTCAGTAACACCACACACACACACACACTCACTCTCTCACACACACACTAAACACTAAACACTAAACACTTACAGGAAATAACAATTTCTGAGCGATTTGGGTCACACTGATTTCCGTGTGTGTGTGTGTGTGTGTGTGTGTGTGTGTGTGTGTGTGTGTGTGTGTCAGTTCCGTTCCCTGTCCACGGTGTCAGAGTGTCTGTTCTCGCTGATAAACGGAGACGACATGTTCGCCACGTTCTCGGAGGTGGAGCGCAGCAGCACGCTGGTGTGGCTCTTCAGTCAGCTCTACCTCTACACCTTTATCTCGCTCTTCATCTACATGGTGCTGTCGCTCTTCATCGCCCTCATCACCGGCGCCTACGACACCATCACTGTGAGTCTGACCGGGAGAGATAGAGAGAAGGAGGGATAGAGGGAGGGAGAGATGGAGGGAGGGATAGAGGACAAGATATGTAAGGATAGAGGGATAGAATGAGGGATTGAGAGGGAGATAGAAGGATGGATTAAGTAAGGGATAGAGAGAGGGTTAGACGGAAAGATGGAGAAAGGGGATGGAGTGAGGAACGGAAGTAGAGTTAAAGGGGGGGATTGGGAGGGGGAAAATTGGAAAGTATAGAAGGAGGGGTACAGTGAGGTATAGATGAAAAGATAGATGGGGATATGGAGGGAGCTGATAGAAGGAGGGTAGAGGGATGGATAGAAGGAGGTCTCCCTCTACCGCCCTGGATTGACAGAAGGATAGTGGGAGACATAGAGAGAGACAGAGGGAGAGATAGACTGAGGGGTAGAGAGAGGTATAGAGGAAGAAATTTAGGAAGAGTAGAAGAAAGAATAGAGGGACATATAGGGGGATGAATAGAGAAAGAGATAGAATGAAGGATTGATCGAGTAAAAGTAGGGATGGAGAGAGAGAGAGGGAGGGAGGGAGGGAGGTATAGAGGAAGAGATAGATGGAGAAATAGAAGGAGGAATAGCGGAAGAGATAGAGTAAGTAAGGTCATCGTGACATCATCACCGGTGTATTCATGATTACACACGTGCAAATGAATAAAAGCCACGCCTTGTGTTCTTTGTGTTTCCATAGCAACAAGCCCATGAGGCTCCTCATGTATCTGACCTGCACATGTTCATCTCTCAGTGCATGGACACGCCCACCTCAGGAAAGTTCCAGAGTCCGGACCCCCCGGAGTCCTGCTCACTGTTCTGCTGCTTTAACTAGATAGGGAAGTGTGTGTGTGTGTGTGTGTGTGTGTGTGTGTGTGTGTGTGTGTGTGGTGTTTTACTTCCTGTTTGTAAAATTTGCCTGCTGTTCTCTTAAAAGTTTCTTTACAGCTACTGTTCGGCAGGATCGTGTTTCTGGGTCAAAAAAGAGGGTGGAGCTTAGGTTTATCAGCCAATCACAAACCTTGATCACATGACATCAGTACAATAGTTAACTAGCTTACTAGCGGGGTCACTGTTAGCATGCTAGTGGTCTTGTACATGCAATAGATATCGTCTACGGCTGGAGAGATTAACAGAGCCTTAACACAAACTAACAATAAGCTGGTTAGCGTTGCGTTTAGCTTGGCTTAGCTAATACTCTTCTGTTTGAAAACGTGTATTAAGCTCCACCCCTTTTGACTTACAGACTCTCGTGTCTCACGATACAAATAATAATATTCAGTATTTTTGTTTGTTCATCCTTAGTAATTCCCCGGGCACGGTACGCTGTGGTTCAGCACACGCCACAAACACGGGTTTGTTTATATTTTAAGGAATGTATTTATAGGCCACACCCACTTTCGATCCAAGTTCAGCGGCATTGTGTTACAAAGTAATGATCGGCGTCCCTCACACAGAAAACCTCCACCATCCTTATTCACAGTTAGTTCACCGCTCTGTTCATTCTTGTCTTTCATTTCGTCCCTGTGGTGTGTGTGTGTGTGTGTGTGTGTGTGTGTGTGTGTGTGTGTGTGTGTGTGTGTGTGTGTGTGTGTGTGTGTGTGTGTGTGTGTGTGTACGAGAGTGAATAGGAAGAGCGTATAGCCCGCAGCTTCGCCAAGGCATCAATATTTATATGCAGGAGCCAAGCGCGTGTTTAATGGAGACTCAGTCGGAGTTTGGCTCCGCTGGCCTTTTCATCCACCACGTCCCTGCCGAGAGGGAGAAAGAGAGAGAAAGAGAGGGAGTGACTTCACCCAGGGGGGGGGTTGGTGGGGGGGTTATTATCCATGTGGTCATTCTCTCTCTCTCTCTCTCTCTCTCTTTCCTTTCTTTCTTTCATCTCTCTGTCTTTCTTACTCGTGTATTTCCAGTCAGCCTACGCTTTGAGCATCTTCTCCGATGCTGCAGAAGGAGTGAAGTCGGACGCATTTTTCACGTGCGTCAGCTTTGCTTAATGTACTGGATTGAATTCAAAAAGCACATTAAAGGACAATAATGAAAAGAACGTGTCGTTAAAAAAAAAAAAAAAAAAACCCAGAGGCTCCCGGAGGGGCCTCTGTTTCAGATCAGTAAACAAGTTTTTGCGTTTATTTTTCCAAACGATTCAAAATGAAACGTCTGTGATTTGAAGTTTTACGTCTCAAATACGTCTATTTTAAATACTTACGAATTCATACTAATTTCTGGCATTACACTCTAGGCCACGCCCCTTAGCCGAGTCTGTTGTAGTAAAAGACTAGACGGTTACGCGACCGCGGCAACCCCGTGGCCACACGAGCCTGTGCTGTTTTAAAGGTGAAAAGGGAGAAAGAAAGCGGGTTTATACTCATGAAACAGCGCCCCTAGAGGACAAAATTGGCAGATCGGCGATACTGAGGTTTGAACCTCTTGACCTTCCGATCAGTAAACCTGAGCCACAACTTCTTTAGATGTGATACAGCTGAAAGGTTTGAAGTGGTAAAGCGCAGTGGTTTTGGTTAAAGCCCTTAATCCTCTGCGCTCCAGGGGTGCTGTATGCAGGCTTTTCATACTCGTTCCTTCCATTCAGGAGTCATTTCAGATGCAACCTTCTTATCAAGAAGCTTTAATTTGATCCAAAATTAAAATATAACACGATTATTTGGCTTTTCTTTTTTAATGGTACCTTCCTTTCTGAAGGGGGTTGTCTTGACCAACACCTCTCGGGGCCTCTCGGTGCTTGGGCCCCGTAAATCGCTTCTCGAGCGTACATTAATTTGCAGTTCTTTTGTAATGACGTTCCTAACACTATTTGTTTAGCTTCCAAGATTTTCCCGGGAGCGTTCTCCATTACGGAAACGACGACGTGGCATTTTCCGGATTGTATTTATTTATTTATTTTACATCATATTCTATGATCTGTGTAGCGAGTGTCCTAACGTCTCAGCGCAGTGTTTCAGCACAGCTATGTCTTCATTTCGCCTCGCACATCTCTTTTTTTTTTTCCCCCTCCCTCTATCTCGGGGTTTGAAGTGTAAATTGCAGGCTCAGGTACAAGACGTTGGTGGGGTTTGTTTTGTTTTTCCTGAGGGATGACGATCCGTCTGGAGCGCAGCAGACAAGCACGTGGTTCGCTGTCTGCATCTGCACGCACATGAAAGGAGATAAAAAAGGGGAAAAGCCGGGAAACAAAAGGCGAGAACGGAGGCAGACGTGATACCGTGAATCTCTCAAATGATCCACCCTGATTCTGAGGCAGCTCCAGATGTGAACATACAGTCAGAAATCAGGGGGTTACACACGTCTGGCACGTTTACATCCGTTTGCACGTTTAGCTTCTATTTTATTCGCTTTTGGGAATGTTCGAATATTAATGTACCTGGGTTTTTTTTTTTTTATTTCTAAATGTGTAATGTGAACTGACTACAGTGTGTGTGTGTGTGTGTGTGTGTGTGTGTGTGTGTGTGTGTGTGTGTGTGTGTGATTGAGACACTAAAAAGTGAATGTATTCTCGTTTAAATTAGCATCCCATTTGTTTTTTTTATGTATTTATTTATTCAGATTTACCTTGAAATGTATTTTATATTTTTCATGTGTGCTTTTAATTTTCCGTTTTTATGCCAAGAAAATCTGAAAAGAATAAGCTCTATAAATAAATCAGTTCGACATGTTCACACTATGCCCCGATGTCTGGATCCGTGATTGCGTTCTTTTGTGCTTTATATCCTTTTTATGATAAAAAAATAAATAAAGAAATGTCGTCTCTTTGTGCATGTTGAAGAGACCAGACCAGACCAGACACACTGCTTCAGCGTCAGGTGATTTATTCTTTTATTTTAGCTTGGTTTTTTTTTTTGTGAGAGAGAGAAAGAGATAATCCCTAAGTAAGAGGCGATTAAACCCAACACAGCTGCACTAAACAGGAAGTCATTTAGACCGAAGTGTTAATTGCCAGGGTGTTGCTTTGTGTCTGTGGGTGCTCCAGGGAAAGAAAAGAAAAAAAAAAGATTTGGATCGGGCTTGATACTGGATGATGAGAGTGTAAGCGCAGGAGAATACTGGGTAATCAATATACTATAATATATAGAATATTATGGAATATATCAATATAAGATGCTCCACTTTTTATATTTAATTCAGTTTTTGGACATTATTACTTTTTGTTTTTCGAGGTTAAAAATGCATACAGATGGATTACAAATTGAATACATTTGGCTTATTATAACACAAGATTGTTATAAACACATCCTATTCCACATTTAGTCCCTATTTCCTGTTTATATGGAGAATATCATCCACTTTTCTGGGAAGATGTTCCACTAGATTTTGTGGAGATTTCATTTCTACATATTGGTGTTAGTAAAGTCAGGTAGGTGTGGTGAGGAGGCCTGGAGTGTGTGAAGAATTCATCCATATTGAAGGTGTTCAATACGGCCTATAGCAGGAGATCTTCACACACTTATAACCCATGTGAAGCGGATTCGGGTCTGTGATTTCATACACCCAAAGACGTCCTTTACAATTGCGTGCTTTCGAATTTGTGGGAACAGTTTGGGAAAGAAGCACATTTTGTATATACACAGTGCATTCAGAAAGTATTCAGATCCTTCACTTTTTTCAGTATTATGTTGTAGTCTGATAGATACAGTCGTTCGAATTGATTTTCTTCTCATCAATCTACACTCAGTTTCCCATAATGCCAAAATGAAAACAGAAGTCTAGAAATGAAAATGTGTAAATAAATAATAATAAAAAAGCCGAAATATCATTTGGTGCTCCTTTGGGAATTACAGCCTGAATAATACAAGTGTTTGTAACCATGTCATCTATTTCTCGTTTTATTTCTAGTTTTCAAGCGTAAAATTTGTACATAATAAGCAATTCATTGACAATATATTTTACATGGATTTCAGAATTTTATAGGATTTTATTTAAATCAAGCTCTGCAATGTTTTTTTTCCATATTTGTTCAAATTTTTGTGCTTCAGTAGAAGAGAGTTTATGGACAGAGACTAGAAGACTAAATCTGCCCTCAGCTCCTCAGCTCCAGTTTTAAACAGTGACCTTCAAATACTACAGAAGATATCAAACATTTATTGACTTTATTTTAGTCTGTAGGTCCGGAACCGGACCTCGACCCAACCCTTCCTGTACAGTTCCTGACTTGGTTTCCCATTTTTTACATTTTTCTTAATATCTACTGTTTGAAATTTCAACATTGTGATAAATATACATAAATATACATAAAAAGAACAACCTGACAAGTGGGAAGTAGGAGCTCAGTGAATAAGTGAATAAGATATTGAACTTCTGATCAGAAGGTTTTGAGTTTAAATCCCAGCACCACCAATGCACCCACTGCTGAGGCCTCCAGCAAGGCCCTAAACCCTCAACTGCTCAGTTGTATGAATGAGGTAACTGTATAATTTGCTCTGAATAACGCCATCTGCCAAACACAGTAAATCTAAAAGCGCTACACACACTATTCTCCAGTAGACTTCCAGTCAAAACGCATCAAAGCGCCAGTGTTTCCTGTAATTTTACACTAGAAATTTTTACAGTAAAGTAACAGGACAGCAGTGTGTCCCATTTTCTAGACTCTGTCATCTATTATTTACTGAACAGCAGAGCAGGACACAGGATCAGAAAGCACTTACCCTACAACCCAAAAAAAGTGTGTGTCCATATATATGTGCATGTGCAGGTCTGTTGAGAGTCTAGCCCCAGGGGAGAAGCCAAAATTCACTGAAGCACTGGAGCGTCAGGAAGCTTGTCTCCGTGTTGTGCTTTTAAAACCGCCTCATCATCTGTCAGTCACTCGACCCCGAGCTGGCACAGAGCGATCCCAGAGCAACGCAGTCGTGTAAAAGCCTTTATTACCTCGCTTTGAGTCTGCTAGGGGTATTTTTTTTATTACACAAAGACCCTGCATTAGCATGCAAAAAGGTTGTCTTGACATTGCATTATGCCGTACTGAGGGAAATACATTGTTACTTCAGTGTGTGTTGTTTTATTACACGTGGACACCTCAGAAATAGATCCATCATCGCTTTTTATAAAAAAAGCCACAAAAAAAAAAACTGTAGCAAAATTATTGTCATAGTGGCAACCGTTAGTGTATACAGTATAGAAGGACTATAAAAAAACGTCTCCCGGATTTTTTTTGTTGCTTTAAATCTTTTTATTGCTTTTCAACTATACACATAAATTCTATGTAACAGAAAGAAAAAGAACTAATAAAAAAAAACTTACATAAATATACAGTATCGCCTCTTTTCTTACTCCAACACAAATTACGAGAAAAATTTGAAAGGTCCCCAAAGTCCACCACAAATCCTATATTTAGCATCTCTTCATTTTTGTGCAACAGGGAACAGGTTTGGGCCTCCTAGTTCAAGTGAAGGAAAAATTTCATGCCCACGGGGAACAACTCAAGATTCGTTTTTTTTCATTCCTTAAAGACGTTTTTATTTTATCCTTCGCATTGGGGTCTATCAGGGTCTATCTGGCAGTTGCTGGAATTTTGTCCCATGTCAATTCAGCTTTATTTCTAAAACTTTTAAAAGATAAATAGATCAATGACATTGAAATGTTTGTTGTTTGTCTGTTGTGTCTGAATGTGTAAATCTAATGCCTATAAGTTTATCACTAATGATTGAGTCACTGGCGACTGCGGCAACAAAACACTCCATGAGACTTCATAAGAAAGAAACCTTGAGAGGAACCAGACTCAAAAGGGAACCATTCCTCATCACTGAATGTCCATTCATTACAGTTCCCTCATTGTGGAGGTTCAGTGATGGACAAGAAAGTGCAAACTGTGGTCCTGAGCCCATTGTAGCAGACTGTTGATATTGATTCCAGTCCAAATCCATCTTCAAAGTTCTTGAGTTGCTCAGTTATATTGCTTGTTATATTGACGAGCGCCACTTTGTCCTCATATTCTCAGTGTCTCAGATCAAACCCACTGAGCCGAAACGTAACGTCCTGGTTTTGCTTCCTGCTATTAGCGTGGATTCGCCCCTATCTCTCTGCATGCACCTCTGTAATTTTCCTAATGGGAGATATGCTAATCAGGTGCTTTTCCGGCACGTTCTGGTCTCCAGGGAAACGGCTCTCGCTCGGAGGCGACCCGGTTAGCACGAGCGCTAACCTGCAATGCGTATGCTTTCTTTCTTTTCACATGATTGCCCTCGGTTTTCATCTGCTCCTACTCTGTTGATTATTTATGTGCAGGAAAGAATTCTGAAATCCAGAGGATTCTGAACCGGTTGTATTTTCTATGCTTTCACACACACACACACACACACACACACACACACACACACACACACACACACACACACACACACATCAAGTTCCTTTGTGTGTTTGTACTGAAAAGTGGAACTGTGTGTGTACATTATTGCGGCAAAAGCATGTCTTGTGCAGGTGCTTTGAGATACCTGAGATGCTTCTGTATTTGACACGAAGTGTGTGCGTGTGTGTGTGTGTGTGTGTGTGTGTGTGTGTGTGTGTGTGTGTGTGTGTTAATAGAGTCTGTAATGTTGTGCGTCTGAGTTCATCTCTGACTGTCTGCCAGCTCCTTTGTGTCGTGTTGCCCAGCTGCAGCCTTCGGCGTGACTTCTCCATCACACAAACACACACACACACACACACACCTACACACACACACACACACACACACACACACACACTGGATCGAATAGGGAAGGGAAGTGAGTGGCGGCTTGACTGCCCTGCCCCTTCCTGCATCTCCAGTACACTGCTCTGCTGCTACCGGTTCACTTCCTCCCTTTGTGTGGGCAGCTGAGCCGAGCCAATACCTCCGTCCCACCGGCCTCCAAAATGCCAGCATTGGCTCCCACTCCGGCTCTGTTTGTCCTCCTGGCAACTGCTGTGCACAAGAAAATGGACGCGGAGGAGGAAAGGGAGCAACAGGACTGACTCGGGAGCGAGTAGAACATTCTGGCAGTCGAAGGGCGTGTCCCAAGCGTTAGTGTCCGCCGACTTTGTCCACTTTTTGCACGTTCAAGGTCATGAAGACTTACTCAGAAGAGTCTAGAAATTTCTACACTCTGTCACAGGGCAATTTGCACGTTTATTGAGAAGCCGTGCTCATTTGCATGTGCAAACTTTCAAAGACACCTTTTCTGTGTGAAGAACAGATTAGGAGGGAATAATGTTTATTTCAGTAAAACATTCAAATAATATAATTTTAACTGAAGGGTGCACTAGCAAAACTAACAATTATGATGAGTGGTTAGTTATTGTGAACAATGGTGATCAGTGATTGGCTGTTAGGTAAAAGGGTGAATTTTGATTGGTTGTTAGGAGAAGTTGTGATTATTGATTGGTTGTTGGGTGAAAGGGTGATTAGTGATTGGTTGTTAGGTGAAAGGGTGATTAGTGATTGGGTGAAAGGGTGATTAGTGATTGGTTGTTAGGTGAAAGGGTGATTAGTGATTGGTTGTTAGGTGAAAGGGTGATTAGTGATTGGTTGTTAGGTGAAAGGGTGATTAGTGATTGGTTGTTGGGTGAAAGGGTGATTAGTGATTGGTTGTTAGGTGAAAGGGTGATTAGTGATTGGTTGTTAGGTGAAAGGGTGATTAGTGATTGGTTGTTGGGTGAAAGGGTGATTAGTGATTGGTTGTTAGGTGAAAGGGTGATTAGTGATTGGTTGTTGGGTGAAAGGGTGATTAGTGATTGGTTGTTGGGTGAAAGGGTGATTAGTGATTGGTTGTTAGGTTAAAGGGTGATTAGTGATTGGTTGTTAGGTGAAAGGGTGATTAGTGATTGGTTGTTGGGTGAAAGGGTGATTAGTGATTGGTTGTTAGGTGAAAGGGTAATTAGTGATTGGTTGTTAGGTGAAAGGGTGATTAGTGATTGGTTGTTAGGTGAAAGGGTGATTAGTGATTGGTTGTTAGGTGAAAGGGTGATTAGTGATTGGTTGTTAGGTGAAAGGGTGATTAGTGATTGGTTGTTAGGTGAAAGGGTGATTAGTGATTGGTTGTTAGGTGAAAGGGTGATTAGTGATTGGTTGTTAGGTGAAAGGGTGATTAGTGATTGGTTGTTAGGTGAAAGGGTGATTAGTGATTGGTTGTTAGGTGAAAGGGTGATTAGTCATTTGGAACAATGGTAATCTGTGATGTTATTGCTTGATAGGAGAAATATTGATCAGTGATTATTCATTTGAAACAAGAGTGATGAGTGATTGGTTATTGAGAACAATGGTGATCAGTGATTTTTTGCTGAAAACAATATTGATGATTGATCAGTTAATTGGAACAAGCTGAGTGACTCTTAGGCTACGTCTTCATTAATCCAGATACATTTAAAAAGGCATTCATCTAAAAACGCTCCTTGTCTACACTATCTGTTTCAATCTTCCCAAAAGAGGCGTCGTCGTTTTAGAAAGCCTCTGTTTTCACGGTCCACACTGTGACTTTCGTTGAGTGACAATGCTGTTTCAGTGTGGATAGAAGGCCAAAACAGAGAGCAAGAAATGCGTTATCAAATTAAAATGTATTAGTGTGGAAATGGCCTTGGTCTCCTGGCAAAACTCACATAATTTGAAAAGCCTTATGGGAATCCCACAGGCAACTGGCTACATGGTACAAGCTCTTTAAAATAAAATCTATTCCACATACTGGCATGTGAGACCCTGAACCAAAGTGATGATCCTCAAGGTAAATGAGATTGGAAAATTTTGCCTGGTGAACCAAGAAAGTCTCAAATAAATAAAGGAACTAATACACTATATGTTCCAGCCGTATCTGGTTCTTCTCCAGACTGTTACTACAAACTTGGAGGCACACAATTGTATAAATGCAGTAGCATGAAATTTTCCCTTCGTTTGAACTAGGAGACACAAACTTGAAAACCAGCACCCTAAAGATCTGCTTTACATGGTTTGGAAGATCTCCTTCTATAAAGCTCCAACCCTGTTTTACGATGAATGTGAACGCTGACTGCACCCCAGGCCTCCTCACCTCACCCACAGCAAAACCTGATTTTAAAAACACACTTGTGACGGAATGAAATCTCACACAAATCTGCACAAAATCTAGTAGAACATCTTCCCAGAAGCCTGGAGGACATTAAAACATCATCTGGGGATTCAATGTGGAATGGAATGTTCAAAAAGATTTTAGCGTTAAAATGTATTATGAGAATGTTTCCATCACTTACCAACACACCTTACAGCCATTTTGCCCAGAGACTTACTAACATGTGCCGTGAATTGCTCCTGACCTCAGGACGCCGTGGAGTGTATTGTCCAACTCTTAGTTCTAATCTCGAGCACATGTGGGCTGAGGGTGTGTGCGAGCGTATAGAGACGTATTCGAGTGTGTGCTTTGCATTCAGTAAGAACGCCTACATGAGACGGTAATGCTATCAGACCAAGAGGAACAGGAGGAGAGCTCGCGAGAACCTATTTGAGTTCTGTGTGAGACAAAAGAGGACAAATCTAAACCAGCACAAAACCAGACAGGAGAGCAGACACAGGGAGGGAAAGAGGGAGGGGAGAGAGAGAGAGAGAGAGAGAGAGAGAGAGAGAGAGAGAGAGAGAGAGAGAGAGAGAGAGAGGCAGACATGCCAAAACCCACCCTGACTTCTTGTATCTAAAGTGCCAGTCAGACAGAAAGAGAAAGAGGTTTTGGATAAAAAGAGAGAAAAAAAAAGCACCCCAGAATACAAAAGGGTCACATGCGTCAGCGGAGACACGGCGTAAACGTTCGTACATTTTATTTTGAAACAAACGTTTGTTTATTGATGCAAAATATTAAGCATTATTAATAGACTTGTTTAAACAGTAAACAATATTTGGCAAACAAATGGAAGTTCAGCCAATTAGTTGCCAAATAATACAAATTTAAACATTTATCTTTGTCCCATATAGGTCAGATACAGGATTTTAGCTAATCAACAGTTCTGGGAATTCTTTGTTGTATTTTTCACTCTATGATGCGATCCTAAAGGTGTTAAATAGGGTTGGAG
Organism: Silurus lanzhouensis; assembly: GCA_039877035.1. Classification (NCBI taxonomy): domain Eukaryota; kingdom Metazoa; phylum Chordata; class Actinopteri; order Siluriformes; family Siluridae; genus Silurus; species Silurus lanzhouensis. The sequence goes on from JBCEWE010000191.1 coordinate 4,562,123, forward strand.
CTCTATGGCAGGAGATCTTCCACTCTAAGCCGAACAGATCTTCATAGAGCTTGCTTGGTGCACAAGGACATTGTCATGCTGGAACAGGTTTGGGTCTCCTAGTTTAAGTTTAAGGGAAAATGTTATACCCCATCACCCGAAGACGTCTTATACATGTGGTATCAGTTTGGGGAAGAAGCACATATGGCTGTAAAATTATCTCGAATACAAGACACAAGACTGTACAACAGCCACGCCCCAAGACCTAGTGGAAAGACTTTGCAGAAGACTGGAGCTTATTATAACAGCACAGAGGGCAATAAATCAGGAATGGGGTGTGAAACTAGTGCACATGGGTGTACAAATATTTTACCCCAGTAAAACAGCCCCAGCACAATTCAGGGGCAAGTGGGTATTTATAATAGATACATAGAACAAAGTGGCCACTTTTCCCCTTCATCTCCATTTACATTCACCCTTTTACTGGAGTACAGTGAGCTGGGGCTATCTATCTATCTATCTATCTATCTATCTATCTATCTATCTATCTATCTATCTATCTATCTATCTATCTGTTTGTCTGTCTGTCATCTATCTATCTATCTATCTATCTATCTATCTATCTATCTATCTATCTATCTATCTATCTATCTATCTATCTATCTATCTATCTATCTATCTATCTGTTTGTCTGTCTGTCATCTATCTATCTATCTATCTATCTATCTATCTATCTATCTATCTATCTATCTATCTATCTGTTTGTCTGTCTGTCATCTATCTATCTATCTATCTATCTATCTATCTATCTATCTATCTATCTATCTGTCTGTCTGTCATCTATCTATCTATCTATCTATCTATCTATCTATCTGTCTGTCTATCTATCTATCTATCTATCTATCTATCTATCTGTCTGTCTGTTTGTCTGCTATCTATCTATCTATCTATCTATCTATCTATCTATCTATCTATCTATCTATCTATCTATCTATTTATCTATCTATCTGTCTGTCTGTCATCTATCTATCTATCTATCTATCTATCTATCTATCTATCTATCTGTTTGTCTGTCTGTCTGTCATCTATCTATCTATCTATCTATCTATCTATCTATCTATCTATCTATCTATCTATCTATCTATCTGTCTGTCTGTCATCTATCTATCTATCTATCTATCTATCTATCTATCTATCTATCTATCTATCTGTTTGTCTGTCTGTCTGTCATCTATCTATCTATCTATCTATCTATCTATCTATCTATCTATCTATCTATCTATCTATCTATCTATCTGTCTGTCTGTCTGTCTGTCTGTATGTCTGTCTGTCTGTCCACCGTGAGTCTACTGAAAGCTTGCAAATAGAAAGAAAGAAAGAAAGAAAGAAAGAAAGAAAGAAAGAAAGAAAGAAAGAAAGAAAGAAAGAAAGAAAGAAAAGGGCGGGAACCGGACAGGGCGCGTGCTCGGGTTTGGAACTTTTGAACGCGGGAGGGGCATTAAAAAAAACTCGCAATGACATCATCGTTCATTTGAATAAATCTCGACCGCGCTCTGGTTGGCTGGATGTTAGCTCACGCTCCGCCCACTCTTTTCTGTTCGGGCTGTAGTGTGCAAGTGGTCCTGGGTGTCTATGTAGGGCGAAAGTACGGGCGTAGCCATGGTGACCTAGGTGTACTAGGTGACTCCTTGTTTGGATTGAGGTACTAATTAGTACGGAAGTATGTGAATGTAGTGCGCTTGGAGACTGTTCCAACACACCCGAGTATACTAATTAGTACGGAAGAATGAACAGAGACGGGGGCGGGGTTTCCAGTTTGTAGTAGTTTGACCTGACCATACTAATTAGTACGGAAGTATGGAAGCATGCGCGGTAGGGTGTAGTCATAGTGACTGGTATGAATTGAACAGAGACCCTGTTCGGAGAGATACTAGCTAGTACGGAAGTATAGTGTGTGTGTGTGTGAGTAGTGTGTGTGCGCCTCCTATTCTTCATGTAGCATCCCTCCCTCTCTCCCTCCCTCCCAGCCTCTGCCTCTCCTCCAGCCAGTTCCACACTGAACCAAGGCTCCCAGAAGGAAAACCCCCTCGGAGCTCTCACTCCTCTACATCACACACTCCGGAGAGTGTTTCAGCGCCTGGTTTCTCTTTTTCTTTTATATATTTTCTGTCGTTTTTTTTATTCTTTTCTTTCTTGGCTGGAAGTAATTGTGTGGAGGAGAAAAAAAACAAAAACAAGGAGCTCACATTGGGCGTTAGCTGGAAGAGGAAACAGCGGCTCGAGCTTCGGTAAGGGTTCGGTTTTTTTGTTCAGGAGCTAGCAAGCTAGTCAGATTTTATATTTATATATTTATATATAAAACCCTTTATGAGGGAATGGATTTCTTTCTCTTTTTAGGTCTGAGAGAATCAAAACACAACCGACCAGCATCCAGTGTTAGTTAGAAGAGGTATAAAAAAGCATATGACTTTCTCAACCTCAAAATCATCGATATCCAATCTAAATCCGATCTAAATCCGATCTCCAGTCGTGTGAAGGAGGTTGAAACTGTTGTCCTTGGATACCGAGATGTCTGATTTCCAGGTCCAGGTCCACACGAACTTGTTGCTTGTATTGTATCGCGATAAAATCGTGCCGTATGTTTGATAATATCGTCCTCACTTTCATCAATTATGAATTGACGGATTCCACCCCCATACCCCGCTTATAACCTTTCATTGCCCTGTTATAATGCGGAAATGACCACACGGCCAATGAACAAATGGTTCTCTGTGTTGGTATGAAACATTTTGTGTTTTTGTTTGTAGATGTTTGATCTCTGATTTCCTTTTTTCTTTTTTTTTTTCATTTACAAACTTATTTGCATCCCCCCCCCCAACCCCTTAACAAGAACCCCGACTAATCCCCCCCTCCCCATCTCTCTATCCATCACTTTGGATTTCTATTGTTCTGTAGTGGGGCGGCTGGATGAGACCGGTCCTCCTCCTCCTTCTGCTTCTTCTCCATCTCCTCCTCCTTGTTCTTCTCCTTCTTCTCCCTCCTCCCCTTTAGCTACTACTAGAAACTTAAAAAAAAACTAATCCTCCCACCATTGAGGACCCGTTTGAAAAACAGGTGTTTTATTTGCACTCCTATGATGATGATGATGATGATGATTGTGGTAATGAAGCATTGATCTGGATGAAAATGCAAAAAAAAAAAATCAGACACTACAGTCCTTTTTGTCTGCACCACTGGAAAGACAGAATTAAATAATGAAAGCAGGAGAGAAAGTCGTGGGACGTCTCCTCGAGCAAGAGACGTCCTCCTTTTTGTAATTACGACGCTCCGAACGTATCTGCCGAGGTCTGCTCTTATCCTCGTCCGATAAATCGTCCTACAGCGCTATGATCAGAGTAAGGAAAGAAGAAGAAAAAAAAAAAAAAAAAAGAACTCAGACACTCAAGAGGACAAGCAGGTTACAGTCTGGTGTCTGGAGCTGATGACTGAGACGAAGTCCGATCGATTTTTATCACCACGGCGATTCCTATGTTCCCGAGGGCGGGAAGAGGTTCTGATCTGGTTCTCAGAGCACGTATTTACTCGTCTGCGTCTTGGCAAACAAAAGACCCAAGATGGCCGTCTACTATTGGAGCCGTCCGTCATTTTCTAATATCGTGAGGGGAGGGGAAAAAAAATCGGACCGATGATGAAGATGTATAGAAAATAGTAGATGAGTGGATTTGATATCGGAGAAGCAATTCCGAAGTTTACTCCGTGTAATTTATAGGCTGCGGAAAATCGATCAGAACTGATCTTATTTTACGGCGAGTTTTACGACTTTAGGATGTCGTAACGTCTGAAATCTGTACATTAGAGTAAATAGGATGCTGTCTCCGTGTGCTCGTACTTCTCTTCCTGGTCTAGAAGTCATTACATCGATCTGGATGAAGTACGCTGAAGCCTAGCGAACGTACACGGCTCTGCTACGTAATTAAATATTGTCCCATTTGTAAAATGGTTAAAGAACGCAATCCCATAATTCGCCTCACAGTATGATGATGATACAAATACATGTATAAAATCCCAGTACACCATTTTTCTAGCGTTCCGGTAGACAACAATACAATAACCCACGTATCACACCATGATGAATAGCCGCCATTGCAGCTCGGGGGGACGGCGCACATGACTCAGCCGTCTTCTCACGCCGCGCTCTGATTGGCTGCCCGGCTCCCTGCTCCCTTATTCCCAGAATAATTACACGAAAGAACCGAATGACCCCCGCGAATGTCACAACCACCTCCATTAATAATCCTCGTAGCCGGCACCCATGTCTGCAGCAGAGCGATTATCTGAACCGCAGCCACAGCGGCAGGCATCGATTCTCTCCGGGGCGACCGCTGCGTGGCTTTTCCCAGGATGTCCGTGCCAAAACGGAGCTGTGGTTTTCCTGCAGTTGCTCATGTTCTTTCCCAGATTATGTTACCCTGTTGCTGCGGGTACAGATAAAGGCTCAGAGGGCCATGTGCAGTTGTCACACACGACAGTTGGCTGCGGGCTTTCTTTTTTTTCCGGGTCGGCTTTGTGCTCGTTTCCACCGGGGACGGTTTTTAGCGAGAGGTGACCTTTTTTCCGGAGGTCAGTCTGAACCTCTGATTTAGAGACTCGCAGATCGGGATGGGATTCATCCTGAAAAATATTTTTTACTTTAGTTCTATGTGTAATTGTACCTGGATTTTTACATAATTGGGATCTGTGACGGGCTTTTTGCATGCAGAGCCCTCACACGAGCCACGTTCTTTGTTCAACGTTATCAACGAGCCTGAGGTTAGGAATCGGGAAAGGACTGGATTGACACTTCCTGCTCATTTTCATAACAGTTTCCTGTTTCTGTCCCGATCGCTAGATGATGATAGATGCCTGGGGACCCCATTTTCTTTTCAGATACAAATGCAGCCTTGAGCTAATTCCCCTAATACCTATATCGAGCACTAACGCACCTACAGGAAAAAAACGGAAAAATCCTTTCACCCAACAAACAATTAATATAATAAACTATCTGTATTAAAAAAGAAATCAAAAATGACACTTTTTCCAATCCGTTTTCACATTGGATTCGAATACACCTCTTTTTTCGCCGATGTCCAATTTTTTAACCTCGATTTGATCTGACGATCCATAAATCAGGGCCATTTATAGATTCAATATAATTAACTGTAGTTGGTGTAACAATGCAACATGATGAGGTTCTGAGTTCAATAGTGATTAAATTTAAAATGAATGCTAGGTGTTTTTGTCACCTAAAAAAAATCTATCAATATCAGAATTTCATAATATTTCAATGATAAAAGCATTGCGAAGCCCTAATAGAGCTTTATCAGACAAATTATAATTACGAAGAGAGTTCTTTGGGCTTATCTTCTGACAATTAAAACAATCCTATAGTTAAATAGACCAGTTAATGGAGTATACCCTTAAGGTCACATGACCAGATCTATACACTGAATGATGTTGAGTCAGTATCAGTATCCGTAAGTACTTTCCGGAGTTGCTCCGAAGCAGGATTTGCGTCTCGTCTTGTCTCGCTGAGTTTGCGGTGAGTAGATTTGAAGACGCCCTGCCAATTGTCCCCCAGTGCACAATTGCCCCGTCGGATCCATTTATTTTATTCATAGAGACTCTTTATTAATAGTGTGTTTAGCATCACATGTGGCATGCACGTGACCCCCCCCCCCGAATGACTGTGAATATTCAGGGAGCACAAACAAGGACTCAATAGTGAATGGGAAACCTGTTTACAGTGGAACGCTGTGAGAGAAAGAAGATCGAATAAAGATGGTATTATGATTTGTGTGCCATCGCAGCGATGAAGCCTGTAGCGCACGGCTCCGTCGCAGTGAACGGCGTTACAGTGAATTAAAGTGCGCCGTCAACTTTGTTTGCCGTCGAGCGAGTCAGTTGACTCAGCTGTTCATTGTTGCGCGTTCGCTCTGAGCCTGCTGCATTTGTGTGTTCCATCTGCGCCATGCCTGGCAGAAAGGATGGGTAATCCTCTTATAGGTAGCGCGTGTGTGTGCTTGCGCCTTTCGCTTTCCTAGCTAGCCAGGCATATTGGCTGCTTGCCACAGATGCTATCTCCACCCACCCTGTGTGTGTAAGAGACTGACCATGTGCACACATGGAAACACAGTCCAGCACTATTGATTGAACCCCACCAGCTGCTCCTGATCACCACTTATCTAATTTGCCCCCAGAGCAGGATAATGGGTTTTTGGTCTTCAGGTTACAAATGTCTCTTGAGGTCACTTTAAGCCCTTCCTGCTTCCTCCTTTCCTGACCGGATATTGTACGTCGAAAGAGTAAGCGCTTAAATGCATAGTCATTTTTCCTCTATTGCGAGTCTCAAGCCACAACGCTGCCTTTGTAGGCCCGCTCCGGCTGGCCCTCTGCTTCGCCATCAGAATGGCAACATTTGTGGCGTTTGACTGGTCGGGTTTGTGTGGTTTATTTGTTTGCAGGCGTACACTAGCTCTCTGTTTTGCTTTCACTCTCTGATTTCTTGCCCCATAGGCCGGAGGATGGGCGGGCGGATCAGGCAAGATTAGCATCGAGCTTTGTATAGGGTTAACGAGCCTTGTCCTGTGTTAATCTTTCCGCCCCAGGGGGGTCAACCCCCTCTGTCCATGATGACTCAGACCTAAGCCTCAGTCAGAACTGATTGGGCTATAGGTAGCACTCTGGGCAGAATAATGAACCAGCCATGGATTGAGAATACAACTGATTTCCAGTTCATGACACTAAGTCAAAGATTTCCCTTCTTGAAAATAAGCTAGGATGCTTAAACTAAAATGGCGTTTGTCAACGCCATTCGGCCAACCCTGCACGCCTTTTTACAGTACAAGGATCCCATGTGCACACTTGTTGGTCCACCAGGCAAGTTGCGACAACAAAAAGATGCATCCCTACTCACAACCCACTTCTTTCAAAACCCCCTGGCTTTCCCCCAGCGAGTCGGTTTTGTTTTCTTGCTTCCGGTCCAAAAGCCAATGGCCTCAATAAAGGCATTTGTAATGGTCTGACATCACCACCTGTCCAGGCATCCCAACTCCTTCCTCTCTTGGCCCGTCCTCTGCATGCATTCTGAGAAGAATCTGGTGGAGTCCAGTGAGCTTTGTTTTACAGCAGTTTGTTTGTGCATTGAGCCAAGATGGCTTCCTGACCTTCTGCCTGAGGGTGTATTGAGAATGTCCTCTGATTTTGTACATGTGCATATACAGAGTGTTATGTCCACCCGTCCATTTATGTCCCCTCCAGCAGCTGCGATAGAACAATTCCTTCAAGGATCGTATGGCACGATGAAAAAAAACCCAGCAATGGTGTTGTGTAACCTGGTTGGCATTAGAAATTAAAACAACCAGTGGAGTTTTGGTGCAGTTGTGAAAGGAAGCATTGGTTTAACTTGGTTAGATGGTTCTGTTACACGGCCCTCTCCAGGTGTGGAACATGTGGGTCAGTGTACCTCATTTTTAGAAAAACTGATTTGGAAATGTCCAGAGAGAGTCAAAGAGTGGAGGCAGGGTGGAGATGTGTGGCAGGAGGGATTTGTGATAGAAGGGTATCTGCAAAATTGAAAGGGAAAGTTGATAAGACGGTGGTGAGACCTGCTCTGGTGAGATGTTTGATCATGTGCAGATGAGCAACATGGGGTATATGCTGAAGAATGCTGAGAACGGAGGAAAAGGGAAAGTCCAAGGAGGATGTGGTGAGGGAAAAGCTGCCATTCTTGGCCCTTGAGCAAGGCCCTTAAGCCTCTGTGCTCCAGTGGTGCTGAGGGTTGTCATGGCTGATGTTGCGCTCCGACCCCAGCTTCCTGACATCACTGGGAGATAGATTTCACTGTGCTGTAAGGTACATGTGGTGACCACCTCACCACACCATATTTCTTTCAGGCTAGGGGTGAATAGATTCTCAAAATGAACAATGACCATCTGTTCGTCTGTTGTTTGGGGTCAGAAAAGTTCATGTTTATGCATTTTTGGTGCACGATATCTTGGCTGGCTAATGATTTTATATATATTTTTTTGCCTGCAAATGTACGGCGGGTCTCTGGTCTCTCGCTTCATTAGTGAATTTATATAACACAAGGGTTCTGTGTCCCTTTAGATTTGGGGGACGTGGGGGGAAGGGTCCACTACCTCCTTCGGTGGACATGGATAGTGTGGAGATGCTGGACAGAGATGCTGCATTGTCTGAGTCTGGCTTTCAGGGATTGGATGAGGTTAGCTCAGGCACCATGGTGCATTAGCAAGGCCTGGTCTCTACGAAATGCCAAACGGTGATAAATTACAGATGATTACTGGGTCCAAATGCTTTAGCAGCACCGCTTGAAAGCGCCAAACCAGGGCCTTGGAGAAGTGAACAGCTGATGAAAGCTTCTTTCCCAGAAGCAAGGTCATATGCAGCTGAGAATTTCTGTATCATCTTTTGCTTCATGCAAATACCCCCCCATCCCCCCAACCCCACAGTTCCTCTATTGATAGCTATTTAAAGAAAAGCCACAGAGACTTAGAGGCCAAAAAAATACCACACACTATGGACTGCTATAGCGAGCTATTCATCAGAGCTATTAGCACTGGCTGTTTTGTTTAGTTGCTAGCGGTTTGTGTCCGATTGTTGGACACTGAGTGCAAGCCACAAGCACAGTATGTCCAGAGCTAGATGGGATTAGCTCGCTAGTTCCTGCTGGGCCTCATTCCTCTTTTCTTTTTTTTCCTTTTTTTTTGGAGCACTGATGTGAACTTACTGTTGCTTTTTCCACTCCGAAGGCACAAGGATCTGTTCAAGAATGCATTTATTCATACATTCATGCTAATAGCCTTATTAGACGATGGCAGCACTCTGAGGACCTCGTCGTCTTGTGTAGGAGGAGAGGATTGGATAGCTCCCCATTGTTGGAGGATGGCCAAAGAGCAAAATGATGTAGGATGCTCTCAGATGTTTTTTTTTTTTTTCTTCCCTTAAAGAGGTACAGAAGATTTTTCTGACCTTTCTATCCTTTTCGGAAGGGGGTTTCTGAGGCTTTCCAGGAAAGCAGGTCATTGGGATGTGTGTATGTCTTCTTACAAGCAAGGCTAATTTGTTAATAGCTACACTAGTAGCTGTTAGAAATATGTCAAAGTAACAGGTCGAAAAAACTATCCTGTTTGGATACATCCCACGAGACGCTTCTACACCATTAAAAAAATGTTGCATACCCAGTCCCTGACTTTAAGATCCAGATCCAGGCCATCCAGACAGTTTTCTTGGTAGTCATCCAGGCATGGATTTAGAACGAAAGAAAAAAAAGTCCTCTCTCCCCGCTGCGAGAGTGTGATTTATCGCTCTGACGCAGGAAAAAAAAAAGCAAGCTCATCCAAGCCAGCGCTTTTGAAAAAGAAGGAAGACAACTAGACGGCGAAGGGCGCCGGCAATGAAATACGTTACACTTAAGCAGGATCTCGATTCGCAGACACCTCAGAGTTTTCTTTTCAGGAACAGGGAGTTGTGTTTTTGCTTGACGGATAAGTGGTTGTAACGTGGGCGGGGGGTGATGTAAGAGGCTACGAAGCGTGTCTGCGTTTCTCAGACAAGAGTTTTTGGTACTGCACAGATTCGTATTTTCATGGTTCTTGTTGGATAATTTTGGGAGTTTGAGACACTGATGCAAAAAAATTTTATTTATTTTTTTGACTGGGAGAGCCTCTCTCTTTGCTAATGTTCACAAGTGGAGTCATATTGAGATCAATCTATCAAGCAGTGTATATCGCTACAGGGATCCTATCTCCCTCTCTTTTCTCTCTCTCTCTCTCTCTCTCTCTCTCTCTTTCTCTTTTCTCTCTTTCTTGGTCTCTCTGGGTTTCCTCAGCTGTTAAGGCCATCTGTCTAAACACTCCTAAGAGCACTAGCACCGGAGGGAGGAGGGGTGACCGAGAGCAGGGATGTGCATATAGCTCTTAAAGACAGTGAGAAACAGTGTAGTTTAGGCTGACCAGGATGATGTAATGATTGTGGGTGTGAGAAAGCGAGACATATTCACTGTGGAAGTTAGAACTTCTAGTGTCTTCCTCCTCGGGTCCAACGGGGCCTTAAAGCTTTTTTTTTTTTCTTCCTATTTACACCCCCCGCCCCCTCCCATCGCCACCACCACTATCAGGGGCCAAGCCACGTCCTCTGTTGTGTCATTTTTTAAGTTGTACAGAAAACATCTGTGACAGAAAGGCATCGTGGGTGATGAGGTTTAGACATTCAGAATGATATTGTGACTCTCATACAAACCACTTAATATTCTGTCTGTGATGAAACAGCCTTTTAAGAATTGAAACACTGTAACAGTCGGTGCAGGGGTTATTAATACTATTGAATGCAATTTCAGTTGAATTTCTACCTGCACATTCAGCATTC
>JBCEWE010000191.1:4577523-4617523 GCA_039877035.1 Silurus lanzhouensis
TACTCCTTCTTCTTTTTTTGAAGAATTATTATTAATATTAATATTTAATCTATATTGTGACAATATTTTGAGGTTGCAGGTCTCTGACTTCCTCAACAGGCGTTCTGATTTCTGGGCAATGAGACGATAAGATTAAATGTTGCTCTTCTTTTTTTTTTTTCTCCTTTAAATGCACGTTAGGATCTGTCTGCTTTGATTTCGAGCGAGTTTCATGTGTCTGCTCGCCCCTGAGAAGCGTCCACCCAGGGGAAGTGTTTGAAATTGGATCGATGCCCCTTTGGCGGTGCTACGCACGTGTCTCCGTGCTTTTTTTTGCTTTTTTTTTTTTTCGAGGCATTACAGGAATCTCTGTTTAAGGGGCTAAAGCGTCCCAGGTTGCCTAATTAAAGCTTCATCAGTTGCTATTTTGCCAGTTTCTGTTTCCCTTCAGCTTCTCACGGAGGTCTGTGGGTCTGCGTAGTCGATCACGAGGAGAAATCCAGCAAAAAGTGTTTAAATTTGTTATAATGACAAAAAAAATCCCTGCATGCTGCTGCATACGTCTAATGATGAGGGATTTTTTTTTACTTTTATACAAACATAATATATGACCATGGTGTCCCAGTTCATTTTTAAGTGGCAGTGATGTAAAGTATTATCCCTGTTTAATAGGAAGAACGCTGCATATCCTGCCATTTCTTGTTTGTCACTTGTGATTATGCATGCTGCTTTGAGCTTGACTTGTGTCCCTCTGATTTCTCCACTGGTTCTGGAAGTTTCTTTCTGAATGTTGAGCCAATCTGTGGTCTGATCGTCCATACCATGGTCTGTGGTCTGTTTTCCACTAGATGTTGTGGAGATTTGTGTGAGATTTCATTCAGCCACAAGGGTGTTAGTAAAGTCAGGTACCGATGTAGGTGATGTGAGGAGGCCTGGGGTGCAGTCAGCATGAAACATTCATCATGTTCAATTGGGTTGGAGCTCTATAGCAGGAGATCTTCCACACAACTTCCAACACATGGAAAGCAGATCTTCATGGAGCTGGCTTTGTGCATAGGGGCATTGACATGCTGGAACAGGTTTGGGTCTTCGCTCCAATACCGATAGTTTGGTTGGATCATACTTGCCGATTGATCATCCGATTAAAATAAATTAATAAATAAAACACTATGTAAAATAGTACTTGTAATTTATTGAAAAAAAAAGTGCTAAATCATGAAAATGTGCTAAATGAAATGATATGAATAAATTCATTATATTAATAAATATTGTGGAAAATAAGACATGCATTCTAACTGTAACATAAAAACAGTTACATCCAAATTGAGTCACTTTAAATGAACAGGATGTGGCATCAGTGATTCACCTTTAGAGGCCACTCTCGCACTGCATAACGCGACCCGGAAAAACTATCGGTACGAGTATTTGCCGATAAACTATATGAACTATCAGTGCTGATTAATTGGTCAACCACTATCTTTTTTATATGTTATTGGGGAAATTATTGGGGACTCCACCGTTTCAAAGGTCAGGGTGCAAACATGTTTGAGTAATTAAATCGACACCTATATGGCTACGTAGATCCTTATTGTTATTTTTGACATCTTCTTAATTAAGCATGGTCTACAAGCTTACACAAGCAAAAGTAACGATACAATGCTGCTCTTTTGTTACTACGATGCGTCTCTGCTCATCGGACGAACTCCGTATAAAATAAGCCGAATAGGGAATTTTTCTTCTCGGCACCGCTGAGCTTCTCCTCTCCTTCAACCTTTTATAACGTGTTGGACACGAATGCCATTTCTGTGATATTCTTCTCTCCGTCCTTTCACAGGAATGCGCCCTGAATATTCACAGCGCTTCACCTCCACACAAGTGGGTTTCTTTTTTGCTTGTGCTTTCTCAGAATAAGAGATTAGAGCAACTATTTCTCTTCCTGTCATCCTCGCCGGCTCTCTCTCTCTCTCTCTCTCTCTCTCTCTCTCTCTCTCTCTCTCTCTCTCTCTCTCTCTCTCTCGTTCTCTCTCACTCTCGCTTTAGAGTCTTTATTTAGTTCAGGGCTTGCCAGCGGAGCGTGCGTTCAGGAGATCAACCACTCATGACATGCCTGCGGGATCTACGTCGCGTTTCTCAGCCATGACGTGAAGCCTGAGGACCACTTTCCAGGCAGCGTTAGTCATGTGGGTCATGTGGGTCACTATGTGGGTTTGGTGAGAAACAGGGGCTGATTATGACATGTGAAGTGCTTTGTGTCAGGCTTGACCAGGATGCTTTCTTGTGTGATCAGGGAGTGGTTTATGCTTCAACACCCTTAGAGCTTATTTAGAAATGGATTACAGGGATTAAATGATGAATAGAGAAAAGTATGTCTGGTCAGCACTAGGGCAAGCAACGAAGAACAGGAAAAACCAAGAGTAATTAACACATCCACTTATCAGTGATCAGGAAAAAAGCTCCAGGATAACCAATTTCTCTAATACAATAAACTATATATGAATTATTCTCACTGCCTACACTCACCAATGGACATTGTTTTCGCAGAATGATTAGCTTCACCTCTCATCTCTTGTGGTCACATGATAAAAATGCGAACGAAAGACTCGGACCAGAGACGAACCACTCAATTCCGTTTTCTGTACATAACCTACAGAGATTTTCATGATGCCTCGCTCATGCGCTCAGTAGAAAAGAAACAAAATCACTCTTTGAGACGATTCGTTCTTCCGTGTCACATAAAAATGGACGAATCTTTCATGGACGACTCGTCACTGGTGTAAATGGATAGTGATACGAGCTCAAGCTGTGGGTGGAAAAGTGTCCGACAAGACGCATTAGGTTCGATCCCAGGACTCGATCGAGGCAATTTTCCGCTTGACTACGTCGTACTTCATTTGCATAGAATTGAGAGCATCTCGCCGTTGCTTTGTTGACTGCCCCTGTCCCTGAAATCATGGCTTCATGCCTGGTCCATGAAAAATGTATTTGTTGTAGCAGGAATGTAGGACTACTTGGGATTACTGACCACATTCATGCTTACTCATGTAGAACACGTTTAAATGCTTTCTGTTTCGGCGAAATGCTCCGATCACTCACAGTGCCTTACTGTTATCTGGAGTCTTGAATGTAAAATAAAGCAGAGGAAGTGACTCTGTGTTTTTGCGGTTAAGAACTTTGATAGGACAATACAGACAGCCACTGATTTAACTTCTTCATCAGTGACCAAATTGGACCAAAAACTGGATCCATCTCATTCTATGTCCAGAAGACTTTAGCTTAATTTAGAAGATCTTCACAAACACTCCATTTACCCTTGTCTGAAGGGTTGGCCCAGTTTTCAAAACAGGAACAGGTGACCTGATCCTATCTCGCATTCCTGCTCTGAGCTACATATGAACGAAAGCAGCATGCCTTATTGCCTCCTTTCCCACTGTGTTGCTTCCGTGCATTTTCCTGGCGCTCCTCCAGGGCCCAGCTCTGCATTGTGAACAATTGTCTTGGGTCAAATCAAGCAATCATGATCCAAACAAATGTTTTTCTTCCTTCAGAGCAATATGTAACACCGATATTACTCTTTTTTTTTTTTTTTTTTTACCCATTATAAACAATTATCTGTTTATAATAAGTGCATGTTTTCTTTCTCTCATTACGTCTTCTCCAGGCCTTCCACAGGTACCACAACGTCTCGCCCAGCTTCTGCTGCACCAAAGCCAGCTGCCCCAGCTACGTCCAAGACAACGACAACCGCATCAAAGACCACTCCATCTGCAGCTAAAACAACCACCACTACTGCAAAACCATCACCTGCTAAAACTCCTTCTGCTGGTCGAGCTCCAGCCACGTCCACAAAGAGTCCTATGCCCATCAAGAAAGGTAGATAAAAGACCTAAATATGATATTTAGAACCTTAAATCTATGAGTTTGCCATTTTTTCTACATTAAATGGATTTTATGAATGAGAGGTTTGTTGGTATAATTTCAAGAAAAATACATTTAAATTAAATGCTGTCATATCAATTGCAAGTAGATTTTAGAACGAAAGAAATCAGAACATATTGGGTTTAGTTTTTTTATTATTATTTTGCATGCCTTCTGTTCTTTCTTTGTTCAATATGAATATTATTTTTATTTTTTTTTCGGTTCATTATTGATATATTGACAGACACAGACACTGAGAACACTCTTCCCATTTGCCATATGCTTGTCTGTTTAGATGCAGGAAAGCCAGCCACCCCAGCTGCCAAGAAGTCAACTGCCTCTCCCCTCACTCGCCCTGCTTCAACAAAGACCAGCAAGCCTGACACCCATAAGGCAGCCACTCCATCCAAACCGGAGTCCAAGAAACCTTTGACCCCCAGCAAGCCAGCAGGGGAAGCCAAGACGAGTAAACCCAAGGAGAGCAAACCAACTCCATCAAAGGAAATCAATGCCGCCCAGAAAACGTCTACTGCTAAGAACAGCGCGGCCAAAACAGCCAGCCCTAAGAAAGTAGTGGGTAGCAGCACTCCCATGCCAGTTAAACGTGGCCCCAAATCTGTTCAAAAAGAGAAAGAGGTCGTAGCTCCTGCTGTTGAGAATGCTCCTGCAGTTGAAGCTGTGGCTGTTGCTGCTGTTGCTGCTGCTGCTGCTGCTGGTGCTGGTGCCTTTATTGCAGTGACAGACAATGAATCCGAAGTCTGTACTGAACTCCTGCCTGAAATCAAGCCAGAAGTTGCACCTGAACCCGAACTCCAAGTTGCACCTGAACCCGAACTCCAAGTTGCACCTGAACCTGTACTCCAAGTTGCACCTGATCTTGTACTCCAAGTTTCACCTGAACCTGAACTCGAAGTTTCACCTGAACTCAAACTCGAAGTTTCACCTGAACCCCAACTCGAAGTTTCACCTGAACCCCAACTCGAAGTTTCACCTGAACCCCAATTAGAAGTTTCACCTGAACCCCAATTAGAAGTTTCACCTGAACCCCAATTAGAAGTTTCACCTGAACCCCAACTCGAAGTTTCACCTGAACCCCAATTAGAAGTTTCACCTGAACCCCAATTAGAAGTTTCACCTGAACCCCAATTAGAAGTTTCACCTGTATCTGAACTCCAAGTTGCACCTGAACTCGAACTTGAACTGTCACCTGAACCCAAACTCGAAGTTTCACCTGAATCCCAACTCGAAGTTTCACCTGAATCCCAACTCGAAGTTTCACCTGAATCCCAACTCGAAGTTTCACCTGAACCCCAACTCGAAGTTTCACCTGAACCCCAACTCAAAGTTTCACCTGAACCCGAGCTCCAAGTTTCACCTGAACCCGAGCTCCAAGTTTCACCTGGACCGCAACTCGAAGTTTCACCTGAACCCCAACTCGAAGTTTCACCTGAACCCGAGCTCCAAGTTTCACCTGAACCCGAGCTCCAAGTTTCACCTGAACCCGAGCTCCAAGTTGCACCTGAACCCGAACTCCAAGTTGCACCTGAACCCGAACTCCAAGTTGCATCTGAACCTGCTTCACCGTACTCATTGGAACCTGAATCTCAACTTGCACCTGAAACCAAGCCCGAACTTGAGCCTGAACCCAATTCAGACCTTCTTTTGGAAACCGAGTCTGAATTTACAGCTGAAACTATGTCTGAACTCCTGATTGAAACCAGGCCTGCACTTGCACCAGAAGCCAGTTCAGACATCCTGTTGGAAGGTGAGTCTGAATTTATGCCTGAAACCATGCCTGAACTCCAGCTTGAAACCAAGCCTGCAGTTGTACCCGAACCCACATCAGAACTCCCAATAGAAAGCGAATACCCATTTGAACACCTGCCTGAAACCAAGTATGAATTTGCACCTGAACCCCAATCACACCTTCCTTTAGAAATTCATTCTGAATTTGCATCAAAAACTAAGTCTGAATTTCTGCTTGAAACTGAGTCTGAACTACCCTCTGCCCCTGAACCCAAATCTGATTCCCTATTTAAAACAAATTTTGAATTTGCTCCTGAATCCGAGTCCCAACTCCTGTTTGAACCAGAGTCTAAAACTTCCCCTGAATCCGAGTCCCAACTCCTGTTTGAACCAGAGTCTGAACCTGCTCGTGAACCTGAGTCCCAAATCCTGTTTGAACCAAAGCCTGAACCTCTTCCTGAAACCGTCCCAGAACCCACAGTTGAATCTTTGATTACTGCTTCAGTTGAGGAATTTGGAGCAGACTCTGAGGAAATTCCATCGGATTCAGAAGAAGAAACACCTGAAGAGGTGGTGCCACAGCAGGAAGCTCAGCTGAATCTTGCGAGTTTTGAGCACCAGAGTGCTCCATCTACCCTTGGAACAACAGTCATGTCACCACCATCCTCCCCCACTGTAGAGTCTCCTGTGCATGAGGAACCTCAGGTCTCTGATCCACTACAAGATGTTTCCTATAATCCCTGGGAACAGAATATGCCCATGCTCTCAAGTGATATTACCACAGAGAATCTGGAACAAGAAGAGATCAGGGTTCAAGAGGATCTTCTGGCCACCATGGAGTCAGCAGATGTAGAGAAACCTTTCAGTCTTGACGTAGAGCATGACCTGTTGCATAAGACCCATTTGGAGCATTTCAGCAGCGTGTCACCGACCTCTCCTAGTGTGGAGAAGGAGGAAGCAGTGGAAAAGGCGGAGGAAGAAATAAATGAAGATGACCATGATGATGATGAGGAGGAGGAGGAAGAGGAGGAGGAGGAAGAAGTAGAAGTAGAGCAGCAGGAGAGGGAATTAGTAAATGTTGAAGCAGTGCCTGAAATGCAGAAAGTGGACGATTTTAATTTTGCATTACCAGAATTTAGCAGCTCCAGTGGTGGCGTAGAGCAGTCTGAAGAATTTGGCAGGAACTTTCAACAGGAGCAAGCAGAAGCACCCTCATCCTTCCGAATGGAAAGTAATCACAGTGATGAAGAAGAAGAAGACTTCTCTTTAAAAAAGGTGGAAATGGAACAGCCATTTATGGGCCCACCTGGGGTCAAATCCTTTTCTGATGAAGAAGAAGAAGAAGAGGAGGAAGATGAAGAGGAAGGGGAGCAAGAAAAGGAGGACATGGACACTGGTCCAGAGCATATTGATAAGGGCCATGTTATCTTTGAACTTGAGCAAACTGGTGATCACCACATGGATGTTCACCATAAATCCGAAGAAGAGGAAGAGCACGAGGATGAAGATGTTGAGATGGTTAGCGAAGGCCAGGCGGAGAGTGAAAGCCAACATGCTAGAAATGTTGAGGAGGATGACTACGAGGAAGATTATTTAGAAAATTTGAACCGTACTGCTCCAGCTCCCTCAATACGCATGACTGCAGCCTGGGGTCCATCCAATCCTTTCGCAGACACTTGGGCTCAGCCAACCTCCATTAACATAACCTCCAGTCCTTTAGAAGTTAAAGATTCCAATCCTGAGACTTCCACAAAGTCCCCCGCTGAAACCTGGCTGGAGAAGCCTCTAGGTCATTTGACCCACTTTGAGGTCCGTGAAGAACCCGAGAGCTCCATCCCAGTGGATGGCGCTAACCTGTGCGCACCTGCAATCGGCATGTCACAGTCGAGCACCCTTAGCGGAACCGCTTTGGCAGCCCACAGCAGCAGTGAGACTAGTACACCTGAAGAGCTGCGAGACTACGACAGCAGCTCGGGCGTGGAGTCACGCTCAGACAAACAACAGACGCCTGTTCCTACAGTCCAGCCTGACCAGGACCAGGACCTTGGGATTCACCTGGAGCGTGGGGATGGGGAGGAAGAAGAGGCAGAGACTCTCCCAGCAGATGAGGTCCTGGGAGATGCTCCAACTGCGCCTGCCTCAGTTCCGTCATCCCCTTCAACGTCTGGAGATGAAGCAAGTGATACTGAAGGAGAGATGCAAATCAATGATCCTGATGCTCCAGCTGATGACACCCCACCCTTAGACAGTCCCACCGCCTCCCGAAACCTACCTGCCCTCGAGGAAGACGAGGAAGCCGTCGACATGCAAGCCGGAGAGGAAGATGGGGGCACCCCGCAGTCTGCCAACTCTGTAGCCTCTTATGGCTTTGACTGCTCAGTGTCCAACTCCAACGCGCATTCTACTGCTGAGAGCTGTGGTAAAAGCCCTGGGATCTTCTCTCTGGAGAACGAAGACCAGCTCCCGGAAGAAGCAAAAGATCCCTCACTCATCAAGGAGCTGACCTTGCCCGCCGCAGCAGCTCAAGCCGAGGATCTACTGGGGTGTCCTGTCGACCTGCTGCCTCTTGGCCAGCAAGGAGAGTCGCATGCCAACCCAGACGACCAGTACCTGCTGCATGGCAAGACTGGCGCCAGTGCTGTCGTGGAGTCCGACCCCGAGTCTCCCATGCATCTGTCTCCCCAACACGGAGACGGCTCGGATGCCCAACCACCTTACTACTCTACCATATGTGATAACACTGATAGCTTTCTGGCAGGTAATGTATAAAGTCCCCTGATGGAATGCACCTTTTTCCTTGCACCCTTCCTGAAACAGCACCCTCGCTTTCCTTTTTTTTTTTGTCGTTTGTTTTCTTACCAGTCCAGGAGATGGTGTAACGAAACAGGGGGAAAGAAATCGGACATAGGGGGATGGACTGTAGGTTTTATCAGTGCTGCTTTCTCTTTCTTACTACTATTATAGTCATGGTTATGATTGTATGGCTTAAACTCCTGTATGTACAATAGCTATTCTCATTTTCTATTAGAATGTACTATTGAATAACACTGCGTACTACAGCACCCCTGTGCTTGGATTGATAGACTGAACTGTCGTGATGTTCTTTAATGAATAAGGGAAAAAAAAAAGAAATGAAAAGAAAAGAAAAAGGATCACATTGGACGGACTTTTATCTATGTTTGTATTTATCCTACTGTTTTTACCGAACAAATGTTTTGTTGTTGTTTTTTTTTCTACGTGTTTTATTGTTTTGTTTTTTTTAAGTTCCCAGTCTTCCCTTGCACTGTAGACATACCCTGACATTATTTTTTTTTTTAACTTGTTCCTGTGTCAAGAACTAACCGTTTTAGCACTAACTAAGGATAGATCTTCTTCCAGAGGCTTCGCACTTTGGAGTTTTTTTCAATGTAGGAAATTGTTAGATGGCAGGCAATGTTGTTTTGTTTGTTTGTTTGTTTTTTCCTAGTTAAACAATTTTTTCCAGCACATTTTTGTGAAGGATAAACTTATCACGAGAAGTCACATACCACAGCTTTTTCTTTTTTTTACATACTCAGCAGTGATGCAGTTGTGTCGATTTGCAGTAGTTGCTTCAGCGCAAATATTCAGTGTGGCGGGAACTCGCGTTTGAAAAAAGAAAAAAAAAAAGAAAGAAAAAAATGACACTCGGATGAATGCGCGTAGCGAGTGTTGGACATACGGATTGGGGAATTGCATGTACAACTAATTGCGTTACTGTAATACTGTTCAAGACCTATTATGCCAGGATGATCGGGAAAAAAAATCAATAAAAAATAATAATAATGGTTCACACTAATGAAAAGGTTTTTCAAAATTCCATTAAACATCATTTCAAGGCCATCTGTTCCCGTTTCTTATTTCCTGCATGGTGCTGAAAACATTTTGTCGTAACATTACAGAGCTTAGGTGTCGAGAATTATTCCCATCGCTGCATTCCCGTGGAGTATGCCTGGGAACAGGAATGGTGTTACCGGCTAATGGAATTTTGATGAAATGACAGCTCTGGTGTCCACACCCATCATCTCCAGCATGTACCCTGATCTAGACCAGTATCCATCCCTGTGAGAAGAGTCTGACGCAACTCTCCTCTCTGTCTACTGATCCTAAAGGAAGGTTAGATCCTAAAAGAGGGTTACACACAATCCAGCATCAGCCTGAACCAATCTTCTGTCTTCCTCTTGGTAGTGGTTTGGAGGTGTTTTTCTTTTCTCCTGTCTTCTGTCTTTAGTGCTGTTTTTTTTTTTTTTTTATGAAACATCTGCTTGATTTGTTCCTTGATCCTCATTCACCATAGCTTTAGTCATTTCATAACTACCTTG
Source organism: Silurus lanzhouensis (assembly GCA_039877035.1). Classification (NCBI taxonomy): domain Eukaryota; kingdom Metazoa; phylum Chordata; class Actinopteri; order Siluriformes; family Siluridae; genus Silurus; species Silurus lanzhouensis. Next base: position 4,587,504 of record JBCEWE010000191.1, read on the forward strand.
TGGTACGAACCAACAAACAATGGATTTCTTCATAGAAGTAAATAAACGTATTCTTACAGAAAACGTTGCAACCGAATCAACACGATGGGGTACATGTATACGTATATACTGTATGTATTATTTGCCCTCTGATTCTATATTCTTCCATATTGTTCAAAATATAGTAATAATTCTTCTTTCTGAAGAAGCTGTTTTGAAGTAAGTGCCAGTTTGCCTGCAGAAATACGGATCCTTGGAGACCTGCATGTTCTCTTCAAATAGAAAAGTCTCCTGCTTATTAGTTTAAATGGGATCCTGTGTCTTTTTGTTGTTGTGGAGAAGTAGCTAATGGTCGGCTGTGATGTTAGTAACTTGGTTTGCTAAAAATGCCTGAGCCTGGCATTTAGCAAGTTTTCTGATCTGATTACTCATTCTAAATAGAATTAAATTCCCAAAAAAGGAAATGAACAGCAAGCCTTCAGGAGACAGCCCGGCACAGAAACCCGAATCGGAATGGGTAACTGCTTGACAAACAAGCCATATATATATATATTTGCAACTCGACTCCATTTCTAATGACACAGTAGAATAACAGGCTCAACAATAATGGTTTTTGTCTTTTATAATGATTTATTTTTCATTTGTGCAGTGTTTTTTTTTTTTTTTTTTCCATATTTATCTGTCCATGGTCTGTTTACAGGGTTCCCACGCTTTTTGAGGTACTTGAATTTCAGACACATAGATTCAAGTCCTGGAAATTGCTTGAACTAAATTTGAAATAAACGTTGTTTAGTATATTGTGCTTTAATTTTGTCAGTAAATACAATGGATAGAATGAAATGCTAGCCGGATGTGTTTTCCGTTGCGGTACATCCCTTTGAGTTCGTATTGGCCGAGGGTTGGACATAATAAAGAATATTATATACAGCAAAACAGAAGATCCCAAAATATGAACATAATTTACGCTTTGAGTTTGTGTACTGAATTTTTTCTTGTATCACTGTCTTAGATAGAAGTCAGACTAAGCATTTTCTTTATAACCGTTAAAAACGTGTGTATCAGCGTGCATCATTTTATATATTTATGACTTTTTGCATCTCGAACTTTCCCAAGCAGTGTTTAATTTGAATGTTACCAGTATGAACTTCACTGACTTCATTGACTTACCGTAAGAAGACTTTCATGATGCTATATATGCTGGGGTGTGAATTTTTGCTTGATATAAAATAAATGGTGCTTTAAAAAGTTCTTGAATCTGGTGTTCATGAAAGAGTGGGAACCCTGTGTACATCATTTTCAGTCTGGTTCTTTTGTGTGTGTGTGTGTGTGTGTCTCATTCCTTTTCCCCTGGTCAGACCCAACTTTCTGCTATTTTCTCCCCTCTCAGTAAAATTGCAGGCTCTTTTGACTTCCACAGGGTACATTACCAAACCGCCACGCCATAGCCTACAGAAGGTAAAGTATGACAACCTGCCATCACTTCCTCCAGAGGTCAACGGCAATCAGTACCTCACCCTGGTGCAGGAGGCACATCAGCACTACAAGCCCCTTATAAACCCACTTCAGCAAAAGAAGCAGCCCACCAGTTGGATGGCAGAACTTGTCAGGCTTCCTGTTGCGTGTCCACAACGAGCAGGTCAACTGAGGCGCCTGGAACAGCACCAGCTCCATCTTCGCCACATCCTACAGCGCCAAGAGCAGGAAAGACAACATCGTCACTGGCTGGAGGAAGAGCGACAGCGGCAGGAGCTTCAGAAGCAGCTGGAGAGGCAGCAAGCACTACGGCAGTGGCAGAAGCAAGAAAGGCAGAGGGTGGAAAGGCAGACGCAGTTACAGAGGCAACGGCAGGAGCTGCTGCGGTTCCAACTCCATCAGGAACACAGGCAGAGGCGGCAGCTTCTGCAGTGGCAGCTCGAGCTAGAACAGCGCTTTAAAAGGCAGCAAAAAGCGCAGTCAGCCAATCGGCATTCCCCTTCACATGGGCTCTGCACCATTTACGAAGCCATGGAGACCGGCGAGGATGAAGTTATTCAGAGGAACATCGCCTCAGGGAGGCGAGAGTTAAGAGGGCAGGGGAAATCGCACCACCCGCCTCTATTCGGAATAAATGGGAACCTTTACCAGCCACCAAAATATGAGCAGAACTGGAATACCAAGATCGATATGGTGCAGAAGCTGATCAATCAGGCTTTGCTGCTTGAAGGCAAGGATGGCTGTCCACCCCTGCTTTACCTGCCTGGCCAAGGTGGGGGCACCCTCAGCCCATTGGATAGTAGCTCCTGGCCCCACATAGTGCACCAATTTAGCCATGCATCAGCCACCATCACCTCCGTCTGTAGCTACTCGCCCATACAAGGACGTTCACCACAGGACGATTGGACCATTGTCGAGCTGGAGACGTTCCACTAAAAAATGAGCTCAGACCTTCATTCAATGCATCATCACTGTAGTTCTTAATAAATGTGTACTTTGTATTGTGCTCCTCATACAGTTATTGTACTTATAATACACTGATACTCCACTCAAGTGGGCCATATGATTTTGACTGTAGTTTATCAATCACACCTAATTATTCCTGGTTTGTCAATGTTGAGGAACCATGATAGGACAACATATTATATTATATTATTCAAGTGAATTTCTTAGCATTAACCTGGTAGAACATATAAGGGGAAGGGGTAGCTTAGTGGATAATATGTTGGATTTCTGATCTGTAGGTCATGGGTTGAAATCCCACCAAGCTGGGCCCTTGAGTCTCGGGTAGGCTAGGCCATGTCTTGACTTTTCATGTTACGGTGGGGGCACCGGAAAACATCTCCACCATAAGTTAAGGAACTACCTGTATCTTCATAATTTCATTTTATTTGCACTCGTGGTTGAACAAAACCAGTGTTTTTTTGTGCGATATGTGATTCGGAGTCTATCGAGCCTATTTGCTTTGTAAGAAAAGACACATGGACTCTGAAGACACTTTGAATACGACAGATTTGCTAATGACTGTGGGGTGAGGGAAACAAGATACCACGGATGCACCCCCTCTCTCTCTCTTCTATGTTCTTTCCCAACATTCCACAACCATTACCTCATTTCCTGGGTCCTTTGCCTCAATAGGTTTCCCGGGGTTACCGATGATGTCATGGCAACAGTCCGAAAGACAGAAGAGACAGAAACAAAGCCTCAGAAAGAGAGAGAATGGGCTGCAGACCAGGGGCTGATCCCAAATCAGACCCAACACCCCAAAGAACCCTTTACTTGGATACAAATGCACTGGCCAAAGTTACTCATTAGATTACTTTCTGACTTCTCTCGATCTGAATGACCACTCGTGTAGAATTTTATAGTTTTAGTAAAATGATCCGAAAATTTTGTGAAGTGCTTTTTTCTACACATTTTAATAATTCCTTCATAAAGAAAACTCATTCCTGAGACTGTATATCATGTTGGATATTTTCCTAGCTGTGCTAACATGTCCTACATGTCTCCACTTGATCATTTACACTATAGCAGCTACAGAATAAAGAGTCCCTCACCATCCTTTTTTTAATTCTTAGTACATCAATAAGCTGAAAATCCTGTGTCCTGTTTCAGAAAACGAAGCACCGACACTGGAGTTTCCTTCAATACATGCAAATAAATATACATATTAATTTATAAATAACAATTTGTTGAATCCAGTGTATCAGATTATGATTATGCACATCTTCCACCATTTACATCCCTGTGGAAACGATAATATATTGACACGAATGCATTACCATATAAACCTGCCATTACGATATAAACCAGTATGCAACAGATGGGAATTTCACTCTCGGTTTGCTCTCGGAAGTTACACGATGTCGGAAAAACTTCTTATATGGCCCCATTTCTGTCTCCATGATGCTCCATGTTTTATAATGTGGGATACTTTCTTTGTTCTGATAATCACTATTCAAGCTGTGCAGCACAAAGACACCAAACCCCCCCTTTTTTTCTTGCTACAGTCCCGCCACCTACAGGCTGAACATGGTTATGACATCAGACACAGTCAGACAGACAGACAGACAGACAGACAGATAGATAGATAGATAGATAGATAGATAGATAGATAGATAGATAGATAGATAGATAGATAGATAGATAGGGCGAGAGACAACACTTTCTATTGGCCTGCTTGGTGCAAATAGTTCAGAGTCACTGTAGACTTAAAAAAAATTAATGCTCTCCAGAAATTAAGTAGTTCAAAATAGCTACAAAAAGTCGAAGCTGTTTATACAGTAAATATGAGCTTAATCCAATTCACTTCAATGTTAATTGACCTAAAGCAGCTTTACAGGAAAAGACTGCGGAAATAGATTTTGGCATCATTAATAGGTCCCTGTAGGTTTATCCCTGATGAGAGAGCCAGTGGTGACGATGGTGAGGAAGGTGAAAACTCCCTGAGATGGCCTCAGGAAGAAACCTTAACTACAAAATGATCCTTATTCTCATCTGGGTGACACCAAATTTCCATTCATTATAATTCCATCACTGATGTACACTTGAATAAAAAAACTGTTCATGTAACCTTAAGCCATTGTAGCAAACTGTCCACACTGATCCCAGACCAAATCCATCAACATGGTTATGGAGTTAAATTCTCCACAGTAACCGCATGGATCTTCGTGCTCTTTATGTGGAACCGTCTTCAGCTGCAGTGTCTGGGTTCCAATGGAAGAGAACTCAGGAAGGCCTGGACAAAGAGCAGTAAGGAGACCAAGAGAGAGAGAGAGAGAGAGAGAGAGAGAGAGAGAGAGAGAGAGAGAGAGAGAGAGAGAGAGAGAGAGAGAGAGACCGAATATTATACATGACCTTTAGATGGCGCTCTTTCCTAACCAATATTATCATGAACCTCCACGTGAATTCTACATTTTGGATAAATTTCCACACTACCGCCACAGAATTACTCTCCATGTTTACGCTGGTTTTTGATATTCATAGTCATAAAACAATCATATATTATACTTAAATTGTCCCAAAGCAGCTTTACAGAGATAAAGAGATTATAAAATAGGAACGTATAAGTTTAGTGCCTATAAGTTTATCCCTAATGAGTGAGCCAGTGGTGACTGTGGTAAGGAAAAATCCCTGAGATTTTATGAGGAAGGAACCTTGAGACCCAAAAAGGGAATCTTATCCTCATCCTCCACACAGAACCTCCATCATTCCAGTTCCATCATTGTTGAGGTTTGGTGATGGCGCTTAAATGAAGAACTGTTCATGGAAATTGTTTTCCTGAGTCCATTGTAGTAGATTGTTGATATAAATTACAGCCCAAATCCACTTTCATAGTTTATGAGTTGCTCAGTAACTTCATAGAGCTTGTTCATGTAGAACCATCCTCAGGGTGGTCTCCAGTAGTGGAGAACTCCATCCAGAGGTGGGGCGTCAGGATGTATCAGGCCACTGGTACCTCAGAAGCATGGTGAACTCGAAAGAAAGAAAGAATGAAAGAGAGAGAGAGAGAGAGAGAGAGAGAGAGAGAGAGAGAGAGAGAGAGAGAGTAAAGGGGTGACTGGGAGAGAAAGAATTTTTATTGTTACAAGAAAAAAGGTAAAGACAAAAGTTAAAGGGTTTAAGTAGGGTTAATAATAATAATAATAATCATAATAATAATAACAATAATATTATTATTGTTATTATTATTATTGTTATTATTATTATTATTATTATTATTGTTATTATTATTAACATTATTATTATGATTATTATTATAGTTATAATAATAATAATATTAATGAGTAGTAGTAGTAGTAGTAGTATTTGTTTGTTTGTTTATTTGTTTGCTTTTAAAACCTCACTCTCCCAAAACCCATGAATCGATTCATCACTTGATTCCTTTTCAGCGTCAGTAAAACGGGCGTGCGCTCGTTCTACTGACGCTGAAAAGGAATCAATTGATGAATCGATTCATGGGTTTTGAGCGAAGGACAGTCAGGTATAATTTGTAACATAAAAACACGCACAGTTCAGTGTTAATAAGGACATGAATACAATAATACACGAAATGTATCGTGTTAAGACTTACTTAATTAATAATATTCCTAATTTATTGATGTAAAAACGAGGAGCCATTAGTTTAGGATTCATTTAGCTGAATGCAAACGTGAAGTGAAACATGTCCTTGTTTTTAGTCTAAATTCTATTTAATGTATATATAAAATGAAATGTCTGCATGTCCTGCTGTTGAATTGTCAGGAATTGAGACATGCATATCTTGGACAGAATTATTCTATCGAATCGACTCCCTTGGCTCAGAATCGACTCCTCATTCATAGAAAACGGGGAATCGATTCCGAGTCGTTGACAGCAGCGCGTGTGTTCGGTGTGTAGCGCTCAGGGATCTGGTAGGAGCGCTTCGTGTGGATCGTGTAATCCTGTTTAATCCATAGGGAGGGAAATAAACAGGGAATAATAGCAGGAATATTGAATAATAATACTATATAACGGACTGAGGTGGATTTTGGATGGAGTCATGGATGGAGACCACTGATGAGGCTTAAACCTGATCGGATTGAACCACAGGGTCCAGGGTTTTATATGTTATTATTGTAATAACTATTAAAATTTAGTTGTTTTGGTGCTTTGTTCAGTTCAGGGTTCCACCTCTGACACATCTCTGTAAGCTTCCTTCCTTTTCTCAGCATGTTTTTTTATCATTGTAATACGATCCAGAAGGTAGAGTTTCACCTGCTCCAGGTCACAGCAGGAGGACTTCAGTAGTTACAATCCAGCTGAAACTGTTCATTTCAGGACACCCGAGAAGAAAGCCGTCATGGACTCAGCTCAGGTAAGATGCATCACATCATCTCCATTTATTCCTTACACACACACACACACATTCTGGACATGATTAGGACCTACACTGGCTGGACTTTTCCTTGTTGCTGGTATGATGGTACTATTCATATCATCCACGTGTCATGCCAGTGGCATTTAGGGTTTGCTCTCCAGACGCAATCAAACCCTGAGGAGCAATGAGAGGTTCATCACATGCACAACATGATGCTTTGGTACCACCCCAGTGTAGCGTTAGATAGTCTTCAGTCCTTCTCTTAAAGCCACCAGGCTTAATTTAGACTGGAACTGAGTATCGTACACACACACACACACACACACACACACACACACACACACACACACACACACACACACACACAGTAGGTTTAAATGTACAGTTCTGTGTTTGTGTTACTGTTGACTCCTCGTCGTGTTTTGACATCGTTACGGTTGTGTGCAGGATGTAAATAACGGCGGTTCATCAGGTGAACCTGCTCATGTACGACATTTCTTTCTACAACGTACCTCCATCTACATCTACAGTACCAACACTCGGGCAAATTGTGCGTATTCAAATAAAATCCACGGCTTTACCTCAAACTAACCTTTACTAACCTTGAACTCAAACGGCACTGAAACTGGAGACTCCTTCCATCTACGTTAAACACTAACAGAAACCTCATCGTGCAGGATCACGTGTCTCTCTGTTACTAAAGACAGCACAAATTATTGGTAGATAATATAATTAGCACCAGGCGACCAATCAGTCCAGAGGTACTGAACGAAAGGTTCTGGGCTACAAGCACCGGAATCGCCAAGCTGCCACTCTTGGGGCCCCTGGGCAAGGCCCCTAACCGTCTGTGCTCCAGGGGCACTGTATCATGTCTGACCCTGTGCTTTGACCCCTTTGTAACTTCGCTAGGATATGTGAAGAAGGAATTTCACTGTAAAGTACATGTGGCATGTAACAAATCACCTTTCTTTATTCCTTCTTTTATATTAACGGTAAGATCTGTAGCTCGGCAGCGATTCATCAGTCGATCATAAAGGATGGATCTTTCGCTTGTCGAGTGCATGAACACATCCTGCTGCGTAATATCAATCGAACATGCGATGCGAGGAGAAGAAAGGCGAGCGTACGGAGTAGGGATGTGCATCAACTAAGGCAACAATGTGATTTGCATATCGATGCATAGCCAACGATACGATACGTTAAAGCTACATATTCAACATGGCGGCGAGAGTTCACTTTCATTTCTTTGGTCCAGACAGGCAGCAAATCATCAGTTTACTTAAGTGCCTTCTGACTTCTAACGCAAACACGCCTTTGTAGCGTATGAAAAAGTCAAACCCAAAGTTCTTTTCCTGTTGTGTGTGCAGGACGTTACAGCTCTACCTCTGCCATGTTAATCTGTACCCTATGTGACTCTCAGGATGCAAACTATTGTTCGCTTTGTAAATAATAAAAGTATAGCGCATCTTCCAATCATTTATATAAATTAAGCATTTTTGTCTGATCCAAATATGTTCAAAAAGATGCGATACAAATGCCAACTTGTATATACGATGCAGACTTTTTCAAATCGATGCAGCACATGCCTAATACGCAGCAGTGGAAGTGTTGTGACAGTCAACGCTTGCTCTTTACTGCCCTGCGTTCACTCGGGAGCCTAAGAGAAGGCGAAGGTCACAGGGGCTGAGGCATCCAGGGACAGTGTGATGATTATAATGGGTTGGAAAGGTTTTTATGGCGCTCCGCTGAAGCGAGAGAGAAGTGCATGTCGGATTATTGACACCCAAACATTAGCGCTCGGATAGCGATCTTTACTGAAACACTACAATGCAAATCGTCAAATAAGATGAGTGTAGTCTAATTGATCTCTAATTGATTTACAGTTACAAAGATCTAAAATCTAATTTCTGGATGAATGATGTAATTCGAGCTTAAAATACAAATTTATAATATTTGAAAAAGCAAGCAGGATTCAGGTAGCGTTTCTGACACCCCCAATGAAGCTTTGTGAGAACTATGGGTGGAAAATCCGTTACGACGTGAACAGTCATTTTTCTGCAGGATGTGGAATTTGATGCTGATAGAACTTATAAAGGACAACATCAGCAATCCTGTCCCTTCCTCAATAGAGACGATTTTAGTGGCCACGCATAATATACAGTAGCATTTTTAGCTACTTTATTGATCCAGTCGCTTGTGACGGTGAGGCAGTGAGCAATTTGAAAAGCTCAGAGGTTCACCAAAACCCTCACAGTAACCAAGTGTTCTTCAAGGCTGGGGAAATGATTTAGTGTAATTAAAAGCTGATGTAGTAGAGTCGAGTCAAACGTTTTAGCTTGTAGTCACTAGTAAACGTTTCGTTCGTTCTGAACGAGTCTTTAATTTGACTCGGAAGAACGATTCGTCTCAAAGAGTGATTCGTTCATTTTGTTCTGGAGCGAAGCATCACAGAATCTCAAGGTTATGTACAGAAGTGAGATCATCTCATGAGTCCTCTGGTCCGAGTTGTTTGGTTTTTTGTCACGTGACTTAGGTCGTGAATTAAGTTAAAAAAGATGATGACCCACTTAGAATAAAGTGTATTTAACGACTATGTACTAACAATTATATTAATTATTTGATGTGATGCACGTTGTGTAAACACGTTTTTTACAATTATACTACATCTAAAATGACAATGTGAACCCGAACCCCTAGACAGCTGGATCAGAGTTAAAGCATTTATAAAAAAAAAAAAAAGTCCAGGTGTTCTGAGGTCTTCTTGTTTTTTATGGCTACCGAAAGAGTTCAAAAGAAGGGCAAATGGTGAACCAGTGACTGGGTTAGTGGGTTAGACGGAGGACTGGAACCTCATTTTTTATTTCGCTTTTTTTCCAACACAATCAGAATTGAAAAACTAAAAAAGACCATGGACGAGAGTGAAACACAGAGAGCTTATGGAAAGACACAATGTTCTACAGACTGTGTTTGGGTCTGGTAGATGCCACATTGGTTATCACGTGTCCTGGAGCTGCTCCAGAAAGCTTCATCTGGAACTTTCAGGAATTCCTGTAATTCCCAGATTCCTCAATTTCATTACATTCCATAAAGCAGAGAAGATGTGTAAATGAATGTTCTGAAGACTTTCACACTAAAGTGAGGGTGTGTGAGAGCTGCAGTGGTTTTACTCGAGGGTGTGGTGGAGAGGGTTTACTCTAAAAGCCTTCATCTCCACTACTGAGTATTCCTTCTACTCTCTCTCTCTCTCTCTCTCTCTCTCTCTCTCTCTCTCTCTCTCTCTCTCTCTCTCTCTCCATCTCTCTCTCTGTCTCTTGTTTTCCATCATTTTCTCCCTTGCATCCGGTCCCACACTTTTTGTTTTCCTTCCCAGAGCTCATTCATTTTTCATGCCTCTTCATCTTCTCTCTCTCTCTCTCTCTCTCTCTCTCTCTCTCTCTCTCTCTCTCTCTCTCTCTCTCTCAGAGCTCAGAGCTCAGTAGAAGCCTGTCATTACCCACACTGCACCTGCTCCATCTCATGCTCTCGTTCTGCTTTTTACTAAATGACTCCGAATCGATCCGGCGAGTGAAACGTGCAGGTCGTGTTTTTTATTCTTACTCAGCACATTTCCACCAGTCTGACCCCCGGCTCAGGAGTCATCACGCATCCACACACCTGCCGTTCACCAGCGTTTGCTCTTTCATTAACGTTTGCAGTTGGTATCACCTCCAGGGTCTAATCTGATTAGTCGGATCAACACGGTGTCGTGTCCTGGGTAACGCAGACTGCCGCCGCATCGGGATTCTGTATTTTTCTTTGCTTGGAACATTTTGTTTGTTTGTAGGAGGATCTTAGCTGTTTGGAAATTGTCTAAATGATGGACAAGGGGATGTGGGAAAAGTAAACAGGAAGAACTACATGGACAAACAGCACAAAGACTAGAACTAGAGACTAGAATATGGTCATGCAAAAGGACAACAACCTGATTGTGTAAAAGAACATGATCCTGTTTGTGTAGAAGAATCAGAACCTGTTTGTGTAGGAGGACTAGACATGCTTGTGTAGGAGGACTAGAACTTGTTTGTGTAGGAGGACTAGACATGCTTGTGTAGGAGGACTAGAACTTGTTTGTGTAGGAGGACTAGACATGCTTGTGTAGGAGGACTAGAACTTGTTTGTGTAGGAGGACTAGACATGTTTGTGTAGGAGGACTAGACATGCTTGTGTAGGAGGACTAGAACATGTTTGTGTAGGGGGACTAGACATGTTTGTGTAGGAGGACTAGACATGCTTGTGTAGGAGGACTAGAACTTGTTTGTGTAGGAGGACTAGACATGTTTGTGTAGGAGGACTAGAACTTGTTTGTGTAGGAGGACTAGACATGTTTGTGTAGGAGGACCAGGACTTGTTTGTGTAGGAGGATTAGAACTTGTTTGTGTAGGAGCACTAGAACTTGTTTGTGTAGGAGGACTAGAACTTGTTTGTGTAGGAGGACTAGACATGTTTGTGTAGGAGGACTAGAACTTGTTTGTGTAGGAGGACTAGACATGTTTGTGTAGGGGGACTAGACATGTTTGTGTAGGAGGACTAGAACTTGTTTGTGTAGGAGGACTAGACATGTTTGTGTAGGAGGACTAGAACTTGTTTGTGTAGGAGGACCAGGACTTGTTTGTGTAGGAGGACTAGACATGTTTGTGTAGGGGGACTAGAACTTGTTTGTGTAGGAGGACTAGACATGTTTGTGTAGGAGGACTAGAACTTGTTTGTGTAGGAGGACTAGACATGTTTGTGTAGGAGGACTAGACATGTTTGTGTAGGAGGACTAGAACTTGTTTGTGTAGGAGGACTAGAACTTGTTTGTGTAGGAGGACTAGACATGTTTGTGTAGGAGGACTAGAACTTGTTTGTGTAGGAGGACCAGGACTTGTTTGTGTAGGAGGACTAGAACTTGTTTGTGTAGGAGGACTAGACATGTTTGTGTAGGAGGACTAGAACTTGTTTGTGTAGGAGGACTAGACATGTTTGTGTAGGGGGACTAGAACTTGTTTGTGTAGGAGGACCAGGACTTGTTTGTGTAGGAGGACTAGAACTTTCCTAGTGTTTGCGTTTATCTTACATCATTACAAATCCACATGGAGAACAAAATACATCTTCTCTTTATTATTATAATTATTATTATTAGTGTGATTTATTGGGTTCTGTGCTACACAGTGGAGTGAATCACACTTGCATCTATGTGAAGCTGTTGATCAGAAGTCCAGGAGAAAGCAGTGAGACGGAGTAGACAGCTGATTCAACAAATTCATGGTACATGTGTGTTGTGGAAATAAATGATGGTGTTATCAGCTAAAACACACACAGCTTACGTTACTTCCTGAATGTGTGTGGCCCAGCGTACGAGTCCATATTCACGGGGGTCACAGCAAAACGACATTTAGAGCTCCTCCTACAGGTGGTCTTTGGTATGGAGTTCTTCCTGGTCAACATGGCAGCCTTCACATTACTATTTACCTCACAAGATGTGACCGATGTTCTTTTCCTCGAGTGGACTTGATGTTGGGTTTGTGATCAGTCTTACAGAGGAACCGAGTCACTCAGAGACAGGTGTTATTGTTGTGTCTCTTACACTTTACAGTCAATGTCTGCTGGAGACGCTTGAGATTTTCACCAACACTCAATCCTCATTCTGCATTAAGAACCCAGCAAGCACTCCACTGCCTCTTCAATCTGATCTGTGTCTGTGTGTGTGTGTGTGTGTGTGTGTGTGTGTGTGTGTGTGTGTGTGTTATAACACAAGCTAAGCGCTCGTACTTCTGCATGTTAATGTGTTCACATGCTGATGGGCATGTCTCCATCAAAATGAAACCCCAAGCGCTGATGACTACACACACACACACACCCACACCCACACTCACACACACACTCACACAGACACTCACACATTCACACACATACACACACACTCAAGCTGATAGAACCGAGGATAATCATCATCTCCACCGAAACTCTCTGCATTCGTATTCATTTTTAATCTGCGTTGCACATCCATTACAATCAGCTGGTTATTTTTATATCACCTCAACCAAAGAAAAGAGGAAGAGGAGAGATGAGGAGAGATGGAGGGAGGGATGGAGGGAGAGAGGGAGAGAGGGAGAGATGGAGACTTTGGGGTTATTTTTTTACACAAACCATATTATATACCAAATGGTATCTAGTTGACTCATTAGATAGATAGATAGATAGATAGATAGATAGATAGATAGATAGATAGATAGATAGATAGATAGATAGATAGATAGATAGATAGATAGATAGTAACCCTGTGTGTTGTGTTCTTTTTTTGCTTCTCTTTTTCCCTCTCCTGATCCTTTTCTTTTCCTCCTCTTTCTTTTCCTACTTCTCCTTCTTCTCATTGTCCGTCTTCTTTTTCTTCTTCTTCTTCTTCTTCTTCTTCTTCTTCTCTTTCTCCTATTCTTCACATGTTCATTCTCTTTCTTCTCCTTCTCTTTCTCTATCTCTTCTCCTTCTTCTCATTGTCCGCCTTCTTCTTCTCTTTCTTCTCTGACTTCTTCTTATTTTTTCTAAGTCTTCTTCTCTTCTCTGTCTTGTCCCCTCCTCCTCCTTCTTCACCTTCACTGTCTCTATCTTCTCCTTCTGCTCCTTCTACTTCTTCTCATTCTTGCCTCATTCTTATGTCTCCATCAAAATGAAACCCCAAGCGCTGATGACTACACACACACACACACCCACACCCACACTCACACACACACTCACACAGACACTCACACATTCACACACATACACACACACTCAAGCTGATAGAACCGAGGATAATCATCATCTCCACCGAAACTCTCTGCATTCGTATTCATTTTTAATCTGCGTTGCACATCCATTACAATCAGCTGGTTATTTTTATATCACCTCAACCAAAGAAAAGAGGGAGAGAGGGAGAGATGGAGGGAGGGATGGAGGGAGAGAGGGAGAGAGGGAGAGATGGAGACTTTGGGGTTATTTTTTTACACAAACCATATTATATACCAAATGGTATCTAGTTGACTCATTAGATAGATAGATAGATAGATAGATAGATAGATAGATAGATAGATAGATAGATAGATAGATAGATAGATAGATAGATAGATAGTAACCCTGTGTGTTGTGTTCTTTTTTTGCTTCTCTTTTTCCCTCTCCTGATCCTTTTCTTTTCCTCCTCTTTCTTTTCCTACTTCTCCTTCTTCTCATTGTCCGTCTTCTTTTTCTTCTTCTTCTTCTTCTTCTTCTTCTTCTTCTTCTTCTTCTTCTTCTTCTTCTTCTCTTTCTCCTATTCTTCACATGTTCATTCTCTTTCTTCTCCTTCTCTTTCTCTATCTCTTCTCCTTCTTCTCATTGTCCGCCTTCTTCTTCTCTTTCTTCTCTGACTTCTTCTTATTTTTTCTAAGTCTTCTTCTCTTTCTCTGTCTTGTCCCCCTCCTCCTCCTTCTTCACCTTCACTGTCTCTATCTTCTCCTTCTGCTCCTTCTACTTCTTCTCATTCTTTGCCTCATTCTTCTGCTGCTTTTCCTACTCCTGCTCCTTCTTCTTTTTTCTTCGTCTTCCCCTTTCCCTTCTTCATCTCCTTCTTCTCATTCTCTGTCTCCTTCTACTCCTTTTCCTTATTGTCCTCCTCTTTTCCTTCACAGTCTCATTCTTCTCCTATGCCCTCTTCTTTTTCTCCTTCTATATCTTTTCCTTCTTCACCTGCTCCATTCAGTTCAGATCAGTTTATTTATTTATTCCTGTTGGAAAAGAACATTTGCAGCACAGACATTTAACAATTTCACAGTTGGCATGTGTGTGTGTGTGTGTGTATAAATATATTAATATATATAAAACACATTCGTTACTACTAAAGGAAGAAGAATGTATAAATGGAATTGCTTCAGGAATAAAAGATCATTTTGACCTATTTTTCAAACATCTAGAAGCACAACAGCATCAGCCAGATGGTCACGATTCAAGGGTATAAGATAAAGAATGCCTTTTATCATTTGCAATGATGTAAGCCTTATTCACTACTCTTTCTTTTACACACACACACACACACACACACACACACACACACACACACACACACACACACACACACACACACACACACACACACACTTTCTATACTCCATAACGTTATCCATATAACAGTTCACTTGCCATTGTTCCCACCTTCCCCAGTGACCTTCTCTGAGCCTCTGAAGCATCTCCATACCAGCAAATCACACAAAATGTTTTAATGCTTTCAATAAAAGACCCATAAAACATCAAAAACCATGGACATTAAGGAAAAGTCGTGTCTTTAAGAAATACATTCTCTGTTCGAGCTTCTCACATGATCACTCCACACATCTTATCTGAGTTTATGGTCCAGAGTTATTCCAAGATATCTGTATACGAGAATACGAGATACGCTGATCAGCACCAGAGATGTTTTCCATGTTCTCAATCCTCTGCCAGACATATCAGATGTTACTATGTGTCAAAGAAACCTCCTTCTACACACACACCCTCCCCCTTCTTTTTCTCCATCACCCTTATCTCTTCCTCCTTCTTCTGCTTCTTCTTCATCTCCTTTTTGCCCCCCCTCTTTCTTCTGGATTCGTATTGAACGTTGCTCTCAGCCTGGCCTCCACTAGTTTATCAGATTAGTGCAGATTGAACACAGAGGAGCTGCGATAGGAAAGCGATAATCATTACTCAAAACGCTCTGGATTCATTCACCACACAGTGAAGCCTCAAGAGATCGAATTAGTGATTCAGTCAGAAGGTTTAACAGGACGCCTCGGGTCTCCGTCGAAAAGCCGTGGTGTTTATTACACAGACGCGTTTATTCGAGGCGTTTTTATTTACAGCGACTCGCAGCTGAGGCAGAATCCGTGTATATTCTCATCTCGCTGTTTATTCAGAACAGGAGATCATCTGGGTGAAGGCAACACGATAATTAACACACACTGCTCATGGGGTGATGAGCGATGAGTGTCCTTCATTAAACACACACACACACACACACTTGCATATGACTGCTGTGGAATCATTATGCGCACGAGTAAGTGCTCATGTATACGATATGAGCAAAAGTATTCAGACAACTTGACTTTCCCAGCCATATGTGGTTCTCCTCCTAAGCACAAATTGAAGGCATCTTGAAGATCTGCTTTACATGGTTTGAAAGTCTGTGGAAGATCTCCTGCTGTGAACCCTATTGAATTATTCACGCTGACTGCACCCCAGGTCTCCTCACCTTCTCGCCTCCATCAGTACTTTTTCTGAATGAAATCTCACACAAATCTCCACAAAATCACGTGGAACATCTTTCCAAAAGAGTGGAGCTCATTACAAGGGGAAATTGAGACTAAAAGTGCGCTGTGATGTTCCAAAAAGGAGCAGGAAGAAATCTTATGGTCACGTGTCTATAAACTTTTGGCCTGCTGCGCTGGAGTGTGAAGTGTACGAGGAAGAATTCACATCGAAACTATTATAGGCCTCTGATGAAGGAAAGACAGGACGAGAAAACACCTCGCTAAACACCTCAGCAGTCTCTATTTTTCTCACACACACGCACACACACACACACACACACACACACACACAAACTCACTGCATGCCAGTCCACATCTTCAAACCACATAAATAAAGGAACTAATGAGGATGTTCTTAATGACTGTTACTAAGACTCAAGCCAGTGTGTGTGTGTGTGTGTGTGTGTGTGTGTGTGTGTGTGTGTGTGTGTGTGTGTATATATATATATATATACCTTGTGTGTTTGTGTTGTTTGAGCACCTCTGTGCTCTGAGAGAAAGATAGATTTGGCTTTTGATTAGATATAGAGAGAGTCACATGCCATGAAAAAAAAGGTGTGTGTGTGTGTGTGTGTGTGTGTGTGTGTGTGTGTGTGTGTTTGTGTGTGTGTGTGTGTGTGTGTGTGTGTGTGTGTGTGTGTGTGAGAAAGAGAGCGCTGAGGTGTGTATTTTGTTTTCTCGGCCTTTGACGGAGACAGTCTGGAGCTATTTATACCTGCAACTCAACCTGCAAGCATTAAAACTTTAACACACACACACACACACACACACACACGCATTCACTGACTCCTGCTATATTGCTGCATGTTCCTTCCGTTACTGGGACGTTATCGTTCCTCCGTCTCTCAAGTTGGTAACAGGAAGTGACGTGCACTATGTGTTCTGAAATCACACACTCTTTGGTTAAATCTATGTGTGTGTGTGTGTGTGTGTGTGTGTGTGTGTGTGTGTGTGTGTGTGTGTGTGTATACATATGTGTGTGTGTGTGGTCAGGTAGATGTGCAAGCTGGCATAGGCCTTCCTCTTGGTTTATATACAAGCAGGAAATTGGGGCGGTGACAAGTCTCTCTCTCTCTCTCTCTTTCTCTCTCTTTCTCTTTCTCTCTGTCAGTCTCTTTCCTTCTCTCTGTGTCTCTCTCTCTACACATTTGCTAGCATGTGGAGGAAGTGAGAGTAGAACCTGACTAAAGAGAAAGAGACTGTAAGAGCAAGAAACAGAGGGTTGTTTTGAGGAGGTAAGAGGCGAGGCAGTCCAGCTGGTCGTGAGGTTGTTTAGGTGGGGAGAAGTTGGAGGTGATGGCCAGTGAAGGAGCGCTGAGCGAGAGCTCGGAGGAGCAGGGAGGAGACGCCTCCTTCCTCTCTGAGACTTCTTTCGAGACCGAGACTCTGGTAAGAACTCACTGATGTGAAAAGAATCTCGTTTTCTCTCTTTGTGTCTCGATTTATTTCTTGATTTATTGCTACACTGCAGGGGATGGGTCGATGCGATATTCTGCTTCTGATATCGTGATGACTTACACCATCAATACTTTTATGATTTTGCGATGCAATGAAGATTATTGCGATACTCAGATGTCAATCAGACGTTACTCAGACGTTAATCGGGCGTTTTTTGGCCTCGCGTCACTCCTTATTTCTTTCATGTGGTGATTAGAGTCAGATTTGCGTACCATCGACAAATTTGTGCTCTTCCTCTTCGTTCGTCCGGAACGTGGGCGTGTCCATGGCTTCTGCAAATACGCCGCACTATGACCTGAATCAGCGAAGACATCATGTGATCATATGAGAGTTCCTGTAACAGGCAAAAAAACCCACAAACTGCTACAAGTTTAAAAGTGAAGGTTATCGAGGTAAGGGTGTAGGGAAGCAGTGTTGATATGTGACTCTAAACAGCATGTTCCTAAGAGTTTTATTCTTCTTATACTAAATATATACATCTGTCCTTTTTTAAATTCAGTTATAGTCACATATAGTCCTTCTATAGACCTTATGTACACTCTATAGAGCGAAACGTGCGCTATGAACAGCTCTATAGAGTGAAATGTCCTCTATGTACAGCTCTATGGAGTGAAATGTGCTCTATGTACAGCTCTATAGAGTGAAATGTGCTCTATGTACAGCTCTATAGAGTGAAATGTGCTTTATGTACAGCTCTATAGAGTAAAATGTCCTATATGCACAGCTTTATAGAGTAAAATGTCCTTTATGTACAGCTCTATAGAGTAAAATGTCCTCTATGTACAGCTCAATAGATTAAAATGTGCTCTATGTGCAGCTCTATAGAGTGTAATGTCCTCTATGGAGAGCTCTATAGAGTGAAATGTGCTCTATGTACAGCTCTATAGAGTGTAATGTCATCTTTGTACAGCTCTATAGAGTGTAATGTCCTCTATGTACAGCTCTATAGAGTGAAATGTCCTCTATGTACAGCTCTATAGAGTGAAATGTGCTCTATGTACAGCTCTATAGAGTGAAATGTCCTCTATGTACAGCTCTATAGAGTGAAATGTGCTCTATGTACAGCTTTATAGAGTGAAATGTGCTCTATGCACAGCTCTATAGAGTGAAATGTCCTCTATGTACAGCTTTATAGAGTGAAATGTGCTCTATGTACAGCTCTATAGAGTGAAATGTCCTCTATGTACAGCTCTATAGAGTGAAATGTGCTCTATGTACAGCTTTATAGAGTGAAATGTGCTCTATGTACAGCTCTATAGAGTAAAATGTCCTCTATGTACAACTCTATAGAGTGAAATGTGCTCTATGTACAGCTCTATAGAGTGAAATGTGCTCTATGTACAGCTCTATAGAGTGCATTGTTTTCTATGTAGAGCTCTAGAGAGTGTAATGATCTCTATGTTCAGCTCTATAGAGTAAAATGTGCTCTATGTACAGCTCTATAGAGTGAAATGTGTTCTATGTACAGCTCTATAGAGTGTAATGTCCTCTATGTACAGCTCTATAGAGTAAAATGTGCTCTATGTACAGCTCTATAGAGTGTAATGTCCTCTATGTACAGCTCTATAGAGTAAAATGTGCTCTATGTACAGCTCTATAGAGTGAAATGTGCTCTATGTACAGCTCTATAGATTGTAATGTCCTCTATGTACAGCTCTATAGATTGTAATGTCCTCTATGTACAGCTCTATAGAGTGTAATGTCCTCTATGTACAGCTCTATAGAGTAAAATGTGCTCTATGTACAGCTCTATAGAGTGAAATGTGCTCTATGTACAGCTCTATAGAGTGTAATGTCCTCTATGTTTAGCTCTATAGATTGTAATGTCCTCTATGTACAGCTCTATAGATTGTAATGTCCTCTATGTACAGCTCTATAAAGTGTAATGTCCTCTATGTACAGCTCTATAGAGTAAAATGTGCTCTATGTACAGCTCTATAGAGTGTAATGTCCTCTATGTACAGCTCTATAGAGTAAAATGTGCTCTATGTACAGCTCTATAGATTGTAATGTCCTCTATGTACAGCTCTATAAAGTGTAATGTCCTCTATGTACAGCTCTATAGAGTAAAATGTGCTCTATGTACAGCTCTATAGAGTAAAATGTGCTCTATGTACAGCTCTATAGAGTGTAATGTCCTCTATGTACAGCTCTATAGAGTAAAATGTGCTCTATGTACAGCTCTATAGAGTGACATGGTGATGTTGCTTCGCATAAAGCTGGAACAGAAGCTGTAAATCGATCCTGAAAGGGTTAATTTGACATATTCAATTATTTCTTCATAAAAAAACATTTTAGAATTTCTAAACGCGTCTAGTGTGTGTTTGCTTAGCAGCAGCGCTTCAGATCTAATCTCCTGCGCTAAACACAAATCGCAGGATTGCATTGCATCTGCTTGTGACGGCTCTTTTCTTTTCTCCCAGCACTACGTAAATAGAGTATTATTCAAGTCTATTTCTCGCTATTTAAGATTACACAGTTCTTTCAGTGCCCTGGTTTTTCACCTTTGCATAGAGAAACACAATTCCTTCCTCAAACCACTGATTTAACTGCTTCCTCTAAAAACAACTAAAAGCCTTTTACAAGCACCATTTCTTTTTTTTTTTACAGCACTTTGAAATCACAGCTTGTCTGTTATAATAAGCTCCAGTCTTCTAAAAAGATGTTCCACCAAAGTTTGGTTGTGGAGCTTTGAGATGATTCAGCCAGTTAGTAAAGTCAGGAGTGCAGTCATTGTGAAAAACACAATAAAATATGTATCATGTCCAAAAGCTTTGTGGACACCTGACCATTAGATGGGTATGTGCTTCTTTTTGAACATCCCATTCCACATTTAGTCTCCATTTGCTTATGAAAGAGCAGATGTTCCAGTAGATTTTGTGGGTGAGGTGAGGAGGTCTGGGGTGCAGTCAGCGTGGAAAATTTATCCTAATGGTGTTTTATAGGGTTAAAAGTTCTATAGCAGGAGATCATCCACACGCTTTTGACATATGGAATGCAGATCTTCATTGAGCTGTCTTTGTGCACAGGAACAGGTTTGAGTCTCCTAGTTCAAGCGAACTATTTGTGGTCAAAGGTTGGTCAAATTGCCAATAAAACTAAAGGTTAATTATGGAAGTAGCTTTAAATGGTATTTATTTATGGTCGTACATTTGCCTGTGAACGCATTTTGCTAAAAACAAGATGTGGAATATAAATATACCTTTTTAATGTGAAACCTATTTACAGCAAAATGTGCCAATGAGCCAAATTAAGCAGAAGGTAAGATTTACAGAGACAAATAAGCTGTCTGGGCTTTGTGTATGTGTTTGTGTGTGTGTGTGTGTGTGTGTGTGTGTGTGTGTGTGTGTGTGTGTGTGTGTGTGTGTGTGTGTGTGTGTGTGCCTCAGTTTCAACAGTTCCCTTCTAACTTCAGAAGTTCTTCATGCTAACCCCTCTGTGCATCGTCGTCCTTGTTGCTCTCGCACTCTATTAAAGGGACAGTCACATTTAAAGGCACAGTTTACCTGTTTTACTCATCAGACCGTAAATAACCGCGTTGGTTAGCACTTAGAGACGTAGTGACATTGTTCGTGTTCCATTCTGATGAGATTTATGTTCTGTGAGTACACGGCGTGTAGGGATGAAGCCCGTCAGTGACTCAGACAGCCGTGTGCTGATGTTCATGTGTGTGACTAGTTTTAAAGAAGCCGGTCGTAATTTGTTCGAGGCTTTCAAATGACTTATTTCCATTATGTGTGTGTTTGTGTGTGGATTTTCTTGAACAGAATTTGCTGTTAGTGTTGGAGTTGATATAATTTGCTACAAAAAATAAATGGTCATTTACAAGCCATTTTAGCTTCATTATGTCATTGAGGATGAGCAGATTTGGTGTCTGGGAAACACACCGATCAATTATACCATTATAACATTATGACTGGTGAAGTGAAGAACACTGCTGATCTCTTCCATCATGGCACCTCTTAGTGTGTGGATTTATTTATTAGACATTAAGTGAACATTTTGTCCTCAAAGTTGATGTTAGAAGCAGGAAAAATGGCTGCAAGGATTTTGACAAATTGTGACGTCTAGACGTCTGGGTCTGAGCATCTCCAAAACTGCTCTTGTGGGCTGTTCCTGGTCTATTAAAAGTGCTCCAAGAAAGGAACAGTGCTGAGGCTCATTGATACATATGAGGAGCGAAGGCTGGTCCGTGTGGTCCGATTCAACAGACTAGCTCCTGTAGCTCAAACTGCTGAAGAAGTTCATGCTGTTGATGGTAGAAGGATCAAGGCTGATTTTTTTTTAAGGGGGGAACAACACAATATTAAACAGGTGGTCATAATGTTTTGCTAATCGCGGTGGAACATCTTACTTCTCTCTATTTACTTCTCACTGGTCAGGGTGGGAAGTGATGTGGATGTGGACACCTGACTGTAAGATTAATATGTGTTTCTTGAGCTTCCCATTGCACATTTAGTCCCCATTTACTGTTATAATAAGCTCTACTCTTCTGAGAAGATGTTTCACTAGATTTGATTAGGATTTCATTCAGCCACATGGCTGTTAGTACAGTCAGGTCCTGATGTAGGTGAGGTGAGGAGGCCTGGGGGTGCAGTCAGCATTCACGTTCATCCCAAATGTGTTAGAGCTCTATAGCAGAAGATCTTCCACACACTCACAATCCATGGGAAGCAGATCTTCATGGAGCTGGCGTTGTTCACTTGTCTTGCTGGAACAGGTTTGAATCTCAGAGTTCAAGCGAACGGAAAATTTCATTCTACAGCATCCAAAGACGTCCTGGACAATTGTGTACCTCCAAGTTTGTGGAAACAGTTTTGGATAAAAACAACAAGTGAGCGATGTGGACGCGTCCCTGATGGACTGCATCAGCTTCTGCTGTGTAATCAGCTCTGCACTTCATCGACTTCTGCTTCACAAAGCCCTCTGTGAGCATCTAATAAAGTTCAGCAGCAAACTAACTGCTGGCCCGTTGAGCTCGGTATTATGTGGCATGCGTGTGTGTGTGTGTGTGTGTGTGTGTGTGTGTGTGTCTTGTAGGGTGAGCAGGAGGAAAATAAATGGAAGCGCATGCCAGATAATGTAAGATATTGTGTGTGTGTGTGTGTGTGTGTGTGTGTGTGTGTGTGTGTGTGTTCATCCATCCACATCCATTGACATTCATCCACATTAGATTCTGATCTAATTTAATGCTGCTGTCATCATGTTAGCATCGATCTGAGTAAGAACTCTTTCTTGCGTCGCAGGAAATCGGACTCCGCGTTAGCGAGGATCCTGCTCGACGCAGCGTTGAGTTTCAAACCTTCAATTCAAGTTTATTTCTATAGCGCTTGGGGCTTGGGGCCTGGGGCGACTGTGGCAGAAACAACTCCTTTAGATGGTATGAGGAGAAAACCTGGAGAGGAACCAGACTCTAAGGGGAACCTACAAACACCAGAAAGAGAAATATCATGAGCACCAGAGTGTGTGATTATGAGTAATGTCCTTTCTACAGTTTTGTCAGTTGGAGTTGTAGAACCAGGAGCTCTTGAGCAATAAATTAGCCAAACATCTGAGTTCATTTCAGATTCGACACCAACTCCTCCATTTCCAGAGCCTTTAATGTTCAGTGATGGAAAAACAGCATGTGTAGAATGTTGAGTATTGATTAAGAGGTTGTTTATCCACAAGTCCAATTTCTGAAATATTCATGAGGTGGAATCTAACTGGCGCTGACATGTTGTAATCAGACTGACGGTCGTGTCATCACATAACAATATGCACATGGTCTTTACACCAAACGCTCCATGTGCAGTTCCTAAACCTCAGAATTATATTTCAGGCCTGTATTCTAAGCATATTAGGTTGCATGACCAGATCATGTTCTATAATGTCAATGCTTCACTTAAAAGCCTCAAATTAGCCCTTTTAGATGTCATCTACACTTATTGCCCTGCTGATGCTTGGTTTCGGTTTAGCTTTGAAAATAGCAAACACTTCCTGGACGTGTCTGTATGCAAAAATCTCTTATTCCGCTTTGGTCACCAAACTACAGCCCACGGGCCGAATACGTCCCACCCCCACATTTGCAACGGCCCTCTGAAAAATGCCAGAGACATATTTTGAAAATGTACTTTTTAAATATAAATTTACTCACATCATATCTGTATTCGATAATAAATGATGGCTTTCAAATTAAAATTATTCCTTCGTTATTGTTCCCAAGTGCTGACACTGGAGACTCCTTCTACAGTTTAAACATCATGACCATCTCCATGACGGCCCATAAAATAATGACTATGACTTTATTATTAAGATGTTCAGAAACATTGTGAGATCTGCTGTGTCTTCTGATTTGAGAATTCAACCATGCTTTGGAATGTGGATTTAGGGCACTTAGCTTTAAACAAAGTGAACCATCTGAGGTTTATTATGTGGGTCTCTTTCTCTCTCTCTCTCTCTCTCTCTCTCTCTCTCTCTCTCTCTCTCTCTCTCTCTCTCTTTCTCTCATATGTGTATTTACAGTAATGTGTCTTTTGCAGATATGCACTTAGGTTGTGAATTTGTTGTCTCTGTAGTAATGCACTACGGCCCGAATGGTATAAAATCGATGTTAACTTCTCCAGTTAGTGTTAAGTTGCTGACTCAGGCGCTTGGTTTTACTGCTGTGGGTTGCTGCTTCGCAAATAATGCGTTCTTCTCTAAACACGCTAATGCACGAGTGATCTAAACGACACTTTTTACAGCCATATGTGGTTCTTCCCCAAACTTTCAGCACAACGATGGAGGCACACAATTGTATAGAATGAATGAAATCTGTCCTTTACTTGATCCAGCATGACAATGCTCCTGTGCACAAAAACCAGCTCCATGAAGTGTGTGGAAGATCTCCTGCTACTGAGCTCCAACCCTGTTGAACTCCTTTGGGATGACCTCTGCACCCCATGCCTCCTCACCTCACCTACATCTGTACCTACTTACACCATTGTAGTATTGTATGTAGTAGTAAAAGACTGTAAAATACTTTGTAAGAAGTTCTACATGATGACATCATAAAAGTGCAGCCTCTGATTGGTGCCTACTCCGTATTTTGCTCAGACTTGTAGAGATCAGAACAGAAAATTGATCCATATGGAAGAAAATGGTGAAGGTAAGAAACGTGCAGCTGCCAGTTTTCAAATATGCGTCTGATGATCCATAAATAAATATTTGATGCCGAATATCGTAACCGTATTGAAGTAGCTGTTTAGTAGGATCATGATTTTTGCATTCCATTGCATGAATGAATGCTGACACATGACATATTATTAAATTTATGATCAACAATCAAATGACTAATTCGTTAAAACTAGTTGCTATGAATGCAGGTGGAATCAGTCGTCTCCTTATGAATAACTATTTTGATATTAAATCAGTGTCACTGATGTAAAGCAGTCCTTCATCACCAAACCCCAAGTAACTACATTATGATCCAATTATGATTTATTTAAAAACTGTTCAACATCAAAGTGTTAATTACTTTAAAACTCTCTTTCATCTGAAAGATCACTGGGACACATGTGAATATTTGATCTGTTAACTGGTTGCATGTGTCAGATTTATTTCCTGACTCCACCAGAGAAAAGCTGTTTCTATCAAACATTGTTTACTAAATTGGTGTGATGGTGAAGGAACAGATCAAATAGACCAATTGATTTTGATGTATCTTTGCCCAACCCTGATTATAAGAGCAAATGGGGACTAAATGTGGAATAGGAAGCACTATTATCCTCAAGTGTCCACAAACATTTGTCCATATAGTGTATAAACTAGCATTCTGTTTGGGGAGAAGCTTCACTAGCATGTTCTAGCAGCTAAAAGATTATTCGCTGGCTCTATTTGTTTTGTTTTAAGTTGTAAAGCAGCTTTGTTTTTGCAAATTTCCTTTTTTTCACACACGGTTTATGGACCTTACAAATGAAAATAGAAGACAAATGATTATAAAGTGACTGGTTTCCTGTCTTACTGAGGGTGAAGCTTATTATTAACCTTCCTCAGACAATCATGAACTTGACCATACATCTATATCACACCACTGTTGTTCTCTCTCTCTCTCTCTCTCTCTCTCTCTCTCTCTCTCTCTCTCTCTCTCTCTCTCTCTCTCTCTCAGGTAGAGCCTGGTGGTTCAGTCCTGGAGCAGCTGGGTTTGGACCCAAGCTCTGATTTCTCCGACTCGGGTGTGCAGCAGATTCTGGAGGAGCAGCGCGAGAGAATTCGCCGCGAGATCCGCAAAGAGCTGAAGATCAAGGAGGGGGCGGAGAACCTGCGGCGCGCCATCAACGACAAACGCAACGCGCACCAGGTGGAGAACCAGTTACGCTCGTCCAAACGCAAGCTGGACGCTTTACACACGCAGCTGCAGGAACTGGACGCACACATCATGGTGAAAGGACACGATGACAGCAAGGGTGAGGATTTGGAGTACATGTACATTACACAACATGTGATCACTCTATCAAATTCTCATACTGTACGTTTGACCCTCAGACGACCTCCCGCATTCGGGAACAACTGGTCGAACGTCAGCCAATCAGGAGCGCATCATGGCTCTTGAACGGCAGCTGAACATCGAGCTGAAGGTCAAACAGGGAGCAGAAAACATGATTCCCATCTACGCCAACGGAGTCACTAAGGTAACACACACACACACACACACACACACACACACACACACACACACACACACACACACACACACACAATATCTTGTTCCTTATCAGTGCTTGGGGTCACCATCCCAAGACAACTTCACACTGAAATACACCATATCACTAAACGTTTTTGCATCCCTGTCCATCACACCATCAATCCAGATTTCTTTTCCTATGTTTGCTATCAAGCTCCAATCTCCTATTCAAACTCCCCAGGTTTTGGGGCCAAGGCTTTGAGGATTAATGTTCCTAGTGAGATTAGGTACTGATGTTGGGTGAAGAGGATTCACTTAAAGTTCACTTGAAGTGTTCGAGTTCTTTCATTCAAAATATAGCAGACCATTTCTTCATGGAGCTGGCTATGTAAGGCTACAGTGTAAAAAGACGTTCTACACAACTGTGTGAGTTAAACTTTGTGGTAACAGTTTGAAGAAGAACTATATATAGATGTCTTGGTCAGCTGTGTACGCACTTTTGGCCGTGATGGTGTAAATATTTGTGGCCGTATAGCGGAAAGTGGTATCTCAATGGTTAAGGCTCTGGGTTACTGATCAGTAGGTCAGGGGTTCATGCATCAACACCACCAAGGTGTTGGGCTCAAGAGATGTTGATTTGGCGTCTATTAGTGGCAAACGATAATTCTCAAACTCAGCTGGTGTGTTCAAAATCATTTCCATTTTCGAATCTACAAATCTTCTACACAGAAAATAACTAGACAGACAGACAGACAGACAGACAGACAGACAGAGATAGATAGATAGATAGATAGATAGATAGATAGATAGATAGATAGATAGATAGATAGATAGATAGATAGATAGATAGATGACGGACAGAATTAGGCTAGAAAAGGAACATTTTGGCAATATTCATCCATAATTCCTAAAAATTCCAAACATGTTTGGACACTGGATAAAATGTTAATTAAAACAGAAAGCAATGATTTGCAAATCTCAAATGTCTAATCTCAAATTCTATTCACAAAAAAAATTACCAAAATCTAATTAAATTCAGAATTATATACCATTTTCTTCTGTCTTCTGTCTGCATACATCTGGAAACGAAGGAGACCAGTTGCTTAAGTTTTGGGAGAGGAATGTTGTCCCATATGTGTCTGATATGGATTTTAGCTGCTCAACAGTTTTGGGTTTTCTTTGTTGTGCACCAAATGTTTTTAAATGGTGAAAATTCTAGACTGCAGACAGGCCGGTTCAGCACCTGGACTCTTCTACTACGGAGTCATGCTATTGTAATAGATGCAGTATGCAGTTAGCATTGTCTTGCTCAAATAGCTAAGGTCTTCCTGGGAAAAGACGTTTTCTGGATGGAAGCGTTTTGTTTTTTTTAAACCTCTAGATACCATTCAGCGTTGATGGAGACTTTCTAAATGTGCAAGTAGCCCATTCCACAGGCACTAATGCACCACCATACCATCAGAGATGCAGTTTTTTTAACTGAGTGCTCATAACAAGCCAGATGGTCCCTCTCCTCTTTAGTACAGAGGACGTGGTGTCAATGGTTTCCAAAAAAGAAAAAATTATTTTGATTTGTCTGACCACAGAAAGTTTTCCACTTTGCCTCAGTACATTTTAAATGAGCTTTGGCTCAGAGAGGATGGCGGCGTGTCTGGATCATGTTCACGCATGCCTTCTTCTTTGCATGATAGAGATTTAACCTGCGTTTGTGGATGACATGGCGAGCTGTGTGGGAATTCTGAAGGTGTGAAAGAGCCCATGCAGTGATCACTGAATCATAACTGTTTTAAATGCACTGCCACCTGATGGCCGGAAGATCACAGCCATCCAATATTGATTTTCACACAGAGAGATTTCTCCAGATACTTCAAAACTTTTGATAATATTACGTGCTGTAAATGATGAGCTGTTTGATGGTGAGGAACAATATTCTGGAATTGTTCCACAATTTTGTAGACACCGTATTTTACAGATTGGTGAAGCTCCGCCCATCTTTACTTCTGAGAGACTCTGCCTCTCTAGGATACATTATTTATACCCAATCATCTTACTGACCTGCTGTAAAATAACCTCATTAGTTGAAAAATGTTTCAACGACAGTTTAATTGTAACTTTTGTTTTGCCATCCCAATTTTTTAGAGACTCTCTGTTTGATCTAGAAGATGTCTGACTTGTACATGGTGTGTTGTGGTGTCTCTGATGTAACCCATTGTAATTGTGCTAATGGACCAGAGGTGCTCTGGTTCTGAGTCTTAAGTGTGTGTGTGTGTGTGTGTGTGTGTGTGTGTGTGTGTGTGTGTGTGTGTGTGTGTGTGTGTGCGTGCTTTCTCTGCTCCACTTTTCCAAAATTGCACCACCACACCATCAGTGATCAGATGATCGACGTTTCTGTGACCTGCTCACTCCACACAGGCGTTGTGTAGCAGCTGTATGAGTTTGTGTCTGTGTCTCGCACCATCTCTTCCTTCCTGTCACGTGTGTGTGTGTGTGTGTGTGTGTGTGTGTGTGTGTGTGTGTGTGTGTGTGTGTGTGTGTTTGCTATACACCGAGAAACTGATCTGCTATTCCTGCTCTGACACACGAGATATGCGAGACAGGTGTTTGAGACAGCCGTGTCTCAAACAAGTGTGTGATCTGCTCTGTGTACGGTGTCTCTCCCAGGACAAAAAGCTGCTGCAGGCCACACAGCAGATGCTGCAGGACAGCAAGACCAAGATCGACTTCATCCGCATGCAGATCCACAAAGCCAAGCAGGTCACGGAGCACACAGCCAACTCCCAGGGTAGATATCACCCCCTCCCCCCATTCTGCACCTGTCTCACCCCTGCTTCTGCACCTGTCTCACCACCACTACACTCACTCCCATGTCTAACCACATTCTTTATCTGTTTTACCACCACTACACCTGTCTCACAACCTCTACCCTCCTGCACCTGTCTCACCACCTCTACCCTCCTGCACCTGTCTCACCACCTTTACTTTCCTGCACCTGTCTCATCACCTTTTCCCCTTCTGCACCAGTCTCACCTCCTTTATTTTTCTGCACCTGTCTCACCACCTTTACCCTCCTGCACCTGTCTCACCTCCTTTACCCTCCTGCACCTGTCTCATCTATTTTATGAATTTACTGAAGTATTTTACTAATCTGCATTGTAGAAAAGCACCACATCCATATATCACTCATACAATGAATAATAAAACAACTAAGAAGCAGAGAGCAAATAAAGAGAGGAAGTGTTCCCCCCCCCCCCAATCCTCCACCCCCACACACATGAAGAGTGATGCTTTAATGGATTTTAATGGGCTTTTCTCTGATCACTGCCCGGTAAAAAAAAAAATCAAATTGTGAGTCAGTGTGTTGAGGTTTGGTGGATCCACAGCTCCACCTGCAGGACGAATACAGCCATGTTTCAAACACACAGACACACCTGTAATAAAGACAGTATGAGGTCTGTTGCTCGTTTCCAAAATATCAGTCCCTCCTTGTCTCTCCCTTTCTTTCTCTCTTTTTTCTTCTCTTTCTCTATCTCTCTCTGTAGGTAAGACTGATATGTGTGGTGTGGAGTTGAGGATCGAAGAGCTGTGGCATCACTACCGTGTGGAACATGCCATGGCTGAAGGAGCCAAGAACATGCTGAGACTGCTGGGAGCAGGAAAAGCTCAGGACAAGAAGGCTATCACTGAGGTTAGACCACACACACACACACGCACACACACACACACACACACACACACACACACACACACACACACACACACACACACACACACACACACAAGCTGCCAGATTGTTAATTATAACTATATTAGCAGGTAT
>JBCEWE010000191.1:4627523-4647523 GCA_039877035.1 Silurus lanzhouensis
GTGCTAGTGTACAGAGAACAAGGGCTACAGAGAACATGGACCATATGACCATACACTGACCATATACTGTGACTGGGAGACATGGGCTGTGTCCCAATCCACCTCAGATATCCTTCCAGATGCTTCCTTTTCTTTCTGTGCAAGGCTGCAGAACAAGGGAGGATCAAGTCAGAGACATGAAGGAGATGAGACGGCTTGTGACGTGTGGATCAGTGTGTGACACTGAGAGAGAGGGATAGAGAGAGAGAAAGAGAGAGAGAGCGAGAGAGAGTTATTTGGAATAAACCTTTAAATGACATAAAGATCACAAACACAATTATGTGTGAAATAATCCATTCATATCCACATCTCGGCCTTCATCCTCATCTTCATCTCTATCTTTACCTTTATCCACATCTCAGCCTTCATCCTCATCTTCATCTCTATCTTTACCTTTATCCACATCTCGGCCTTCATCCTCATCTTCATCTCTATCTTTACCTTTATCCACATCTCAGCCTTCATCCTCATCTTCATCTCTATCTTTACCTTTACCTTTATCCACATCTCAGCCTTCATCCTCATCTTCATCTCCATCTCTACCTTTATCCACATCTCAGCCTTCATCCTCATCTTCATCTCCATCCCCATCTCTGCCCTTATCCCGAACCACATCTTCATCTCCATCCCCATCTATGACCTTATCTCCATCACCATCTGTATCCTCATCTTCACCTTCATCCTCATCCCCATCCCCATCTCCAACTTTATCTTCATCTCCATCCTCATCCCCATCCCTGTTTCTATCCTTATCTCCATCCCCATCTTCACCCTCATCCCATCTCCACCCTTTTCTACCACCCCAGCTCCATCCTCATGTACATCTTTATTTTAGTCTTCATCCTCATCTCTATCAACCCCCTTATGTCCATTCCCATCTTTATTTTCATTCCCATCTCCATCCTAATTTTCATCTTTATCCCAATGTTCCTCCTCACCCTCCATCCTTATTTCCATCTTCAACTTCTCATCTTCACCTCCACAATCCGTATCTCTGTTCACTTCTTTCTCTTCCTTTCTGCTTCATCATCACACTGTCTGATTACAGTGTCAGCATCTGACACTTTCATGCCTCTTGAGATGGTCCCTTATCTTCTACTCGATCTATAAATGAATCGATTGAGCCGGGGTGTGGAAGCTTGAGGAGTAAATCTGGGATTGGATGCCGTTAGTGTTGTGTGAAGAACAACCCAGGAACTAAGAGTCACTCAGATCTTCTGCTTCTGCTAAATGATCATGAATGTAATAAAAGCACATTACGATCAACTGTCCTCACGTGGAATTCTATTTTTTGTGCGAGATCTGTCCTGTCCCTGGTCTTCAACAAGTTCAGGAAGGTCAGTCCTTTGTTCTTACGTGAAATGTGTCGTCTTTCTGTAGAATCGCTGCAATAAAAAAATAAAAAAATAAAAAAACAATCTCCCTTTCAGCTCTTCATGTGGCCAAACACGTCTCTGTTTTATCCTTCCATCATTTCTACAACTCCAAAACCCTGTCCTTCTTCTCTTCTCCTTTGTCCGTCATCTGCTCAACTACTGGATGCTGTAATACACACATACACCACTTGGGGGAGCCAGTACACATTTTAACAGAGGAACCGAGTCACTCAGAGACAGGTGTTATTGTTGCGTCTCTTACACTTTACAGTCAATGTCTGCTGGAGACGCTTGAGATTTTCACCAAGACTCAATCCTCATTCTGCATTAAGAACCCAGCAAGCACTCCACTGCCTCTTCAATCTGATCTGTGTGTGTGTGTGTGTGTGTGTGTGTGTGTGTGTGTGTGTGTGTGTGTGTGTGTGTGTGTGTGTGTGTGCCATACCTTTGCTTTCTTTAAAAAAAAGTGAGTTTGATCTATCAGTTGTGATGTCATAACCTCATCCAGGTCATTGGGTTGATGCAAAAATAAAAACAAAAAATATCCAAAAAGTCTTTGTCTGGTTTTATCAGTGTAACGCTAAAGGAGTGTGAGTGTAACTGACATGTGAGAAGGATGTTGAAGACAAACATATGGGCACGACAGCGTAAATGCCTTAGAGTGGGAAAAAAGCCCCGTTGTGAGAAAATGCCCAATGTTCTGCTTTCTCGTGTCTCCTAAAAGCGTCCTGTTTATTCTCATCCTGTTCCTGAACACTGTACCTGATCTCTACTCCATTTTAGAGAAAGAGAGAGAGAGAGAGAGAGAGAGAGAGAGAGAGAGAGAGAGAGAGAGAGAGAGAGAGAGAAAGAACAACTCACACATGTACACAACTAAATATACTCAGGTTCCCATATCCCTAATCTGTCTCTTATATATACACACACACACACACACACACACACACACACACACACACACACAGACACACACACTTTCACACACACTCACAAATACATACACACATATGTACAACGTACAAAACTTATATTACATCAAAGAAAGAAAGAAAGAAGAGACCCAAACCTGTTCCAGCATGACGATGACCCTGTGCACAAAGCCGGCTTCATGAAGATCTGCTTCACGTGGTTGGAATTGTGTGGAAGATCTCGTGCTATAAACCCTACTGAACACCTTTGTGATGAATGTTTCCATGCTGACTGCACCCCAGACCTCCTCACCTTCTCACCTACATCAGTACCTGACTTTACCAACACCACTGTGGCTGAATTCATCTCCGCAAAATCTTCTCAAAATCTAGTGGAACATCTTCCCTGAAGAGTGGAGCTCATTATAAGAGGAAATGGAGACCACATGTGGACTGGGATGTTGAAATAGAAGCACAAAACTATGCTCAGGTGTCCACAAACACACTGCATATTTCCAGGGAGGCCGATGAATATTGTGTTTTGGAGTTAACTGCTAATTTACTAAAGATCTTCAGAACTTCTTGTGCTGAGACGTTTGCTTCAGGAGCTCATCAATATTTTTTTTTTGATGATGATACGATGTTGATGATGAAGAACCTGTTAAAGATTCAGTGTGAAACTAAAGGTTTAAATACCATTCAGGTCAAGAATATAAAAGATAGATAGATAGATAGATAGATAGATAGATAGATAGATAGATAGACAGATAGACAACAGACAGACAGATAGATAGATTTTTTTTCTAAAAGAGAAGAGGAGAGGATGTTAGGTCTGGAGCAGAGATGTGGGCGATTATCAGCGTGATGCAGGACGTGTGGTGAAAATGGAGAGACGTGTCAGGATGCCCTCCTCAGCACTCCATCCTCTCGTTCTTGCTCTCTGGGCTTCTCTCCGCGGAACTAATTACTCAGAATATTTGGGAGTCTGTATGTTGTTTTTTTTTTTTTTAACCAATTTACTTCTCCAGCCCTGGAAACCCCACCACCACCACCACCACCACCACCACCACTGCTTCTGCTTTTGCTTCTGCGGCTGCGTCTCTGCACACCACATTTAATTACACCACGTTCATGTTCACTTCCTGCTCCATTTGCACTGAACTGAATAAAGTAATAATAAAAAGAATAACAAATAAAGTATATTGACCTTTTTTTTGTCTGACTGAAAGCATAACCTAATAGCTTCTCTCAGAAACACACACACACACACACACACACACACACACATGAACTGAGTGCTGGAGTTTGGAAATAGATGGTACACAAAGTACGCACTTTTTCCCCTTTCTTTCCATTTTAATCTGTAATTCTGTAATTTGCTAGAAAATGTTTGCTTCGGTTGGACTGGTGTTTGTACACTGGCTAATGCAGGGTCTTGGTCAGACTGGTGGAAACACAGTGTTCAATGTAGAAGATCAGTCTAAAAGGTCAGAGATGTTGTGGGAATGAAACATATTAATGAGAAATGATCGATACTGAAGGCAGTGGATTGATTATAGGATGGATTGATATATAAAGTGAATCTGAAAAGTGTGAAGTCCTTAATGGTTTTTGAGAGACATGTGAACGTTCCTTTTGTTTCTATGCCTCAAAGTTGATGTTAGAAGCAGGAAAAATGGTCTTACGGATTTTGACAAATTGTGGCGTCTAGACGTCTGGGTCTGAGCATCTCCAAAACTGCAGCTCTTGTGGGCTGTTCCCGGTCTATCAAAAGTGCTCCAAGGAAGGAACAGTGGTGAACCGGTGACAAAGGCTGGTCCGTGTGGTCCTACAGACAAGCTCCTGTAGCTCAAACTGCTGACGAAGGTCATGTTGATGATCAAAGGATCACAAATGTTCTCCAGGAAAAAGAGACTAACACAAAATTAGACAGGTGCTCATAATGTTATGCCTGATTGGTGTATTTAACATTTTAGCATGAAGAACAGCTTCACACACAGCATCTGGACAGTTAGTTTTTCCAAACATTCAGCTGAAATACTTCACCGTGCTTCTTGTGAAACTCAACAAAGTTGTTCTTCACTAGTTGGAGATGTCTTTCTTCTGACCAGATCATCCCAGAGCAAGTCAGTAGGATTTAGGTGCGGTGACTGGGCAGGTAGTTCCATAATAAATACACTCCAGACGTCTGTCTGCTCTCTAAATAACACACAGAACTCAGACGTGGGCTTCGGCTCATCGTGTTGTTGTACGGTGAAGTCGCTTCCAATAAGCTGCAGTCCAGATGGAATCACATGGTGCTGAAGTATGGAATGGGAGCCATGTTGGATCAGGATTCCTTTCATTTTCTGGAATCTTCCCTGCTCCAAAACAAACCCAAACTATTAAACTTCCACCTGACTGTGGGGGTGAGGGGAGTCTGATCACATCTTCTCTCCTGTTCTTCATCTTACACGAGTTCTTCTGTAAGAGACCCAAATGTCCCATTTGGACTCCACAGAACTTTCATCAACTCGTTCACTGTCACTGTGTGTTTTTGCCTTTTAGTGAGTTTATTCCATAAAAACAAAACATGTATGGGTAGGTGGATGGATGGATAGATGGATGGATGGATGGATGGATGGATGGATGGATAGATAGTTCTTAGTCCTCGTAAACCCACTTCACCTGCCCTCCCTCATTTGTTTTCCACTTTCTATTCATGGACGATGTTTTCTGCCCCTGTTACCCCTCATGCTGTCTGCAGTTCAGTTGCAACTGTTTTCCTTGCAACCTCGTTCAATTAAACCCGAGGTTCAGCTGGTTCACTTAAACTATTTACTGTTATATAAAAATTCCAGCATTTGATATAGTTAAAAGCATTGTTGGGGTTAATAAGAGTCAGCATTAGAGGACTAGAAGGGGCAGGACTGCGTGTGCTCCAGATGAGATGGGATTGGTGAAAGCCAGCTGAGCACTCGAGCAGAACAGACAGTAGTCTGGAGACGGACCTTTAAGTTCATCCTTCTTATAAGTTTAAGCCTTAAAATATCATTTAGACCTTAACAATTCATTTTGTGTGTGTGTGTGTGTGTGTGTGTGTGTGTGTGTGTGTGTGTGTGTGTGTGTGTGTGTGTGTGTGTGTGTGAAAATCCATGATTTGTTTTAGTCACACAATGGTTTGTCAAAGGGAACCCAGAGAACATCAAGTACAACATCAACAGATGGAAAGAAAAGAAGCTCCACAAAATTTGTCAGGATCATGATTCTCACCAAACACCACGTCTCCCATCAGCCCCTGCATCATTTATCACCTAGTTATTCACCATACAGACCAAAAGTTCATGGATACTTGACCATAAGTTTCTTATGTCCATCCCATTCCACATTCAGTCCATATTCACTGGTACAAGAACCTCCACTCTTCTGGGAAGATGCTCCACTGGAGTTTGGAGTGTGCTGGTGGAGATTTGTGTGAGATTTCATTCAGCCACAAGGGTGTTAGTAAAGTCAAGTACTGCTGTACGTGAGGTGAGAAGGCCTGGAATGCAGTCAGTATTAAGGTTTACCCTAAAGGTGTCTAATAGAGTTCTACAGCAGGAGATCTTCCACTCACGTCCAACCCCTGGACAGCAGATCTTCATGGAGCTGGCTTTGTGAACAGGGGTATTGTCATGCTGGAACAGGTTTAAATACAGGGAAATTTCATGCTACCGCTTCCAAAGACGTTCTGTACATTCCTGGAGAATGGACTGGTGAGGTGTTAAAGATGGTGGGCTTCTGATCAGAAGGTCAGGAGTTCCAGTACCTGAGGAAATTGTAAGCCACTCTGGATCAGAATGTTTACTAATAGAGTGAATATCTATACTTTTCATTTGAACATATATTCCTCAGACACATAAGAACATCCCCATCCATATAGAATGTTCTGTAAATTGCACATCAAATAC
Source organism: Silurus lanzhouensis (assembly GCA_039877035.1). Lineage (NCBI taxonomy): Eukaryota > Metazoa > Chordata > Actinopteri > Siluriformes > Siluridae > Silurus > Silurus lanzhouensis. The sequence goes on from JBCEWE010000191.1 coordinate 4,633,776, forward strand.
CAGAATCATATAAATCATAGTGGGTCATTTACAGCACCAGCCAGCATCCAAATATTTTATTTAAAGACACGTCCATACACTGACGCATTCCAAAAGAGCATTAAGCAGAAAACTGAACTTGGCTCTCATTCTGGCTCATTTTAAACCCTGAGTGCTGTATGGAGCTGTAATTATAGAGACGTTCATTTCCTCGTCCTGTATGCTCATTTTCCTGGAATTTCCCACTAAAGCCGAGTCGTAAATCACGTGCCATGTTTTATTCTGGATATTGGAGAGAACAGATTAATTTTATAATTCCAAAGATGAGCAGAGCGACATGAACAATTAAGATCAATCATCATCAACAATCATGTGATTAATCATGATTAAATATTTATGTATTCATTTACAATATTAAATATTTCAATTAATTGAATTTATATACAATTGAACAATTCTGAAATAATGTGATCTTCACTGCTCAACAGTGGAAGGAGTTTTTGTCCTGTCTATACCATGCTACCAGAACACCTTTTCCACAAAATAACTAAGGCATTTAAAAAAAAAACATTATTTTGCAGAAAACACACAGATCAAAATTAAAGAACAACAATGACTGTAGCATGGAAAAAGATCACAACAAAATGTTCTGAAGGTTACAGCAGTCAGCAATTAGTAGGAAGTGTACAGGCCTCTGCTCTGAATGACTTCAGCACATCTGCAGCCAAAGGACAGCACCAGTCTCTCCCACTGCTCTGGTGTGATTTTGGTCCACTCTTCTTCCAGTCTCCTCCACAGTTCGGTGACTGTAGTGGGTTTCTTGGCCATAACTTTGTCGCCAAGGATTTTCCAGAGGTTCTCTATTGGGTTGAGATCAGGACTCTGGGCAGCCCATGTCATTATTTCAATGTTTTCAGTTTCAAGGAACTGCTTTACCCGTTTTTGCTGTGTGACATGGAGCGTTGTCCTGCATGAACACTGTGGGCTGATTGGGTGATGAACGCAGGGAAGGAACCATATGTTGTTGAAGAAGGTTCTGATAAACATTTGCATTTACTCTGACATGTAGCTGTAGAAGAGGCCCAACTCCTGCTGCAGAAAACATGCCCCAAACCATGACACTTTGTAATGACAAATGATGCTCTCCAAATTGTGCAATAAAAATATATGCAATACCAATTTTTTTTATTTCTTTTTTAAATAATTTTATATATTTTATATTTTATAAAATATATGCAATACTACCTTTTTTGTGCAATACCACTTTTTTATTTATTTTTTATATAATAAAAAAATGCAATACTACTTTTATTTGGTTTTATTCCCATATCTGTATTTGTATTATCTGTTGCTTGTTCTCTGTAGACTGGAAGCTTCTGAAACCAAAACAAATTCCTTGTAAGTGCAAACACTTGGCAATAAAGATCTCTCTGATTCTGATTCTGATTCTGATCCTGAATGCACATTTTATTTGTATTTATTTTTATCACAAAAGAAAACCTTTCAATTCCCCATAAAAACCCCACAGAACCCAGACTGGGAATGAGCTGCAGTGTTTCACTCTATACATCTTACATACTTTATATAAATGTTCTCCTTGCCGTAAGACCTCCTCATTTACAGTCCGTCAATCATCCTAAAAACCCCGCCTCTAATTTACATACCAATCCTTCAAACCACGCCCACACTCACACGCCAATCCTCAAACCCCGCCCCTTTCTGTTTCCAAATAAACTTTTCTCTGATATTTTGCTCTGATTGGTGTGTTCGGGTCTTTGAGTGAAGTGGTGAGAGAGAGTGTATGTGTATGTGTGTGTGTGTGTGTGTGTGTGTGTGTCCATACTTAAATATGCGGCGTGAGCACAGAGCCCTTAAAGCTGATTCCTCGCGCGTCGGTGATGTCATTTGGGACCACCGATCGACACAGGTGGGTGTTTCCAATACACACACACACACACACACACACACAGAGAGAGAGAGAGAGAGAGAGAGAGAGAGAGAGAGAGAGAGAGAGAGAGACTCTAAAAAGTGTAGTAGTATAAATAAAAGTGTGAAATGTGTGTGTTAGTGTGTTCCTGGGTTCGTTCTGCGCGTCTCCTGCGGTTCGGTTTGTAAACCTGATGATGGGACTCGAGAAATCAATAAGCCGGTAATAAAGGTAGACTGAAAACTTTACAGCTGTGTTTCTTCCACAAACACATCTGTTTCTATCCCTCATTCATTTCTATCATTTCTTTGCATGTCCACAGGACAGGAGTCTTTCTGTCTCTTCTCTGCTTTTTTTCATTGTGTCTTTTTATGTGTGTGTTTGTTTGTGTGTAATAATAATTGTTGTGTTGCTCTGAAACATCTGTTTTGATGTTTGAGTTGATGGTTTGACTTCATGACACTGTGGATGTGATGAAGTGCTGCGGAAAAATCTCAGAAACATCGATGTTCATGCTTGTCTGTTAGGAGAACATTAATTTTTGTTATGGAAATATTTCATGTTCATTTCCATGTTATGCGTGTGAGTATAGCGTGAATTTTCATGTTGTGCCTGTCAGGATTACGTTACTTCTAATGTTGGGTTTGTGATGGAAATGTTTTTGTTTTTTTTATGTTATTTCTCTTTTAAAAAACAAGCATTAATTTTTACATCATGTCTTTTAGGAAAACAATATTTTTTTATGATATGCCTGTCAGGAAAATCATGTTTTTTATGATATGCCTGATAGGAAAAATATATATTTTTTAATTTTATACCTTTTAAAATAACATTTTTCATCTTATGGCTGTCAGGACTTTATTTTTCATTTTATGCTATTTTTTATTTCATTCTAATTAAAAATAAAACATTGTTTTTTATAAAACTGTGTACTTATAATCATGTCCTTCAACCTGAAGACAACAAGAACTTTGTTTTAGAAACAGTACAGGAACCTCAGATTATAAACTCCAGATTAGGAACTTTATTGCAGAGACTTTATCAGGAGAACTTGATTTCTACACTGTTTACACCAGGAATATTACTAATGGGTCTTACATTAGAAATGTTAAGAACTTCAGATTAGGAACTAATATTGCATTGACTTTTATACAGAAACTATTAAAGAAAACGTAGTACAGGGATTTTATTTATTGAATCTCAACAGCAGGAATTTTACTAAAATGTCATAAACCAGAATTTTACCCTGGAACATTACTGCTAAGAGTTTACTAGTGGAACCTTATCATCTTCAGATTATGAACTTTATTTCAGATACTTTTGTACAGGAACCTTATTTCAGTGTTTACACCAGGAATTTTACTGAAGGGTCTTTCACCATATATCTTGTAACATTTATGCAGAGAGTTTACTACAAAAACTGTAGCCCAGGGACTTCAGATTAGGAACTATATTCCAGAGTCTTCCATACAGGAATCTTCATATAAAAATACGGAAATTACAGGGATATTTCTTTACCACAGACTCTCAAAGGACATAGGGTCTGAAAATCAAGTACTACAGCCCAATAACTTGCAGGATTTCAGTGCTTAGACATTAGATTAGACACTCTGATGCAAAGACAGGATACAGAATCTTTAGCTCAATATCTATATGCCAGAATATTAGTGCCAATGCTGTAGTTCAGGGACTTAACTGGATCTGCAGTACCAGATATGTAACTTAAGGGCTTTGGGAGAGAATTTTACCTGAGGAACTTCACAATAGTAACGTTGCTACTGATTTGATGATGTTTAGTACCAAAGCCTAGTCCTGGAACTTAAGTTCAGGAACTGTAGTCCATGATTTTTAAACCTATAATTATAAATACAGGAACTTTAATCCAGAGTACCAGAAATCTACCATCTACCACTACTATACTACTAAAGTATTCTGGAATTCTGGAACTTTCTGTTGAACTAGGAACCCTGTAAGTTCAAGCCCAAGGTTTGACCCACAGTGGAAAGCTGAGTCGATCAGACACCAGTGTCTGGACCTCACTGAGGCACAGGAGCCTGAACACACTGCAGCTGAGTTCCAGACTTGACGCTGTGCTGTTTTAGGAATTTACAGTTTCGTTATGAACAACATAAATACAAGCGAGATATTCATTCTGTAGTCGAATTCTACACCGTGTGTGTATGTGTGTGTGTGTGTGTGTGTGTGTGTGTGTGTGTGTGTGTGTGTGTGTGTGTGTGTGTAAGAGTGTGAGAGGGAGGGACTTGGGGTTTGATCTGAGCTGGACAGGCCAGACTGTGTTGTTACTTTTTGTCTTTCTTGACTTTGTGGAATGTAAGATTTGGTTATGAATTGCTCTTTGTCCTCCCACTCTGTCTCAATCTTATTCTCACTCCTTTTCTCTCTTTCTTTGTCAGTATGTAACAGAAGTCTCCTCAAGCTGAACTCTTCATGATAAAGATGATGATGATGTTGCGGTCAGGGTGGACTCTAATCTGCCTCCTTCTGTTCAGGGCAGGAAATGCAGGTATGTGTGTGTGTGTGTGTGTGTGTGTGTGTGTGTGTGTGTGTGTGTGTGTGTGTGTGTGTGTGTGTGGATAAACTGAAGTTAAAGCTTTTTTGTCTATTAAACACCAGCTGAATTTTCTAATCAGGCAGAATTAAGAACTGGGCGTGGTCTAATATTCTAATGAACATTGAGGGACATTGCACTAGAGATAAGAGCCTCCTAAAGCAGATGAAAAGGAATGAAACACAGCACAAAAGAGAGAATCCTGATTATTAAGCCATTGTGCTTGTGTTATTTTTTTCATGCTAGGTTTGTTTTATCTCCTACAGGTTTAGGACAAGTGCTAGTTTTGTGTTTATATTTTTCATGGAGCTGTTGCTTGATGGTTTTAATCTTCATTTACCAGTTTAGTCTTCACCTGCTGTCTTTACTTCCTTTTACTAGCTCAGTTTTCTCTTTCTAGCTTAACTATCAGTTACTAGTTTAACTCATTCTTCACTAATCCTCATTTTTTGTCCAAAACCTCTCATAATAGTTTCCACTTGCCTGAATCTTGATACTCTGAGATATCTGCTTGTGACTTGATTGTGTTTCACCTCTATGTGATAATAGATTGCAGACAGTGACCAGAGTCTGATCTGATTGTTTACTTCCAGCAGTGTTGGTGAAGTCTTCTGCATTGTGAACAGTTAATGCTCAGCTCTGTCCATGTAATCAGGTCCTTCAACCTGAAGATCTTTAGAACTTTGGTTTAGAACATAAGATCAGGAACGTTATTGCAGAGATTTATATAATGGAACTTTAGTAAAGGGGTTATTTATTGCAGAGTGTTTACTGGAGGAACCTAAGTGCATTATCTTCAAATTAGGAACGTTATTGCAGATACGTCCATACAGCAACTAGTAAAGGGAACTTAGTACAGGAACATAGTTTTCAGCAGGGATTTTACTACAGTGTTTCATACCAGAAACCTCAACTTTATTGCCGAGAGTTTACTAGAGGAACATTAGCACAGGATCTTCAGATTAGGAACTTAATTGCAGTAACTTTCATAGAGGAACAATTAAAGGGAACTCAGTACAGGCATTTTAGTACAGGAACTTTATTTTTAAGATCTTTACAGCAGGAACTTTACTAGAGTATCATTATTACAGAACTTTACCCCTGGAACATTTATCAAAGTGTCTTATAAAAGAAACTTTACACTGCTGAGAGTTCTGTGAAGGAATTTAAAATTAGAAACTTTATTGTAGAGACTTTCATACAAGAACTAGAAAATGTAAATTTAGTACAGAAATTGTAGTACATGAACTTTATTAGGATCTTTACAGAAGGAATTTTCGTATACCAAAACTTTACTCCTGAATCTTAATTGTAGAGAGTTTATTAGAGGAACCTTTAGCACAGGAACTTCAGATTAGGAACTTTATTACAGAGACTTTTTTTAAATTGGAAAAGGGAACTGGAACAGTACAGTAAGTTTTTTTCAGGACTATTTCAGCAAGAACTTTACTTTAATGCATTATACTAGAAACTTTACACCTGGAACTTTATTGTTAAGAGTTTAGTGTAGGAACTACATATTAGGAACTTTACTGCAGAGACCTTATTAGAGCAACTTCATGTTTACACCAGGAATATTACAAATTACTTACACTAAATGTATCCCTGTGAATTAATTGCTGAGAGTTTAGTAGATTAACGTCAGATTAGGAACTTTATTGCCAAATTCCATACAGGAACTAGTAAAGGAAATTTAGAACAGGAACTTTATTTTCAGGAACTTTACAGTAGGAATTTTACTTCAGTGACTCATACCAGTAACTTTACCCCGTCCCATTCGTAAAAAAAAACTGTGTGGTGTTTGAGAAGATCCTGATAGTAACAGACTTTTGGAGTGTGGGGTTAAAAGAGGAAGGCCAGAAGGAGTGGAGTGGTGTGGTGTTAACGACGCACAATGCAGCCAGGCACACCTCGAGAGTGTGTGTTAAAGCGTGTGTGTGTGGTGTGTGTGTGTGTGTGTGTGTGTGTGTGTGTGTGTGTGTGTGTGTGTGTTTGTGTGTGTGTGGGCAAATACGTTAGCATTTCACCGGGCAGTGCCACACACACCTACGTGTGTATGAGTGCCGAGTGTGACCCGGCGCCAGGCTTCTCTCTGAGCTCAGAATATTCTGGAGCTTTCACTCCAGCTCACATACACAAATGGTTTTTGAAATATAATATCCAGACAGAGGTGAAGTGATTTAGAAGTCTTATTGGACACTCAGAGGCAGGTGTGTTAGCTCAGGTTAGGAAATACACTGTTTACACACACACACACACACACTTCAGATTAGTTTGAGTATTTGGATTGCACTCAAAATGCAGCCCGTGTGTGAGTTTTGTGTGTGATAGAAAGTGTGTGTGTATTTCAGAAGGATGTGTGCACAAAAATTGGATTTTGGATGGAGTACGTATGTTCCTCTGTCTGTGAGCAGGTGAGGTGACTTTGCAGTGCAGAGTTTCTCCAGCAGGAGCACTGCATCCTGTACATGCTCAGCTTGAACGCTTTGAGGCGGGGCCAGGCTGCGCTGCCAGAGAGGGTGGAGCTAAAGAGACTCATGTGATCACTGTGGCCAGACCTAGCCGCAGCTCAGAGAAACTGGTACAATTACCCATCTGTCTGTCTGTCTGTCTGTCTGTCTGTCTGTCTGTCTGTCTAACCCCAATTCCAAAAAGTTAATAAAAACAAAATGCAAAGATTAGCAAATCTTATAAACCCATATTTTATTCACAATAGAAACGAGAAAACATTAAATGTTTAAACTGAGAACATTTTAAAGAGAAAATAAGGTTATTGAGAATTTAATTGCTGCAATACGTCTCAAAAAAAGTTGGGACAGAGCGATGTTTACCATCATGTAGCATCACGTCTTCTGTCTGTATACATCTGGAAACTGAGGAGACCAGTTGCTGGAGTTTTGAGAGAGGAATGTTGTCCCATATGTGTCTGATACTGTATTTTAGCTTCTCAACAGTTCTGGGTGTTCTTTGTTGTATTTTTCGTTTAATTCAGCACCCGGACTCTTCTACTAAGAAGTCATGCTATTGTAATAGATGCAGCGTGCAGTTAGCATTGTCTTGCTCAAATATGTAAGGCCATTCCTGAAAATTATGTTTTCTGGATGGGAGCATTTGATGCTCTGAAACCTATAGATACCGTTCAGCATTGATGGAGTCTTTCCAAATGTGCAGACACTAATACACTCCCATACCATCAGAGTGGCAGTTTTTTTAACTGAGCACTGATGACAATCCAGGAAGTCCCTCTCCTCTTTAGTCCAGAGGCCGTGGTGTCCATGGTTTCCAAACGTATATAGGAAATCATCTTACTGACCTGTTGTCAATTAACCTCGTTAGTTGCAAAATGTTTCTCCAACTGTTTCATTTTAGTAAAATAATTTTTTCCAGACTTTTGTTGCCCGTCCCATCTTCCCAGACTGTCTGTCGGTCTATTTATCTATCTGTCTTTCTTTGTAGGTGACGGTGGTTCTGAAGTCACTGTCCTACTCACATCCTGTTCAGCGCTCAGTCATTCTTGTGCTGAGTTCCCAGCATGCCATGCACTGGCTTCTACAGAACGAGGGGCTGCCAGAAAACCTCCATGTCATGGTGCAGGTCAGTGCTTATATTTTGTGTGTGTGTGCTAAAATGAAATTTTTTTTTATTTTGCAGTTATAAAAAGCCAATGGTCAGTGTATATGTGTGTGTGTATGTGTGTGTTTGCGTGTTGCAGATGTCAGCAAACTCCACGCTGGAAAACGGGAGCGTGTCAGCTCGCGTCCATGCCATCCCATCGTTGCCGTGGCGACCTCGTGCCCTCCTGCGCTGGACCCTTCAACGTCATGCAAGCATCTCCTCCCTTACACACTCAGCCAGTGCGAACCGTGTGTACCTTCGGCTCGGAGAGGGTACATACACACACACACACACACACACACACACACACACACACATACACATCGAGGTACAAATCACAAGCCTTGCACTATTTGGCATTTTTATCGATTAAAGATTTAGTTTCAGACGATATATGCACCTGATGTTGAAAGGCCACAAGTCTTCATGTTCCTCTTTTTCCCACCCTCAGATCCCAGCATGCCGAGCATGTGTCGCCTGCAGTCTCTATTTCTCTCTCATAACTACCTGGCCTCCAAGCTGCAGGAGCAGGAAGTGAACGGCTGCGCTTCCTCTGAGAGACTCTCCAACCCGGAAGTGCACATCATCAAGCTGTGGTCTGCAGCCTCCGGACTCTGCGGGTGAGCTTGCGTGAACATTGTGCAGGAACACTAACTCTCTACAGATGAGCAGGTGGCAATCACATCCCGTTCCACATTTAGTACCCATTTGTTGTTATAATAACCGCCACTCTTCTGGGAAGTTGTTTCTCTAGATTTTATGGAGATTTTGTGTTAGATTTCATTCAATCACAAGGGTGTTAGTAAAGTCATGTACTGATGTAGGTGAGATGAAGAGGCCTGGGGGTGCAGTCAGCCTTCACACTCAGCCCAGAGGTCTTTAATGAGGTTTATAGCAGGAGATCTTCCACTCACTTCCAACCCATGTAATCCAGATCTTCATGAAGCTAGATTTGTGCACAGGTCAGTGTCTGCTAGTTCAAGTGAAGAGAAAATGTTATGTTACGGTATCCAAAGACCTCCTGTAGAATTGTGTACCTCCAACTTTGTGGGAAAGTTTTTGGGAAAGAACCACATATGGGTGGAAAGTTCAGGTGCCCTAAATAAATCTTTAGTTTATAGTCACACATCATATGAATACCTAAAGCAAGTACTTTTTGGAAACATCCAGCAAGGCGGCTGATATACCAGATATGAAATGAAATACTTGGGCTACCAGTGTTGGTCAGAAAGACAAGCTGAAGGCTTTCAAGGACAGTCCATGATCACACACCAAGAATCAGGAGTCATTTCTAGGACTTGAGGTTTGGTTATGTAGATTAAATCCCTGAATTAATTTACAGAACCAGGAGTCCTTGCAGCTCATAATCTGATGAGTGAATTGATGAGAAACCATGTAAAATGGGCCAAAGTGTTTTTTAAACCTTAATATGTGCTATTTAAGAGACATGTTTTAGAGATGCTCTGCAATTCAATATGATGCAGATAGTTAAATTTTATTTCTTTGGTCAAACAGACAGAAAATCATCAATTTACTTAAGTGTCGTTCTTTGCCTGTTCTGTCTCCAGGATGATGCAGCTCTACCTCTGCCATGTTAATCTATATACTGTGTGACTCTCAGGACACGCTTCGGTCTCGTAGTGTTGTGATATGTCATATTCATGTATATATAAAATATAAAACATAAGATAGTGTTCAATTTTGTTTTGGCACTTTCTAAATAATAAAAATATTGCACATCTAATCATAATTATGTATAAATAAATTAGTTTTTCCTGAGTTTTTCATTGCCTGAGTGAACATACTGGATCATCTGAACAAGTCTCTTCATATACCAGCCGCAAATGGAAACACTGAGAACTCCAGTCTTATCGTCTTATTTTGCTCTTACACTCTCCTCAGGTCCATACAAGTGGAGGTATCTGTCTCTCTGCTGCCCCCAGTGGCTGATGCTGGGTGGTGTAACGTAGTATTAGTCTTGAGCAGTGCTGCTCCTGTAAACTGGGCTTTCGTGACTCCGGGTCTCCGTGGCCACATCACCGTTTACGTGAGGCGTCTCTTCTTTATCAAAATAACCACACATTCGTTCTCAAGCTATGTGATTCTACATCTCTTACATCTCTCTCTCAGGCATCTCACAGTGTGACGCCTCTCTATCCTCCCAAACCCGACCTCACCATGAGCAGCACCATCGTCCCTGACCTCCTCACAAACCCTGACCTGCTTGCCTGGGCCAATCAAAACGGCTATTCCTCTGTGACGTCATATACAGAAGCGCATTTTGCCAATCGGCTTGTGGTCAAGCTGAAAGGGGGCGGGGCAGGTGAGAACAAAATCTTCGCCAAGATTTTATGTGTATCACTGAGGTCTATGTCTCCTTACAGTCTAATGCATTTTCGTTCATTATTGTAATATAAATGCTGTAAAAGTCTTGTCACGTGCATTTCAACAGGTACAGCAGCTTCTTACACACACACACACACACACACACACACACACACACACACACTGCTCACAGGACAGATCGTACAGAACAAACTGTAGGCCAATTTTAACATTGTGAACAAATATGACCTTCATTCGGGGAAAAAAAACACTTTGTTTATTTTAGTATTATAATAATATTATTATTATTATTATTATTATTATTTATCTTCTGATTAAATGCACTGATGTCCTTCACAGGCACCAGCCCAACGCCAAACATGTTGACCAGATAAACAGTATTATGATAAAATGATAGCGGTTTTACCTGCGTTTGTGGATAACGTGGTGCACTGTGTACACTGGCAGTGATTTCTGGAGGTGTTGATGAGCCCATGCAGTGATTTCCTTCACAGAATCATGAGTGTTTTAAATGCAGTGCCGCCTGAGAACCGGAAGATCTTATGCACAGAGATTTCTCCAGAAACTGTTGATGGTATTTTGGACTGTAAATGATGAGATTTTGCAATTTGATGTTGAGGAAATTGTTCAGCAATTTGTAGACACAGTCTTTTACTGATTGGTGTAGCTCCGCCCATCTTTACTTCTAAATGACACTTTACTTCTAAATCAAGAGATACACTATTTATACCCAATCATCTTACTGACCAATGTGTTAGAGAAGTGAAGAAAAGAGTGCAGGCAGGGTGGAGTGGGTGGAGAAGAGTGATAGCAGGAGTGATTTGTGATAGAAGAGTATCTGTGAGAGTGAAAGGGAAAGTTTATAGGACTGTGGTGAGACCTGAGATGTTGTATGGATTAGAGACAGTGGCATTGAGTAAAAGACAGGAGGTGGAGCTGGAGGTAGCAGAGCTGAAGATGTTGAGATGTTTGTTGGGTGTGACAACGATGGACAGGATTAGAAATGAGTTTATTAGAGGTACAGTGCATGTAGGACGTTTTGGAGACAAGTGAGGGAGGTGAGATTGAGATGGTTTGGACATGTGCAGAGGAGGGACATGGGGTATATCAGTAGGAGAATGCTGAGGATGGAGACACCAGGAAGGAGGAAAAGAGAAAGAACAAGGAGGAGGATTATGGATGTGGTGAGGGAAGACATGCAGGTAGTTGGGGTGAAAGAGGCAGATGTAGAGGACAGGGGGGTATGGAGACGGATGATCCGCTGTGGAGACCCCTAATGAGAGAAGCTGAAAGAAGAAGAAGAAGATCTTACTAACCTCATGACATATTCTACTGTGAATAAAATATGGGTTTACACAAATCAGATTTGCAAATCACACCATTCTGTTTTGATTTACATTTTACGCAGTGTCCCAACTTTTTTGGAATTGGGGTTGTAGAAACCATCATCACTCCATCGCTGAGGTCTGTACTACAGGACAACTGACAGTTCAAAAACTCCTAAAGTCCATCCTTAAGACTTTCCAGTGTCCGTAAATGTGTCCTTCAAAGACTCCGTGCTGATGCAAAACGTCCAAATATCTTTTAAAAATAGATCACACCCTTCTGTTTGGAGTCCAGATTACGAAGATAAACGAGTGCGAAAAACCTTGAGATGTTCCTCTAAACGGAACAATAAGTGATTTTATCTTCATTAGGAAAGACGGAGTAAATTTCTGAGAAACCTCACAGTGCTTAGGGAAATACTTCATCTGTGTGAGGCTGTGTCTCAAATCTCTCTCACACACACACACACACACACACACACACACACACACACACACACACACACACACACACACACACACACAATGCAGGCTTACACTAGGGCTGAAGAAAATCAAAGCTGGTTGATGTTTAATATCATGGGAAAATAAATTCTCTTTTACACTCAGACACGGTGCAGGCTGTGGAGGAGGCGAAGGTCGAGGAGACGTGGCTGAGGCACTGGCTGTCTCATGAGCTTGACGCTGGCGTGAGCAGCAGGAAGGTCGTGAACGTGCAGTGTGTGGACGGACGCCTTGCTGTCTCTGTGGATAAAAAGTCCTTACAGGTCCTCCTCCTTTTTTTCCTGTAATCAGAAATAGATAAAGCAGTGTGTTCTCCAACATGGATCACGCCTTCTTTCTTTCAATTACACACACTCACACACACTCTGTTGCATGCAGACTCTGACTCTGTCGATTTCTGCGGTGACCCTGAAGGACCCCTCGTGCCAAGCGAGATCCAACGGGAGCCATTTCCTGTTGGCGTTTCCAGTCATTTCCTGTGGGACCGAAGGAGAGATGGAGCGACACGGCAGAGAAGTGCAGTACAGAAACACGGTTAGACAAAACGGAGAGAAATGCATGGAGGGATGGAAAGCAGACAGAGGGGGGAAAAGTGTGTGTGTGTGGGGGGGGGGGGGAGGTGGTGGTGAAGGAACATAGAAGGATGCAGAAACAGAGAGACACAAGGAAAGATAGTACGTAGTGAAACTAACAAAGAGAAAGATCTCATTTATACTCATTTATTCACTTTTTATGAGTTCCTACACTCTTACACTATATAGGCAATTGTTTGTGTGTTATAATGAGCTCCACTCTTTTGGGAAGATGTTCCTCTAGATTTTGTGGAGATTTGTGCTCATTTATTTATCCACAAGGTTCTTGGTAAGGTCAGGTAGGTGAGAAGGTGAGGAGGTCTGGGGTGCAGTCAGCGTTCACATTCCTCCCAAAGCTGTTCAATAGGGTTTTTCGCAGAAGATCTTCCACCATATTCAACCCATATAAAGCAGATGTTCATGAAGCTGGCTTTGTGCACAGGCGCATTGTCATGCTGGAGCAAGCTTGGATCTCCTTGTTCAAATGAAGGGAAAATTTCATGCTACCAAATACGTCCGAAACAATCGTGTACCTCCAAGTTTGTGGTTTGGTGAAGAGCCACGTATGACTGGGAAAATCAGGTGTCCCAATACTTTTGGTGTATATTGTTAGCTTTCCTGAAACTAGCCAGCCTGATGGTGGAATTATCGTGTCGCTCGTATCTCAGTAGCAGCCAAATCTTTACAATTTACTCCAGTGAAAGGGATTGGGGTTTGTTTTTTTTGACTTCACAGTACACTTAAAATCCTTTCATAGACACAAAGACACCTTGTCTTCTTATTTGACATGACACACTGCTCCTTTTTGCCTTTTTGTGTGCTTCTGATTACTACTTTGGCCCAAAAAAAATTCCCTCTGCGTCTTTGTCTGCTGAGTGTCTCATAATGGGCGTAATCGCATTCGGAACGAG
>JBCEWE010000191.1:4652523-4725023 GCA_039877035.1 Silurus lanzhouensis
AAACACACACACACACACACACACACACCTGAAGCTGCACATGTAACATGTGTATATACACACATGCACACTCTTACACACCAGCAGCAGAACAGGTAACACACACACGTAATCACACACATGCTTCCACATACAAACCTCCATAGGTAACACACGCACACACACACACACACACACACACATTGCTGCATCTAAGAGAACTGTGGGAATGAACAAGAACAGATTCGAAAGAGGAAAACAAAATCTTCTACTCATTTATTTTTATTTAAATGTACAATAAAATAAAAGTTGTATCAGAATCTGTTTATTAATAAAAATTTCAGGAAAAATGTGTGGATGATCTCTGTACAATTTTTGGGGAGATCTTCAGTGAAAATTAACTCAGGCTGCTCGTGAAGGCCATGCTGCTGTTACTGCTGCAGTGCGTCTCCAGGTGGCGCTGGAGGTCCAGTTTCCTCTGGAAGCCTAAGGGGCAGTGCAGGCAGCGGAACGGCCTGTAGCTGCTGTGCTTGCGGCTATGAGTGATCAGGTTCGAGCTCTGACTGAACGCCTTTCCACAAACTACACACACATGCGGCTTCTCACCTGCCAGGAAGTGGAAGAGGAGGAAAAGAAGGAAGAGAAAGGAGAAAGAAGGAGGGGTTAAGGACAGGTGTGACTATAACGTTCATGATCATCAAAAGTTACAAACATGAAGAGTTGTGTAGAATTTTATAGAGATATAAATGTTCTGCTGATTTGCATAATTAATAATTCTGTATTTTAATGTGCATTGTGAGATTTCTAGATAAAGTGTTGTGTTGAGTTTTGTAGTTGACAGTGTTACGTGCGTGTGTGTGTGTGTGTGTGTGTGTGTGTGTGTGTGTGTGTGTGTGTGTGTGTGTGTGTCTCACCAGTGTGTATGAAGGTGTGTTTCTTCATGTCAGATTTCTGGTGGAATCTCTTGCCGCAGTATTGACAGGGATACGGCCGAGTGTCTGAGTGGATCAGCAGGTGAGTGGAGAGAGTCGAGGAGCGTTTAAACACCTTCCCACACACCTTACAGACAAAACTGCGCTCCTGACTCACACACACACACAAACACAGACGCACACACACACACACACACACACACACACACACACACACACACACACACACACACACACACACACACACACACACACACACTGTTTTATTAACCTGAACATGTTGCATCTGGATTAAAATGAATAGACCTTATGTAAGTAAAGGGTCATATGTCACACACACACACACACACACACACACACACACACACACACACACACACACACACACACACACAGCTTTGTCATACTTTAGCTCTGCCGTAGAAGCCAGTAGGGGGTCGAAGGCCATGGTGCTGTGTGCTGAAACTCGACTCGCCCAGTGGAACGCTGACTCTGTTGATGTGAGTCCTGCGTAAGTGAGTTACCAAACCCACAGCTGATGACAGCACCTGAAACACACACACACACACACACACACACACACACACACAATGTTTAACAATGTTTTTGAGGAATTGTTTGTCAAATGTCAGTAAATTCTGAACAGTTTGAAGGTTTTTTTTTTTTTATAAAGTCCTAGGAATTGTTGTGTGAGATTGTTTAGGGTTGTATAGACTTCTGTGGGGTTTGTGTAGGTGTGTGGAGTTGTGTAGAGTTGAGCGGAGTAGAGTAGAGTTGTGTAGAGTTGTGTGGAGATGTGTGGGGATGTGTAGAGTTGTGTGGGAATCTAAAGAGTTGAGTAGAGATGCGTAAAGTTGTGTAGAGTTGTGTGGGGATGTTTCGAGTTGTATAGAGTTGTGTGTAGAGTTGTGTAGAGTTGTGTGGGGATGTGTAGAGTTGTATAGAGTTGTGTAGAGATGTGTGGAGATGTGTGGGGATGTGTAGAGTTGTGTGGGAATCTAAAGAGTTGAGTAAAGATGTGTAAAGTTGTGTAGAGTTGTGTGGGGATGTTTCGAGTTGTGTAGAGTTGTGTAGAGTTGTGTAGAGATGTGTAGAGTTGTGTAGAGTTGTGTAGTCTTGTGTAAAGAGTCTGACCTTCTCACACAGTGGACATTCACACAGTGGAGAGTTGGTGTTGTCCTGCAGTCTGTGGCTCAGCAGCACCTGCACCAGTCGCTCCAGTTCCTGCTCCCTGTGAGAGCTCAGAGAATCACCGTGAGGAGACCAGGCTGAGCTGGACACCAGGGGGTGCTCACCATCACCTGTCTGATCATCTACAGGAATACACAACCACACACAGCCACACACAGTCATCCTCACATCCTCTCATCTTTACATACTCTCCTCCTCACATCCTCACATCCTCTTATCCTCACATCATCACTTCCTCTTATCCTTACATCCTCTCATCTTCACATACTCTTCTCCTCACTTCCTCACATCCTCACATCCACTTATTCTCCCATCCTCTCATCATCACTTCCTCTCATCCTCACATCCTCACATCCTCTTATCCTCACATCATCACTTCCTCTTATCCTCACATCCTCTCATCTTCACATCCTCACATTCTCTCATCATCACTTCCTCTCATCCTCTCATCCTCACATCCTCTTATCCTTTCATCCTTACATCCTCTCATCCTCACATTATCACTTCCTCTCTTGCTCACATCCTCACATCCTCATATCCGCTTATCCTCACATACTCACATCATCACTTCCTCACATCCTCACATCCTCTTATCCTCACATCATCACTTCCTCTTATCCTCACATCCTCTCATCCTCACATCCTCACATTCTCTCATCATCACTTCCTCTCATCCTCACATCCTCACATCCTCTTATCCTCACATCATCACTTCCTCTCATCCTCTCATCCTCACATCCTCTTATCCTTTCATCCTTACATCCTCTCATCCTCACATCATCACTTCCTCTCTTGCTCACATCCTCACATCCTCATATCCGCTTATCCTCACATATTATATTATTATTATTACTTATTCCTCATCCTCACATCATCACTTCCTCTCATCCTCACATCCTCTTATCCTTGTATCCTCTCATGCTCTCATCTTTACTTCCACTCATCCTCACATCTTTATTGAATAACGGAACAGTTGGATCGGGCAGCCCTTTGATCTGAAGCTATATGATCAGAGAGCAATTAGTGTACCTGTTCTCCAAAACCCCCAGTTCTCAGTCTGGAAGGCGGAGTTCTGGCTGGTTTCCATGGAAACCCAGTGGGAGGTGTGGTAACCGGGAGTCGATGCCAGTTTTGGGCTGAGCTGTAGAGCTCCAGGTGAGCTGCTCCCGCTGGAGCCGTGCAGGCCTCCGAGTTGTCCATCAGAGTGGCAGGCGTGGGTGTGGGTGTGGCCAGGTGAGTGGGAGTGGCTGGGTGAGCGGGCGGAGCGTGATGAATGAGACCACACTCTCTTGCTCTTGACCAGAAAAGAACGAGGCATTTTGCTTGCAGAGACAGGAGAAGGGAAGAGGGGACGGTCTGGAGAAAAAAAAAGAAAAGAAAAGAGAGCAGAACGTTAGTGGGCTGTGTTTTGTTCTAAATCTTGATTAGCTTGCCAGGTGTAGTGTGTGTGTGTGTGTGTGTGTGTGTGTGTGTGTGTGTGTGTGTGTGTGTGTGTGTGTGTGTGTGTGTGTGTGTTCTATGTGGCTGTTGGATATTTAGTGCAACACAGATGACAGATATACAGTTTCAATGCCAACAGTTATTCCTTGAGAACAGCTTTGTGTGTGTGTTGATCGCACACTTGAACAAAAAAAGCCCAAAAAATGTAAATACATAAAAATTTATATTAAAATACATCAATAAAAACATCTCCAAGAAATGTGCATTCGCTATTTAGATGTTGATCAGCGCTTTCAAATTCTAGAATTCTGGATCCTCATTGGTTGGGACACACACTAGTAGTATACCAATGCATTAATAATCGTTTCCATAGTAACGGCTAAATCCAGGAGGTGCAACCTTCCCAAGCATGTCATCAGTTCCCAGAAATTCCTGGTAAGTTTCCAAATTGAAATATTTTCCAAATTCCCCAGATGATGTTCTAATGGAAAGTTGTAAAAATAGACGACTGTAATCTTTATGTCATTTACGTGAAAACTGGACATCTTTTGACATGCAGGATTCAGGATATGATGATGTTATTTTATGGAGGACTGCACAGTGGACGTAGGGGGGCGTGGCCTCAGTGGTCCTGCAGTAAGTGTGCTGTGTGCATGTGATTGAATGTGCAGGTAGAAATTCAACTGTCACTGCATTAAATCTGGTTGTTTTAACCAAAATTATAATAAGTTTTAATTGAAGTTCCCTGTTATAGACTCACCTGCAATTTTGTAAATTCCTGGTTTATTCCCATTAATTCCTGGTAATTCCCATGAAAAGTTTTTAGAATTTTTAGAATTTTTCAACCCTAATCATAACCTCCTTGTTATGAACGCGAGGTCGAGTGGAGTGTGTGTCTGTACACAACGCAGAATGGTCGCTTCTCTCACAGCGATCGAGTTTGTTCTGATTTCATATCGAAATATCGAAAGTTGTTAAAAAATTAAGATGTGTGTGTCATGCATTAGAGATCACGTACAGCGGTGTCTCCTACATGAATAACACTGTGGTTTAACACCCCCCCCCCCCCCCCACACACACACACACACACCTGTGTTATTCAGTTAGGAATCCAAAGCCTGAGGTTTAGATTTTTTTTCCTTTACCCAGATACACACTGTGGTGTTTTCCAGCTGCACAGCCTCGACTGAAGCTTTAATCTCACTAAAGACTCACACACTCTCTCACAATCTCACACACTTACACTCAAACACACTCTGACACTTTAACACACTCTCACACAATCTCACACACTCTCATGCAATCTCACACACCCACACGCAATCTCACACACATTCTTACAATCTCACACACATTCTCACAATCTCACACACTCTCACACTCTTCCACAATCTCACACACTCTCACACTCTTCCACAATCTCACACACTCTGACACTTTTCCACAATCTCACACAAAATCTCACACCCTCACGCAATCTCACACACATTCTCACAATCTCACACACTCTCACACTCAAACACACTCTGACACTTTAACACACTCTCACACAATCTCACACACTCTCACACAAAATCTCACACACCCTCACGCAATCTCACACACATTCTCACAATCTCACACACTCTCACACAATCTCACACTCTCTCACACTCAAACACACTGACACTTTAACACACTCTCACACAATCTCACACACTCTCACACAAAATCTCACACACCCTCACGCAATCTCACACACATTCTCACAATCTCACACACTCTCACACAATCTCACACACTCTCACACAAAATCTCACACCCTTCACGCAATCTCACACACTCTGACACTGTAACACAATCTCACACAAAATCTCACACACCCTCACGCAATCTCACACACATTCTCACAATCTCACACACTCTCACACAATCTTACACACATTCTCACAATCTCAAACACTCACACACAATCTCACACACTTTCACACAATCTCAAACACACACACAATCTCACACACAATCTCACACACTTTCACACAGTCTCAAACACTCACACACAATCTCACACACAATCCCACACACTTTCACACAATCTCACACACTCTCACACAATCTTATAAAATCTCATACTCTCACACAATCTCACACACTTTTACAAAATCTCACATGTTCTGACACTCTCACACATCTCACACACTCTCACACACTTTTACACAAACTCACACAATCTTACTAAATCTCACATTTTCACACATTCTGACACTCTCACACACACTTACACTCTAACACACTCACTGTCACACTCACACACTCTCCCTGTCCCTCTGACACACTCATACACTCACTAACACACTTTTTCTCACTCTGACACTCACAGACTCAAGACCTCTTAATCTTACACTCTCACTCGTGCTCTTTAGGGATAAACTTATAATTATAAAGAACAAATGTATAATCATCAATCTTTTCTTTTATACAACTTTATAAACTCTTCTTCTTTGTAAAGTTGCTTTGAGACAATGTCCATTATTAGAAGTGATCTACAAATAAAACTGAATTAAAATTAAAATGTTAGCATGGGGGTTTTCACAGAATATCAAATCTGCCCACTGGTAAGACTTGAAAATTAGTATATGAGTATATGGATTATTAAAAAGCTGCTAACTAATAGAAGACTAACAAAAAAACTCAATTTCAAACTAAATGAAATTCAATTTTTGATTCACATTGAAATTTTAAATAAATTTGTATTATTTAAATTAAATTATATTCGAATTTAAATGTAATAAATAAATTTGTGAAATGAAAATTGGAATATGCAAATTAAATTGTATACGATTTCAATGTCTTTAAAATTGAATTTGTTACATTTGAATGTCATTAAAATGAAAGTTCAATCACAAATGAATTTGAATTGAATTCGAATTGAATTTTGAACCAATAAAATTTCAATACTGAAAATTACATGAAATTAAAAAAATAAAGATCAAACAAAATTCATAGAAAGTTTATATTGAGAAAATATACAGAAAAACACCAATTTAACATACAAATTAAATATTACCAATAAAAAATCGAAATAACTAAACATAAAATAAAAGGATTACATTAAAATTAACAAAAGATTAAATTAAATCTATATTTATTACATTTTTCATGCCTAAGTTACTTATTTTTGCAGCTAGAAATAATGGGTTCTAAACTGCACACTAAAAAAAATGTTTTTGTTTCCATCTTTACTTTCACAAGTTTATTTACAACCGAATCTCATTTCATTAATTGATTGCTGATGTAAAACAGACACTACTGTAAATGACATTATAGTGATAATAATGTTATTGTGTTGTTCTACTGTAGTAAAAATACTAAATAAATAAAATAAATAAATTCATATTAATTAGAACAATAATTAATTATGTAAATATAAATCATTGTTTGACCAAATATTTCTATTTATGTTTGATATATTGTGTTTATTCGGACTTACCTCTCAAGTCAACAGCAGGACCTGAAGCTTGATGAGCGAGTGTGTGAGTGAATGAGTGTGTGTGTGGTGGTGGTGGTGGTGGTGGTGGTGTGTATGTGTGTATGCGAATATGTTCTCTGCTTCTGAACAGTCATAACACGATTGAGAGCTTGATTGAACCAGACTGAGGTTGGGCCGAGAGTGTGTGTGTGTGTGTGTGTGTGTGTGTGTGTGTGTGTGTGTGTGTGTGTGTGTGTGTGTGTGTGTGTGTGTGTGTGAGAGAGAGAGAGAGTGATTAATAAGTTTGGGAATAATAACAGATTTCTGTTATTTCGCTTGGGTTAAAGTTCAGATTTTCCTAAACTAATATATGAGAAGAAAACTCTTAAACCCAGCTGGGAATCTCTAAGATCATAACCTTTGCTCCTATAATAACCTCCACTCTTGTGGGAAGATGTTCCAGGTACTGGTAAAATCAGGTACATATGTAGGTGAAGTGAAGTGAAATTCACATTCATCCCAAAGATGTTCTTTAGGCTTGGAGGAGGAGATCTTTCACACATACTTCCAACTTATGGAAAGTAGATCTTCATGGATTTGTGCACAGGGGCATCGTAATGCGTGTGGGGGAAGATTTCATGCTACAGAATCCAAAGACGTCCAATACAAGTGTGTGTCTCCAACTTTGTGTTAACAGTTTGTAGAAGAAGCATATGGGTGGAAAAGTCAGGTGCCCCAAAACATATAATATATTGAATAAAGTTGAATATTATTTACCAAAGTAAATTGATGATCATTAATGGAAGCAGTCTCCAGTGTGGGTTTTTTATATATATATATATATATATTATATATATTACACATTTATTACACTACAATAATATTTATATATTAGAACATTTTCAGAGCTGAAACCAGTCAAGCAAAACAATACAAGACGAACTGCACGTTCTTATGAATTCTTTGTTAAATTAGCAGCACGCTGAGAGTGTTAACTTCACATTGGCTGAAAACTGCTGATGGGTTTACGGCTTCCACAAACTGCTGGTCAGAAGGCGAGAAACTTCATGCTGATGGTTCTGGAGAAAGATGAACTAAGCATTTTTAAACCAAACACACACATATACACACACACACACACACACACACACACACACACACACACACACACACACACAAACATGGGCTTGTGAACAATGGTTAATGCTAATAATCAATGCTACATTACACCGATAAATGCTGTGCATGTTAAAGGAACACCTGTACACCTAGTGGCATTTTCACACTAAAGTCTCTAAGATGATGCATTAACAGTGATTGAGCAACAATTAAGTGGAGGACCTCCAGACTTTGAACTGATAGAAACCCATCATAGAAAAGCATCAAACTGAAGACTATCAGGAGCCTTTTTGTTGTCTTCTACTTTTGTGGCTCCTCCACCTCAAGGTTTGATCTTTCTTTTCTTCTGAGATGCTTTTCTGCTCACCAAATATGTACAGTGGTTGCATAAGTTCCTGTGTCGGATGTCAGATCAAACCAGTCTGCTTATTCCCCTGATCTCTGAAAGGTCACCTACAGAACGTTTGATGTTTTTTATGTTTTCTATGTGAAACATTATCAGAATCAGTAGACAAACACAAGGAATTTGGTTCCAGCTGTTCGTGACTCTCAAAGTACAGACATAAATAAAACTATACATTCAGCTTGGACCATACAAGACAAAACAGACAATAAAGACAATGTGAGTCAATACAGAGAGTCTTCTTCTTCTTTTTTCGGCTTCTCCCATTAGGGGTCGCCACAGCGGATCATCCGTCTCCATACCCCCTGTCCTCTACATCTGCCTCTTTCACACCAACTACCTGCATGTCTTCCCTCACCACATCCATAAACCTTCTCCTTGGTCTTCTTCTTTTCCTCCTTCCTGGTGGCTCCATCCTCAGCATTCTCCTACTGATATACCCCATGTCCCTCCTCTGCAGTACTTATAGATATTACAGACTACTGTGTGTGAGAATCTCAGCCGGAGATCAGGAATAGTTTCTGAAACACGAGATTCAACCATGCAAACGGTTGAAATCAACTTCGTTCTGATGTTCGATGTTTTAAAGCTTTTGACCTGGATCTGCAGACGCTCTGCTGTTGTCACCTGATAACCGCATGAACATGAGCAGGTGTACATCGAACCCTGATGTAACCCCAGCAACTAAACATGAAATCTTTCAACTTTCTTAAATAGTTATTAAAAAAAAAAAAAAAAAATTTGCATAAGGAATATTGTAGAGTCCTTATGTGGGATCCCATGAAGCAAATTTGACAGATTGATAAAAAAAATATCTTTTTATTGAACATTTTAAAGTGTTTTTCTTTTACATGCTTTTTCTGCAAGAAAGCTTACACAAGATAACATTCACAACTATCCTAAAAAACAGAAGTAGACTTGTGCGTGACTTTAGCAGATTTTTTCTTTTCTTTCTTTTTTTCTGATGGGAAGCTCAGATCTTGTCAAACCGATGTCAAGTGTCAAGTTTTTTTCCAAAACAGAGCTGATTCTTACTTGGAGTTTTTTGTTTTGTTTTTTGTTTTGTTTTTTTGCTTTGAAACCACCACGAGCTGTGACATCTCCAAGAGATGTAAAAAACGTTTGTGAAAATTCATCGATCCTTCAGACCGGGTGAGAAAAGGTGAAGGAAACATTTCTCTGTAAAACAGAGAGATAGATAGAGAATCGACTGTAGAGCGAGCGAATGAGCAGAGCTTCTGTACAGATGAATCACCATAGCATGGGCAAAAATAAACCTTCACCAACACCAAACACTTGTGAGAATTTCTTCCTGTGTTGTTTTTTTTCATATCTCTACCAGATTAAAGACGACTGAAGGGTAACCTTTCAAATAACCTATTCATGTTGGAACTTCCCCATAAAGACTTTTTCTGTCATCTGCTGAATGGAACCAAGACATAACACTGATTTAATCATATCTTGTGCATTTTTTTCTTGATTTGGGGTGTCATTAGTTTTTGAAAGCTGGTAGCTCATTGATTGAGACATTGGACTTTGTACTGGAAGGTCACAAGTTCAAAGAGCTTAACTTCAGAGCCTGTGCCTATTTCACACTGATACCATGCACAAATCCAAGCAATCAACCAAGACCTCCTGAAAACCAGTGGACCACTACAAGTCTGGTTTGTTCTTAGGAGCGTTTTCCAAACAAGTGAATGCAAATACAGTATGAATATCTTCACACAAACCAGGGCACAAATGAACTTCAAGGGATAAGCAAAGTCTGGTTTAAAACACTTAGCTGAATTCCAAGATGACAACAAAGAGCCTGGTGAATGAATCGGAGGTATCAGGTCTCCATTCCATAAGGAAGAAGCGTGTACTCTGAGGCCACTATTCTGCCAGATTTGAAGCATGTGGGTTGCAGCTTTGTGTTGTTAGGGTGCAGGGGGGTGCATTTTAGGAGGATCAATAAAAAATACTGATGCAGCAACTTAAGGTAAGCCAAAAAAGGTTGCATCTGGACAACAATCCTGAACAAATCACCAGAGTTGTAACAAAGTTGTCTTTGTCCTTCTTGTCGTCAAATTTTAGGGAAGTCTTAGTTTAATGCTTAAAGGTAGGGACACACCAAAGCAGGACTGTGGTGTTGTGTCGCCTCACATCGCCAAAAAGTTGCTCTAGAATACATTGGCCAGACTACAGCTGACAGCAAACTAGCATGTACCTTCTGCACTTGCGTAAGGGGAACATAACTCTCCAGTACCAGCAGGTGGCAGTAGTCTGCGTTCGGCATTCATACAAAGAAACCGGAAGGACCAGATCTATAAATCTATTAAGCAAGCAGAGTTTTCACCTGCCGCAATCATTACTTACAGATTTGTGTAGCTTTATTCAATTATGCCTGCTTAAGTTGCAAAGACAAGTGTCAAGAATGACAAGTGGCTGTGTGTTGCCTCTTTACTCCATTTTTGTTTGCTTTTGTCAGTTCCATTTTTTGCTCATGTGCTACTTCGCTAAGATGATTAGCCACTTCTTTCTCGCAGAGATGCTCCACTGCAGATTCGCCCATAAGAACTACAGCCGACCAACCCTCAAATGCCACCCCACGTTGTCTGACGGCTGTCAGCTTGGTGTGTGCTGGGGTTAGGATGTCAGACTTTTAATCGAAAGTTCAAATCCCAGCCTCGCCAAGCTGCCACTTCCTTTGAGCAATGCCCCAAATCCTCATCTGCTCAGCTCTATGAATATAATTAAAATTTTCTCTAGATAAAGGCGTCTGACAAATGCCATTAATCTGTGAACGTGAAAGTGAACGTATAGAAAGTGGCCATCACAAAACCCTGACCTGATTTTTACAAAATGATCAAGGTGGCCCCCAAAAGCCTCATTAGTTCTGTCAGGAGGAACAGGCAAAAAAATCCAACAAATTATTGTAAGAAGCTTGTGGAAAGCTTAGGAACGCAGCCAGGTACTAACAAATTGTTTGTGTACTGTTGACCCTTTGAAAAGCTGATGAGGTAAATATTATTTAAAATAAAAAATGAACTCATCCTGGAAATAAAGTTGACGTCTTAACAAACTTACCACAGGATATGTGAGTGACGTATATTTTTTTTTTTATGCCTTTATGTTAGGGGTTACAGTATTTAAACCGCTGGCCTCGGTTGCCAGATAACTGAAAAAAGCACCAAAAGTCCTGAAAAGTGTTAGAAAGTACTGACACTGGAAACTCCTTAAATATTAACTGTTAAAGTAAACCCCATATCAGCAGCTAGATTTTCTAAAGCAGGGCCTACAATGGGTTTTCTACAGAACGTCAAGAGAGATTAGTTTATATTGTGTTCCTTTTCTCATCACGTGTATCTCTTCTTCCCTCACTCCCTCTATCGCTCGATCTCTCTGTGGTGCTTGTGGCGAGGGAAAGCGAGTGAGGTGCAGCTGGTGCAGGCAATGTGGCTGCTTGTTCTGCGGATAAGAAGAGCTGTGGAGCGTTTCTTTTGGGGGGAGATAGAAGGGGCTTGGAGCAGGGGGGCATGGAGGAGGGGGGAGCTTGGTGGGCTTCTCTCCATCCCTTGATCTCTTTGTTTTCCTGCTTGCCATCAATGCCGCTTTCTAGGAACTTGAATGTCTGGGGGTTTGGGGTTGAGAAGAAAGGGGGAGTTTGGGGGGTAGATGTGTGTGTTTTTGTGAGAAGTATTCAAATGTTCCATGCCAGAGATGTTGTTCTTGTCTTTGGTATGAAAATACAGTTGAATGTAGAAATGTTTAAGGGTGCTGTCTGTACAGCTCTCTAAAGGTCATGGAAGGAACCTACAGCTTTAAAACGAGCATTTTTCGATCAGCACTAATGTAGCAAAAAAACAATATTCTATTTCACTCGAAAACACTTCATTATGAACAATATGTGTGCATCAGACCACACCCAGATGTTCAGGATGTCACACAGATATGCTGATATAGTCGAGGACAACGGCGTGAATTCCTGTCAGCTATAATTTAAAAATCAACAGAATTTCTCCATGTAGCCATGATAGCAATCATGTTTTTGCTTAGTCAGATATCTCTTCACCCCCTGCTCAGTAAGGAAAGAAAGAAATTGTATCAGAAATTGTGGTCTTCAGTGGAAAAACTGCAGAAGTGAATGTTCATACTGTAACCATTGTGATGATCTTACCAGTTGTGCATTTTGTCACCTAGCTGACTAGCCTAGCTTGCTCTTTATAAATTGGTCACTGAAGAAATAATAGTGATCAAAGATTGTACCCCATTGTTCCCTCAATGATCTGACTAGCCTAGCTTGTTTTTTATAAATTGGTCACTGAAGGAATAATAGTGATCAAAGATTGTACCCCATTGTTCCCTCAATGATCTGACTAGCCTAGCTTGCTCTTTATTTGAGCTGTCTGTCTATCAGAAATATAGGTGATCTGATCAGATCAGTGTGACTGGTGAAGAGGACGTTGCATGTTTTCGTGACAGTTCCCAAGTAAAGGTTTTCCCAGGGGAAAGCAGCTAACACGCTTAAAAGAGATAATGTTCTACGGTAATTTACATATTGATTAAATCATCATAATCAATTAAGTATTGTTTACTAAAGATTGAGGGATCGTTAAGGGAATGATTGTGATCCGTGATTGGTCTTTGAGGGAATAATGGTGATCAGTGACCGGTTGTTGGACGATTGATAGTGATCAATAATTGTTTGTTGGAAACATTTGTGACCTTGAGTGGTCGATGATAGAATTAAAAATAATTAAGTACTGATCACTGAGGGGATGATGGTGATCAGTGATTGGTCCTTGAAGTAATGACAGTGATCAGTGATTGGTCAATTGGGGAACAATGGGGATTGAAATTATTCATTGGAAACATTGGTCATTGGTCATTGAGGAAATGATGGCGATCAGTGATTGCTCGATAAGAGCATGATAATGATTAATGATTAGTCGTTGAGGGAACAGTGGTGATCAGGGATTGTTAATTGAGGGATTGTTAATTGATCATTATCACATCATTCCCTCAATCTTCACAATATTTTTTCCAATGACTAATCACTTTTCAGTGAGAAAACAACGAGAAACAATGATTGTTAATTGAGGAAATGATCGTGATCAGTGTTCCCAATTATTCCATCAATGACCAACGCTGATCATGATCATTCCCTCAATGACCAATTATTATTCCCTCAATTAAAAGTGATTAGTCTTTGGAAAAATATTGTGATCAGTGATTGGTTGTTGAGGAAATGACCAATGTTAAATAATTGGTTATCGAGGAATCAATGGGGATCAGTGATTGGTTGTTAAGGAAACAGTATTGATCAGAGATTAGTTGTTGGTGATCAGTGTTGGTTGCTAAAGAAACACTGTTGATAAGTGATTGGTTATAGAAATATGGTGATCAGTGATTGAGTTATTGGAGAGACATTAGATTTGTCACTAGGATCTTTTACAACTACAATTACTAGTAGTGTAAACATTGTCCTGAGCTAAATGTTGCCAGAGCACCAGATATTCTGGGTGACCTCGGTTTACATCACTGTTATGATGCAAAATTATGAAAATGCCATAAATGTTCTCATGTTTAATCACTACAGGGAAATTTCTCATCCATCATGTTTTTTTGTAAAAAAAAAACAATTTGTCCTGATTTCTTCAAAAGATAATAAAAAACATAATTCATTCGTTTAAAAAAAAAACTCCACTGTGACAAAGGCATTCAAAAGCATCTCCTCTCGGTTGGATTACATGTAAAACCAGGCCGTGTAAAAACAAGCCAAAGGTAAAAAATACAAATGAATTTGATGTATAAACTGTAGGCTGAGGTGGAGCGAGTGCGCACAGTCAGTAAGTGTTCATACCTACTGATATCGTGCGGTTTCTGGGGAGAAACCTATAATCATATGGGCACTTTGGTGTTCTGCGTGGTCTCAGTGGTAATATTGAGCTGCTGGGGTGTGTGTTTATGTGTAAAAATGATGAGGTTGTGGGGAAAGGCTGTGGTTTGAGTAAAGAAAAGAGGGGAAGATCGAAATACACTGTGTGTCACTTTCCCACGGCCCACAACACCCTCCCAACCTCTCGCCCTCTATCTTTGCTTTATCACTCTTTTTTCGTGTTCTTGCCATCATCACACCCAAATGCTTACACTTTACACCCCCCTATCTTTCTCTCTCTCTCTCTCTCTCTCTCTCTCTCTCTCTCTCTCTCTCTCTCTCTCTCTCTCTCTCTCTCTTTCTGCATGAACAGGCAAAATGTTAAATATTATATTTATATGTATGCAATATTATGTATGCATTTTAATGCTATAAAGTTGACTTTGATGTGAAAATGTGTAATTTTTTGTATTAATAATGAAATAATTGGCTGTTAAATGTATGTATATTTTATAATCTATGCCTGTTACACAAGATTTATTACTATTACCTTAAAACACCAACAAATACAATGAAATCAAATGCATTTTTTTTTGTTACTATGTAAAATGCAGTGATCACAAAGGAAATCCCGTTTCATCACATTTTCTGATCTCTTCACTATTAGTGACTCGGTGTGGGCCACATGTCTGACGTCATCTCTCGCTCTTTCTCAACCTCCTCTCTCATCCTCTCACTCTGTCTGCCTGTTCTGGACTTTCTGCTCTTCTCGTTTTGAGTAGAACATGTGGGAGGTCAGAGGTGTGTGAACCGTGCCTTTTCTTCATACTCAAGACCTTTTAACCATCCATTCTCCAGGTCTTACTTCCTGCACAAAGCCCTGCATCTTGAAAAGTAAGGGTCCTGGACATCCCCAACTCTCACCAGTCTGAAACGTGTTATATTAGGGGAACACATCTACCACATCTACCACAGCTCCAAGCTACAGCCGCTTGACTGCGTGGTCATGTGATTTAAATGGGCTGCATTCCAGAAACTGGGAGCCATGTCCTGGAGGGCAGAAACCTTTCTGTATTGACAAATTAAGACAAAAATTTCAGGAACAATCCTCCATATGATTACTCAATGTTGATTGGTTTCCTCTTAGAGCACAAACAAAACATCTTTCAAAAATATGACTTCAGTGAAGGTAAACTCTTTACATCTAAACGTTTACATTTCGACTATTTTCTCTACACAGAAAACATTAATATTATACAGATTCAACAGTTTATATCCAAGTCAGATTTTGTGTTTCCGCCATTATGTTTCCACTGCTGCAAGAAAATAGCTAGCTAGCTAGAATAAGCACCTCTCTGATGTATTCACAGTGGTAGATAAAGTAGGGGTCAAAAGTAACATAGGACAATGGAGGGAAGAAAAGAAAAGAGAAACTCTGCTCTTTAAGTGATATTGTACTTTAATATAGTAAGGAAGTTAGAATACTTCCCTAATGTCCAACACTGATTCTACCACCGCAGTAAACAATGACATCATATTTTTAAAAAATCAGTTTATCGCTACATATAATGTTGTGTAAGTTCTGCAAATCATCTAGTTCCTGTTACCAAAGCTGAAGATTCCACATTAGCATTTAACTAGCTTTAATGGTTATTGATTAGTAGAAACTTATCCAAACTTTTTATTTTATCATCCTTAGATTACATAATGCGATGAGCTGTTGCCATAGAAACGATGATAATAGTAATAATAGTAACATATCCGACTGGAATAGCTGCAGCCCCTTGTGACCAATCAGAATTCAGTATCAGGAATATTGACATTGAAGAATTTTTCAATGACCCTCAGGAAAATAAAGACCTTACGGTCAAAAGTATTGGGACACTTGCATCTTTTCCAGCCACATGTGGTGCACAACTGTACAGGATGGTACATACCTGCTCGCACTCCCGCTCTTTTTGTTTTGTTTACCGGAAAACTTCGTTAAAGCTAAAGCTTCGTTGAGCATTTTTGAGAGATATGTTTGTGCGCACACATTAACTCTTTGCATTAAGATGAAGATCTTTCACTTTCATGTCTCACATGAAAAGTTTATACGAAAGTATGGATGGATCTGCAAGGTGCACCATTTCCTGTGTAAACCACCACTTTTTAATAAGAAGAAGCGAGCACTATACTGTAACGCATCTTATGTGGGTTAATCTTTCAAAATTCGATCGAGCTTCGCTTTTTATACAAAACATATAACGAATAGAAATGGAATATCATTTCTGTTCCAGAGTCAAGCTTTACTGTAAGGTTTATTAGACGCTCCTGTAAACGTCAAACGATGGCCAAAGGTTTGTGGACATCTGGCCATAACATTGGTGTGTTTTTGAACATCCTATTCCTCATTTCCATTTACTGTTATAATAAGCTCCGATGTTTTTGGAAGATGTTCCACTAGATTTTGTGGAGATTCTTTCAACTACAAGGGTGTAAGTAAGGTCAGGCACGGCTGTAGACGAGGTGAGGAGGCCAGTCGGTGTTCACATTCATCTCAAAAGTGTAAAATAGGATTTATAGCAGCTTTCACACACTTCCTGCAGATCTTCATGGAGCTGGCTTTGTGCACGGGGGATTGTCCTACTGGAGCAGACATTTATATATATAATTATATAAATATATATTAATTTAAAAACGATTTATTTATATATAATTTGTAGTAGATGCGTGACACTATAATTATTTAGAAAGTGACCAATAAAAACTGAGCAACATTTGATATGTAGATTAATATCCTTCTCATCTAACAGTTTTCTGGAGAGCGTTCTCATATTACGTGAATATGACGTGTCACAACACTACAGAGACTCAGGGCGTCCTGAGAGTCACATAGGATACAGATTAACATGGCAGAGGTAGAGCTGTAACTTCCTGCACACACAACAGGAGAAAAACGTCTGGTTTTATTTCATGTTTTTCCTTTAAAGAAATTAAATTAAAGATTTGCTGTCGGTCTGAACCGAAGAAATAAAAGCGAACCATCTGCACCATATTGAATTATTGCAGCATCGTATTAGTTCTAGTGCATCGTATTGTGTTGAATCGGATTGAAATCGGATCACGATGCATCGTATCGGGGTGAATCGTATCGTATCGCATCGGTAGCTGCTTCATGTGTATTTTTAGTGTATCGTATTGTTGGCTGTGCGTCGAGATGCAAATCACATCGGCCTCAGTTACGGAGATGCGCATCGATAATAATATGCAGGTTGCAAGGCGAGAAATTTCACACGTAAATCAGGTGATGGTGTAAAGTTTTTGCGTTCGCGACTTGTTATCGGGCTTATATGCACGTTTCATGCGACCATGTCCTCTACAAAACACTTCCTCTTAACTACACCTTCATGTAATTCTTACACACACACACACACACACACACACACACACACACACACACACACACACACACACACACACACACGAAGCATGAATCTGATTGTCACACTGCTAAGAATGTCCTGTTGCAGATATGCCAATCTGGCCTTTAAATGCTGACACCTGTGTGTGTGTGTGTGTGTGTGTGTGTGTGTGTGTGTGTGTGTGTGTGTGTGTTATTTTTAGATGGGCCGTGTCTATGTGTGTGAGGGCTTGCTCTCACACTCACCACACCCAGCTCTGCTCTGCTCTGAGTTACTGGGTGAGATTGTTTAAAGAAAGGATGAGGTGTGAAACCACAGGTCCAGTGAAGGACAGCAGCTTTTGCATGCATGCAAACACACACACACACACACACACACACACACACACACACACACACACACACACACACACACACACACACACGTTTCTTTTTTCTGACTCGTACATACTGCTGCATTCTGGGTGAGATTTCAGGAGGAATCTCACTTCGAGCAACTTTGTGTTTGTGAGCTGCTGTGGTTTATGATTTTCAGACGGTGTGTGTGTGTGTGTGTGTGTGTGTGTGTGTGTGTGTCCGGGTTGTTTTTAGATATGTTTCAGCCTTTCCTTTCTTCTAACTTCATTCTGCTGAAGCCATGAGATGAACATTACACGTCTGTGTTTACTGGTAATGATGGCACGCTGTGATACGTGTGAGGGCCCTGCCTCGTCCTGTGAACAACACACACACATTTTCTGTCTTTATGCTTCTTTCATGTGTCATTAACTCATTTTTTCCTCCTCTATCTCTCTGTCTCTTTTTATCCCTCTCTACCTCTCTTTTTCTCTGTCTCATCCTCACTCATTCTCTCTCTCATCCTCCCTCTTTCTGTCTCTGTCACTCTCTATCGTTCTAGTTCTGTATCTCTCTGTCTGTCTGTCACTACCTCTTTCTCTTCCTCGTTCTTTCTATCTCTTAGTCTGTACTTCTTTTGCTATATTTTTATCTTTTTCTCTCTCTTTCCCTCTCTGTCTCCATGTCTTTGCCTCTTTCTCCCCCCCTCTCTCTCTCTCTCTCTCTCTCTCTATCTCTCTCTACCTTTCTTTCTGTACCTACCTCTTTCTCTTTGTCTCTCTTTCTCTCTCGCTCTCACAACCTCTACTGCTACCGCTTGTTCTTTTATTTTCCAACATTACCCCTTACAGAACCCCTTCACACACACACACACACACACACACACACACACACACACACACACACACACAGTATTTATTTGTACATACGTTCATTTTAAAGCTTTCATGTGGGATTTTTTTTTATAATTTGAATAATTTTTATTATTTGGTTTCTTGTGTTTTATAGAAATGTAATGTAATGCGGTGCCCTCTGGGTACCGCTATGTGGTAGAAAATGTAAAGAAATGTCTATTATATGTACTCTCAGGTTAATGCTGTGCTCTAAAAATGCCTTCTAGAGTTTTGCAGTGTTCTTGAAAGTGTGATAATGTGCTATTGGGGTCCTGCTCCGTGCTGAAGCACCCTCTAGGGCATGGCAGTGTGCTAAAATATGTAATAATGTACTCTCTGGATACTGCTGTGTGCTAATACTGTGATAAAACTTTGCTAGAAAAAACACAACAAAATGCCCTTGAGCTGAAAATAATGAAGTGCTTTAATGGTGATTCGTCAAATGTGATAAAGTGCCCTGTGGGGTACCAATTTATGCTAGAATAGGTGACTGCAGTGCCAGCAAAACGTGTAATATGCCCTCTGCTGGTTACAAACAATATTACACAACTTCATATAAGTTGTATCTACATTTACATTTACATTTGCAGCATTTAGCAGACGCCCTTATCCAGAGCGACACACACAAAAGTGCTTTGAGTCTCTAGTAATGAATAAATCTACACTGGTACGCCAGATTACAAACTTAATATAAATATAACCCGTGAATTCTACAAACTTGGAAAGTGCTAATTTAAGTATTTCAGGAAGATGAAGGTCTTCAGTCGTCGCTTGAAGATAGTCAGGGACTCTGCTGTACGGACATTCATTCCACCACCTCTGTGCCAGACCAAATCAATTTCTTCTCCTCTGTCAGTCATTGTGGAATGAAAAAAAAACAGCTATTAAGTCTAAATGAATAGATTTGAGCTTGTGCAGTTTGCTACAGATGTGGGTTGCGAGTTCTGACTAGTGCTCTCTCCTACCATCCGAACAAAATACTTAAAAATGCTGTTCTTATTAGACGCCTTCTAAAGGCGTCACAGTAGACAAATCACACTCACACAATGACAGACTGATAACTTTGATCCCGCCAACATGTGATGCTACGGCTGAAATCTGATTTAAAAAAACGCACCTAAGAAAAAAAAAACGCAATAAAATGAAAAGATTATCAGAATAAATTTGATGCGTATTCATGGGCAAAAAGATATTAAACTGTGAGTCAGTGATTCTGATGAAGTTTTGGCCAGCAGACAGGGCCTTTCTGGCCCTGATGGCCCTCCACAGTACAGTATTCCCATGAATAAAAAGTAATATTACAGGGATTTTGTGAAAACAAAACAAATGCACCATAAGCGTGCTGATTTGAATGAAAAGTTATAAGTCAAATAAAATATGTTTTGTGAACAAATACAAAACTACATACACACAACGTCCCCCTACTTTGTTTGTGGATAACAGCCTTAACAGCCCAAATGGCTGCAACCTCACAGCTATGGCAACCTCAAATATTTGGGAGGGGGGTATTATCCTTCTCTTCTTGGCCCCGTTCCAACCCCACGTGCTCCCCTACTGACTATTGCGACACTAGGGTGATGATTGGTCCAGAGCTTGCAAGTCACCATGGCAACGATCCAAATTTTACCCCTACCCAAAGTGTGTTGCTCTCACTCTCTTCATGGAAATGCTGACCCGAGCGAACCAGACTGCACCGGCTCCGGCTGTGTAACTGCCCTGTCCTAAATGGATCCCTGCTCTCTAAGTGCACTACTGCATGGGTACAGGTCTAGTACACTTCAGTGAGTGGACTACACAGGTGGTTACTGTGTTATGCTTAGTGTTTCAGGTTTAAGAGAACTACAGGCTGCTGTTTTGCTGCTGCACCTTTCTAGGTGCTCTTTGGGATTTGGTTAATCTTATTAATTTCAGGAGTTTTCATGCTGGACAACTGAAGGATTCTCACCTTCATAGCAGTAAGTAAATCTGTTCGATTTTTTTATCCATGTAACAAATGTGAAAAGTTTTTTGACAGTTATTTATATATATAGTGTATATGTAGTGTATATATATATATATATATACATACACTATTTGGTTAAATGTATTAGGACAACTGTCTTCTCTAGCCCATATGTGCTACTTCAACAAACTGTTACCACAAAGGTGTTTTTGGAGGTAGTATCGTGAGATCTTTCCTTCGCTTGATCTACGAGACCCAAACCTGTTCCAGCGTGACAGTGCACCAGTGCACAAAGCCAGCTCCATGAAGAACTGCCTCACATGGGTTGGAAATATGTGGAAGATCTCCTGCTATATACACAATTGGGATGAATTTGAATGCTGACTGCACCCCAGACCTTCTCAACACACTTACATCACAACCTGACTTTACTAACACCCTTGTGGCTGAAGAAATCTCCACAAGATCTTATGGAAGATCTTTCCAGAAGAGTGCAGCTTATAATAAGAGCAAATGGGAACTATATGTGGATTGTTCAAAAAGAATGTTTAGGTGTCCACAAACCTAACCTATCTTGGCCATATTGCGATGTGAGCAGTAGTATTCTATTTTATTAATACATGTGCATACTAGGGATCACTGTTTATGAAAGCTGGTGTTTAATCTCTTTCTCTTTTTTGCTGTGAAGGTGATGTTCACTCTATCAGAGCTCTGGTCTGTTACTGAGAAACAGGGTCACTATAAGCTGTTGAAGCCATGGTGGGAGGTCTTCCTGGACTATCTGGTGCTCCTCATGCTCATGGTGTCAATTCTGTCTGGGACTCTGTTACTCTCACGAGACGAGGTGGTGTGTGTCCCCGTCCGTTCCACCTCAAGCAACTCAAGCTTTTCTTTTGGAATTTCCTCCAATTCCAGGGCATCTCACACTGCATCAGGAGTCCCCGTATCCAGGAGTCTGGCTACAGGCATTCGGACTGACCTCGACTACCAGCAGTATGTTTATGTAAGCGCCGTGTGCTACCACGAGGCTCTTCCATGGTTCTCGCGTTTCCTGCCATATGTCACCTTACTGCAGTCATTGCTCCTGCTGGCTAGTGGCTCCTTTTGGTTCCACTTTCCACTCACCTCTGCCCGCATTGAACATTTCTTAACAGTCCTTGCCAAGTGTTGCGAGTCGCCCTGGACCTCTCGGGCACTTTCTCATGCTGCCAAGTTGGACAGAGCGCATCACAGACACCCTTCCGATGAGGATAAAGTGGCCAGACCCCAAGTGCCACACATACCTAAGCTCTTTACTCGACAGTCCAGCCTTGACTCAGGGACTGACAGCCCTCTTTTGGCCAGGACGGGTAGTTCCTCTGCCCAACCTTCTCCAAGTCCATCAAGTTTGTCTCACTGCTCCACAGTGTCCTCTCTCTCGATCCTAGAACCTGCCCCCCTTCACAAAACAGCTACTGTTCTTCCAGAAGGTTCTAGCACCGGGCCCACCCTTGACCGGAGTGACGGAGAACAGGCCAGAGCTCTGTTCGAGAGAGTCCGTAGGTTCCGGGCACACTGCGAGAGCTCTAATATCATTTACAAGGTCTATACATTTACAAGCGAAAACCATACCAGACATATTATTATTTAACTTTGATCGCTGGGTAAAAATAATCCTGGGCTCTCTTGTTTCTTTTTTTTGCAGGTCTACACAGCTCAGACTGTGTTCAAAGTTCTGATGTTTATTGCGATCGTGAGCTACACCACACCTCTACTGGGCTCCATCTCCTTTACTCACATCTGCCAGCCCCATTCACATGCTCTAACAGGATACCAGACCTTCCAATGCAGCCACCTGCTTTCGTCTGTCTTGCGCAAGCTCATGAAAGCCTACATCTGTCTCATGGGCTTTTATGGCCTGCTGGGCATCTACACCCTTTTCTGGATTTTCCACAAGTATGCTTGCAAGCAAACATTTATCAAGAGTAAGAGTAGAGATCTGGGATAAGGTCCCGTGACCCTATAATATAACTGTGATTTATTTTGCATGAAAATTGGGGAAACTGATCCTGGACCCGCATTGTTACTTAGTTATTCTGAAGGAAACTTTCAAATAAAAGGGCACAATTATCAAATTAGGTGATAGGAAACACTACAGAAATATACAGTCCTCCCAAATTATTGCGCCGTTTAACACCACCTGGGGACTGCTTTTCCAAGGCTGATCACGTTATTTTTGATTAGCAGACAGGACAGGATCATGACGTACTAACTGGTTATCACACCAAAATTTTCTTTGTGCATCACTCACACTATCACCATTCTTATAAAAGTTTTGACAGTGAATGTTTGCTGTGCACCACTCCACTGCTCCATTGTAACTAATGTCAAACAGTTGCTGACGATTTTTCCTGGGCCTGAAACTCCTAGTTCCAAAATTTCCACATTCCCTGCGCCACCCTGTACTATATATATACACCGATCAGTCATAACATTATGACCACCTGCCTAATATTGTGTTGGTCCCACTTTGGCTGCCAAAACAGTCCTGACCCTTCTAACATTAACCAGCCTTCGCTCCCCACGTACATCAATGAGCCTCGGTCATCCACTACCCTGTTGCTGGTTCAACACTGTTTCTTCCTCGAACCACTTTTAATAGATACTGACCACTGCAGACCGGGAACATCCCACAAAAGCTGCAGTTTTGGAGACCCAGTCATCTAGATATCACAGTTTGGCCCTTGTCAAACTCTTTGAATCCTTACGCTCACCCATTCTTCATACTTACCCCCATTTTCTCTCCTCCAAATTTGGTCACCCACCAATCATCCTCTACCGAGTAGCTCTCTGCTATCATACTGAATAGCTTAAACCAAGGAACATGCTTTCTGCACTCTTTTGCATGCTCACAACCTCCCCTGATTGGTTAGTGTCCTTGTGACTGACAGGGAAAAGAAGGCATGCCCCTCCCACCAAAGTGAATAAACCAAAGCCAAAGTTTGATGAGGGAAAACTGGGCTAGTTATTAACTATTAGTTAAGCTACTGAATAATACTAACTCATTTGTTTGTCTTTCTTTCCAAGCTTTCAGTTCAACATGGAGATTAATGCTATCCAAGTGAGTAGATGTGATTCGCATGTCCTTTAACAAAACACTTGATTTTCTCTAATAAGATTCAGACTATGTCCAAATGTTCTTTGTCTCCTTGGAGACAAAATAGAAGTGGTGCTAGTGGGCAACTAGCAACAGAGGATATACACCAAAGGGGTCCCCTGGTGCTGCCATTAACATTACTAACATTAATAAAAATTGACACGTTGCCCAATAGAACAGACCTCTGTCTCTTCCGCAGGTCTTTGAGACAGTACTCGTTCCAGCACCTGCATGAAATAGGCTCCATGTTGGACGCTCCAGACCTGTGTAATGATCTGGCATTCTTGTTGCACATGACAGACCAGTACGACCCCTTGCTGGCTCAGCGTCTCTCGGTTTTCCTGTCTCCTGTTAGCGAGACTCGGCTCATGGAGGAGAACTTGGAGCGTCGCTGGAATGCCGCCCGTCTGCGCTCGATGATCACCTATGATCACAAGGGCTGCTGTCTGCTGCAGCTGGTGGCTGTTCCGTATCTCCCTCCTGCACTCTTCACCCTGAGCCAGCTGGAAGTCCTGAAGCTGGAGT
Source organism: Silurus lanzhouensis (assembly GCA_039877035.1). NCBI lineage: Eukaryota > Metazoa > Chordata > Actinopteri > Siluriformes > Siluridae > Silurus > Silurus lanzhouensis. The sequence continues at coordinate 4,677,131 of JBCEWE010000191.1, forward strand.
TAATTCGAGATGCAAAACTAACAGCTCAGATTTCCAAAATGACTGCTTTAAGGTGATTGTTTGATGTAGAATACACTTATTTCGAGGTCCTCAGCAATTTGCTGCTTTATGGGCTGCTTTATTAAAGTACAGAAGCAGGCCACAGAACTATGGAAGTATAGAGGTAGCAAAACTTAGTTTGAAATGCAATATGCTGAATGACTAATGTATTTTTATTTTTATTTGGGTATTATGTTTTTAAATTGACATTTTCCATATGTAAATAGTATTAAAAAGTTAATTTTAGAAGTCTATTTTTATTCTTTTTATGTGCATTAATGAAACTTAGACTTTCTTTCAAAAGGGAACTTCACTTGTACCACTGCACAGCTACAGTGGATTCTGGCGCTCTTGCAGTCCTTCAGGAGCGTCTGGAGTCTCTGCACCTCACCTTTAACCAAGCTGCAGAGATACCTGGCTGGGTGTATTCATTACGAGGCCTGCAAGAACTCCACCTGAGTGGACGAGTGGCCAGTGAGGGGACTATAAGTCGTGGCTGGGCTCTGGGTAGCCTACGCTATTTGCGCCATCTTCGGGTCCTTGCGTTGCATGGCACACTCCAGAAAATCCCGTCAGAGCTCAGCGAAGTTGCGGGCACCTTGGTGCATTTGGAGATCCATAACGATGGGGCCAGGCTTTTGGTGCTAACAGGACTGAGACGCCTGGTGGGGTTGACTGACCTGGAACTGCAGGGATGCCAGCTCGAGAGACTGCCTTCGGCTTTGCTAGCGCTAACAGGATTGCGTAGTTTGGACCTGCAACACAACAGCCTGAGGACACTGGAGGAACTGCTGGGGCTGCAGCATCTGAGACGTCTTTCCTCTCTACGATTGGCCCACAATCGCATACTGGCCATTCCAACCAGCGTGGGAGTCCTCCGAGCCTTGGAGCTTTTAGACTTGGCACACAATGAGCTACGAAATCTTCCACCTGCGCTTTTCACAATCTATCGACTCAGGCGCCTCCTGCTGGCTGGGAACCTGCTTGAAGAACTGCCAGCTGAAGTGGGTGCACTCACTCTCCTCACCGAGCTCGACCTCAGCAGGAACAGGCTTGAAAGACTTCCAGGGGCACTTTTTACCAACTGCAAGGAGTTGCGCATTCTGAATTTGGCCACCAACTCTCTAGGATCCCTGAACACGGGACTGGGCTTTCTGAGGCACCTTTCCAAGCTGGATGTACAAGGAAACAACTTGGAGGAACTGCCGGTTGAGCTGGGTTCTTGCTCAGGGCTTCGTGGAGGTGGGTTGCTGGTGGAGAGCTGGCTGCTCCACACCTTGCCATGCCACATTAGAACCTTCCTCCAGCAGCCATCCTGCACTTCATCCGAAACTAATTCCCGCCCATGTTCAGATATATTCCCTGCCCTTTCCGCCGCCCAGTGGAGCTTCCTCTCCTCTGTGGAATCACGTATATAGTTGAAAAAAAATCTGAAAATGCATTTTATTTGATGTTAAGCAGATCCTACGCATTTTTGTAGGGTCTTTTTTCCCAAAAAGAATGCAGCACTTTCTTTGTGAATGCTTTCATGTTTAGTTGTAGCGGAAAGCAAAACAAAGACTCCTTTACACATTGTTATGCTGGGTAAATCACTCAAGCTTAGGATAGACAAGGGTGAAATTAATAACCACAAATATATATCTAGTCCTGACCAATTAAGGAAGTGCTTCCATCACTTAATTGTTTCAAATACCATTTAAATTGTATTAACCACCAAACTGCCACTACTGAGCCCTTGAGAAAGACTCTTAACCATTACCTGCTTATATGTACAAGTTTGGAAACACCAAGTCTTTTATAGTTTTTGTAACACAATTATGTTCCTTTTGTTTCCATGCGACAAAATCAGTAAAGGGCAAAAACACACAGTAATGTGACAGTGAACGAGTGAATTAAAGTTCTGTGGAGTCCGAATGTGACATTTGTGTCTTTAGCAGAAGAACTTGTGTAAGAAGGAAAACAGGAGAGAAGATGTGATCAGACTCCCTCACCCCCCACAATCACACATGGAGGTGGAAGTTTAATGGTTTGGGGGGTTGTTTTGGAGCAGGGAAGGTTGGACACTTATTCCAGAAAGTGAAAGGAATCCTGATCTAACATGGCTCCCATTCTATACTTCAGCACCATGCGATTCCATCTGGACTGTGGCTCATTGGAAGCGACTTCACCGTACAACAAGACAACAGGCCCACGTCTGAGTTCTGTGTGTTATTTAGAGAGCAGACAGACGTCTGGAGTGTATTTATCATGGAACGACCTGCCCAGTCACCGCACCTAAATCCTACTGAACTGCTCTGAGATGATCTGGATCACAAGAAAGAAATCTCCAACTAGTGAAGAACATTTTTGACCATTGGTAAAGTGTTTCAGTGGAACATTTGGAGGAACGGAGTGTCCGGATTCTGAGATTGTGTAAAGCTGTTGTCCATGCTAAGGGAGGAGTTTTCACTGGAAATTACGTGGAACATTGGTCACATTCATAGATTTGTTTAGTCATAGAGAAGTTAAATTTTCATACCGATACATTCTCGAGTTTGTTGCATAAACAAAAGGAAAAAAACCAAAACGACGAAATGTTTCCACACTTTTCACAGGCTCTGTGTACATAAGGGATAATTATAAGCGGCTCTGAATAAGGGGGTGTTTTTTAACACTATATAGTATAAACCTAGAGTTATCTAAATGTATTAATTAATTTACTTACAAACTTGTTTTTGAACTAAATAAATACAAACATTATATCAAATTTACTAACTTAAGCTAAGCTCAGACAGGCATCTGAGTAGAAATATAAGATACTATAAGATAATAGGCTAGCAAAGTGATTCACCTGTAATTCTAATAGCTTAAAATGATCGTCATGTTTACGGTCTGTTGATGTATGTGTGCACAGTTACAGCTGAATAGAAGAAAAAAATATTTCTTTTAGGTAAATACATTTGTATGTATATACCATAATAAATGTAAAAGGAATTACATTTGACTCACCTCTGTTTATTTTTTTTTTATATTTATATAATTTTTTTACATTTATACTGCTCTCACTGTCTACTTTAATTTGCCATTATCCAATCAGCCAATCAGGTAGCAGCATGACGGTGTCTAGAAATCAGACAAAAATGATTTTATACTCCAAAAGTGTGGTGTCGCACAGCCTCTCAGAAATATCAGAAATAGCTTTTTATTGCTATAGTAATAAATAAATATTGTAATGTTATAATTTGTTATGTTGACCTGATATATCAGTACATCAGTATACAGTGTATACAGTGTGTGTGTGTGTGTGTGTGTGTGTGTGTGTGTGTGTGTGTGTGTGTGTGTGTGTGTGTAAAATGGACAATATGCAGTGTAAACACAAAAGACATGCATGTGCAGAGGTACTGTAAGAAAGGATTCCCATTCAGTTGTATTTCCACGCTTCACCACTAGAGGCAGACATGCAGACATACAGTTTACTAATCATGATAAGTCACCTATGACATCACAGTGCACCTTCATCATCAAGAGTATAAAAGGCCACAACACTGTCATTCAGTAGGTCATTCAGCAGTGGGCATTCGACATTGTGTCATTCAGCACTGAGTCATTCAGCACTGAGTCATTCAGCACTGAGTCATTCAGCACTGATACTGTTTACATTTAGCTCTGTTTTTACTGACACACAACTCCTTTAAATGGTCCTTCAAGCCGGATTGGAAAACCTTCCTAACAGGTAAACTGTTATTCACATCTGTGAATGTGTGTGTGTGTGTGTGTGTGTGTGTGTGTGTGTGTGTGTGTGTGTGTGTGTGTGTGTGTACCTCGGCTACATCAATTATAGACGGATTAACATCGCGGTAATAAACTCACACCACACACTAATACACCGAAACCGCGGTCCAGTTTAAGCGCACATGATAGACGGCTGTATTAACCAATCACAGCGCGGCTGGGTGGAGCCCGCCTTTTGTTAGCCGTCCAGTAAGATTCCTTCGTTTAGGAAAAGGCGGGCACTTCCGGGTTGCAGTATAAACCCGAGGCCTGCGCGTGTAACTGGAACATCTTTCCTCCTTGTGCTCCGGGTTTATTCACTGTAAAGGTAAGTCTCATTGATTCGAACTCAAACCGTTTACCAAATTTACTTCTTTTTTTAATCCACAAACAACAACAACAACAACAACAACAGCAACAACAACAACAAACAACTTTGTCGGTCTGATTTGTCGTTGAGTTTGAATGAAAGAACGAGCGCGCGCGGCGGCTAGCTCGGCTAGTTAGCCCGGCTGCGTGTTTGGCTACAAACAAATTGGGCTGGTTTTTGTTTATTTGTTGGGGGAAAAAAAACATTTAGGAAATATTTACAACTATTAGAAATAAGATTAGTTTTGGTCGAACGTACTTTTGAACTCTGAATGAATAGTAAATACGTGCACGGCTAATATCCGGCTAGTTTTTTTTTTCCCCTCAGGAATGGTGGCCATTGTTTTCAACAAACACTGTTTCTGAAGATGAACATGTCTCGCACACGATTTTATATCATATTATATCATGTACAGACACTTTGCGTAAAATATACACTCATAAAACTAATACAAGTCGATTATTAACGCGTGTAAGTGAAAGAAATGCAAGTAGAATCCCAAATCCGTATCTAGTAAAGATGTAGTGCAGTAGTGGAGGGTGTAGGACTCGTTCACTTGGTGCCCTGTGAAGTGCACAGGGGAAGGGTGTGAGCTGTGGTTTAGAACACAGCCACGCATTGTCTGCAGGAAAGCAAGCACGAGTGGCCGTTTTTTTGTTTATTAATGTATAAAGTAAAACACGTTCGATTTGTTTTTCATTATTGTTTATTTACTATCATTATACGTTTGTTTATAACGTTTTTGTGGCCACGTGAAGCCTTTTGTTTGGTGTTAAAGGGAGGTGAGCGGTTCCAGCAGAAAATCAAATCGCGATTTTTTTTTTCCCCCCTCGATACGTGTGTCGCGATATTTCGATGTTGTGGCGTGAAGCATGGCTGTGATTTGTTTTGGCGAGGTCACAAAACTCCAAACTCCTTGTTACTGTATATGTTTGGAAGGTGGGACTTTTGATCAGTTTTTGAGTTCGAATCCCAGTACCACCCAGTACCACCACGCTGCCTTTTCTAGACCATGACCAAACGGAGGGAAAGAGTAGAGGAAAGCCTGCGTGTGAATTATTCCCGAGTTCATTCTCTTCCTCATCTTTGTGTGTGCGCAGCATGGCAGAGACCGACGTCGATAATGAGCTGTTGGACTACGAGGAGGACGAGGAGCCTCAGGGAGTCCCGGAGAGCATCACTCCGATCGGGAAGAAGGAGGTGAAGGGTTCCTACGTGTCCATCCACAGCTCTGGTTTCAGGGACTTCCTGCTGAAACCGGAGCTCCTGAGGGCCATCGTGGACTGTGGCTTTGAGCATCCGTCTGAAGGTACAGCTCGTGACTTGACCGGTTGATTTGTTTGCATATAGAACCGTGATTAACATAGTGTGTGTGTGTGTGTGTGTTTTAGTGCAGCACGAGTGTATCCCACAGGCCATCCTGGGTATGGATATTCTGTGCCAGGCGAAGTCCGGTATGGGGAAAACAGCGGTGTTTGTTCTCGCCACACTGCAGCAGATCGAACCTGTAGACGGACAGGTACGTCTTCATCAGGTGTGACAAACGTGTGAAATAAAATTCTGCTCCGTGCGATTAACGATCATCCCCCGCTGTCCAATCAGGTGTCGGTGCTGGTGATGTGTCACACGCGTGAGCTGGCCTTCCAAATCAGCAAGGAGTACGAACGCTTCTCAAAGTACATGCCTACAGTGAAGGTGGCCGTGTTCTTCGGCGGCTTGCCCATAAAGAAGGACGAGGAGGTGCTGAAGAAGAACTGCCCGCACATCGTGGTGGGAACACCGGGCCGCATCCTCGCTCTCGTTCGCAACAAAACCCTAAGCCTCAAAAACGTCAAACACTTCGTCCTGGACGAGTGCGACAAGATGCTGGAGCATCTCGGTACGGATCTTCTTGCTGGTTTCTCAGTGGGTTTGTGGGGAAATGAATTGACATGGAGACGTGAGATCTAATTGGGGGATGTGTGTAAAGTTCAGAAGGTTGTATTTAAATCCTCCATCACTTTGGAGTCGTCCTGATTTATTGCTTGCCCTCTTTCTCCTTTTGTCTTACACTCTTCATCCCTTTATTTCTGCATTCCTTCTCATCCCTTTCTGTCCATTTTCTCCCTCTGTTCTCTTTCCCAATGTCTTGCATTCTGAATCTTCTTCTCTCTCTACATCTCCATCCCCCTTTCTGTGCTTTTCTTAATTTTCTTTGCATCTCTCTTGATCTGTCTCTTCTCACTTCATCTTGCGGTCTCTCTTTCTCTCTGGTTCTGGCCTCATAATTAATTTTCCCTCTTTCTCAGATATGAGGCGTGACGTGCAGGACATCTTCAGACTCACCCCTCACGAGAAACAGTGTATGATGTTTAGCGCCACCCTGAGTAAGGAGATCCGGCCGGTGTGCCGCAAGTTCATGCAGGACGTGAGTTCAAAGCCCAATCGAACCTCCTAAACATACCGATACCTGAAGTCACATCATACAACATCTAGTGACTGCTTTTAGTTTTTTTTAAAAGATCAGAGGAAATCAATTTTTCATTTCTCCTTTTAAACCACGTCTTCACCTTTTTCCCCTCCTGTTGTTCAGCCGATGGAGGTGTTTGTTGACGACGAGACGAAGCTGACTCTGCACGGCCTGCAGCAATACTACTGCAAACTGAAGGACAGTGAGAAGAACCGCAAGCTCTTCGACCTGCTTGACGTCCTCGAGTTCAACCAGGTGAGAACGTCTGGTGTGAAACGCGACCACATTTAAACCCCGGGTCTCTGTGTCTCTATCTGGCCTTGCTGTAATTCCTGTCTCTTCCTCCAGGTGGTGATCTTCGTGAAGTCAGTGCAGCGATGTGTCGCGCTCTCTCAGCTGCTGGTGGAGCAGAACTTCCCGGCCATCGCCATCCACCGAGGCATGGCTCAGGAGGAGAGGTACATGAATGCGCACCCTGTGTCAAACCTGTTTAAATCAGATTTAATGTTTGCTTATTAGCAGTTATAAGATTACTTTCAATTGCATCCTTTTTTGTTATCAGACAAGTGCTGTTTTGACAAACGTATGAGGGTCATGGATTACAATTTAAGGCTTCACACACTGGTTTGCTGTTATTGGAAAATGACCACCAGCAGGATATGGAGTTTGCCAGATTGTGGGGATGAAACCGTAACCTCCTTTTGTCCTGCGGTTACTCGAGACCCCTTCTTTATAAATGCATGAGTTAGTTAAACACGTGGTTCATAGCTGGAGTAGTGTTCATCCTGCTGTTAGAACGAAATCTCCAAAAAAAAAATCTAGTGGAAACATCTTCCCAGACGAGTGTAGCTGCTCAACAGCAAATAAACGTGGAACAAGATTTTTAAAAAAAGAAGCGTATGTCCACAATAACGTGAAGTTTCCACAAACTTTTGGTGTGTGTGTGTGTGTGTGTTCAGGCTGTCACGCTACCAGCAGTTTAAGGACTTCCAGAGGAGGATCCTGGTAGCCACAAACCTGTTTGGCCGAGGAATGGACATCGAGAGGGTCAACATCGTCTTCAATTATGACATGCCTGAGGACTCTGACACGTACCTGCACAGGGTACGGAGTTTTAATGCTCGTTTCTTCTCAAACGTTTCCAACACTATTATAATATGGCTATGATACTGATATAATTGGCTGTATATCAACTACAAATGAATTTCGGGTTCAGCCACTTGGTAACGATGTATTTGTGTTTGTGATCTGATCTGATTTCATTCTTACTGGTTTAAAGAAGTCTTAAATTTGACTTGGTGAAATCTGCAGAAATCCTGTACGGCTTAAGCCCTGTGGATTCAGGAGCCGTTCCAGTCTATTCAACACTTCCGCTCCTCCTCAGGTCGCCCGTGCCGGTCGTTTCGGAACTAAAGGTCTAGCCGTAACCTTTGTGTCTGACGAGACAGACGCCAAAACTCTGAACGACGTGCAGGACCGCTTCGAGGTCAACGTGGCCGAGTTACCAGATGAGATCGACATCTCCACTTACAGTAAGATTTCTCTTTTTCTCCACATTGGAGTTTATTATTTTTTTCTGCTTTCCCCTAACCTCCCCTCTCTCGTGTAGTCGAGCAGTCCAGATGAGTCGTCACGTGACGCCATGCCTGAGGGCCACCAGCTCTCACCAGCTGTGACGTCGTCGCCTAGTTTCTGGAAGAACCTGTTCTGTTTTAGACTGTAGCACCACCATGACTTTTTTTTTGTTTGTTTTTTTTAAAGCTTTTTACTGTTTCTCTTTTCTCTGGGATGGGAAGAAAGGAGGGGTGGGGCATATTTTCTTTTTATTTGTTCCAAGTCCTCTATATTTTTTTTTGTTTTAAAGGAATTAAAAGGTTTTTATACAGTTACCTTTTGTGGAGTTGTTGCTATTTGCGTGTTTTTACACGTCGTGTTCTTTTATTAAATATCCCAGGAGACGTTTATCACAGTGCTGTTAAATCCTGATCCCAGAAGGTTGGTTTAGTTTTCTAGAACAGCAGCACTGAATGTAGTAGCACGTTTTGGTAAATTTAGCGTTTTTATAGCTACGGTACTTGTACAGCAGACGTAAATAAATTGTTCATGTTTTTGTTTTCTGTAAGGAGCTAATAATAAACTTGAGCGGTTCATGGAAGGAGTCTCCGGTTTCCTCGTAAGTCCACGTTTTATTTTGAAAATGAAAGACCAAGTGCAAATGTGGAATTCTGCATGAAACTGCGCAAATCTTCTAGAGATGCGTTTTGACTTGCGGCGATGTTCAATGGAAGATGTCGAGCTCAACCACAGAAAATTTAATCATTCGGCAACTTGTGCATGGTGATCATCGGATCCCTCTTTCCCGAAGATGACATTCCAGTTCAAAGGTCGCCGTTTTGACGCCATGTGGTGCTTGGCGTGTTCCGAAAAGAGGACTTCCAGGATGTATTCCAGAAGTGGCAGGAACGCTGGGACCTCCAGTGGAATTCTGTTTGACTTCCAAGTTAGAATTGGATGATGAATATGAATTATTGTGCATTCCAGGGCATTGGTCAGATTTGGTATTTGGAGAATTTGATGGCTACGTTTTGTGCGATGAATCAATTACAAGTAAATGAACAAAAATCTTTTTTTCTGTTTTCAGTATTAAGAAATCAAGGTGTCAGGGATTTTTTGCGTTAGCGAATTGAACAAACATGATTGCGCAGTAAAACTACAAAACCTATGAGGTAAAATGCTGTCGGTTGGTCCTGTTCAAATCTAATGATACTGGGGATTCTAAGCTAGTAACGCTTTAATTGGTGAATAGTTTTCTCCATGTCTAAAATTAAATTGCATAAGGAACAACTGCAGCTCTTATTAAAATTGATTTACTTCACACACACACACACACACTGGTTGTGGTTATGTGTGTCGAAAGAATAAAATAAACCAAAAAAAACCCAGACTGGTCTAATAATTTGTGGAAACCTGAGCGTCCTTATTTGATAGTATATTATTAACCTCCAAATTTCTGAGATGTTTCACCAGATTTTGTGGAAATTTGTTAGTAAGGCCCAAAGGTGTTCAATATGCATTATAGGAGGAGATCTTTCACACACTTCCAACCCATTTATAGCAGATCTTCCTAGAGCTGGTTTTGTGCTCAGGGGCATTGTGATGCCAGAACAGGTTTGGGTTTTCTAGTTCAAATGAAGGAAACATTTCATGCTACAGCCTACAGTATGTGTGCCTCCAACATTGTGGTTGGAATACGGCTGGAAATGTCAGCTGTCCCAATTCTTTTGCTGGAAGTTTTTGGAGATAGCTTGGTGCCTCTTTTGCTGAAAGGTTCATGTGCAAAACATGAGGCTATCAGCAGTTTTGTTCCTCATGTCTCAAACTAGCTTGCCAGTTTAATATTCATGATGCATTACAAACTACCGCCTGCTAATTGTTAGCTGCAATGATTTGTGTAATAAACAAAAGTAGTATACAGTTGTGGGGGTGAGTGTTATGTCACTGGTAAAGTGTAGATTTGTTAGATGGGAGTTATCTGATCAAATGAAAAAAAAACAATCAAAACACACCCGGTTTCCCCCTCGACCTTCTCCTTCTGATCGAGATCAACGTTAGTGTGGATTCAAGATGGCACCCGGTTTAACGTTCCCCTGCTCGCTACATTGCTGGAGTTTTATTTGTGTTTACTGAGAGCTGTAGATCAGACACTGACACTGACTTCACACAGTACACCAACACATGTTCCAGTCTAAAGGTACAGTTCCAGAAAGTACACCGTTTAAAGGGTTTTCAGACCTTCTGATCTAAGAAGAGAAGAGTAATGGTAGAGTAGGAAAGAGAACAAGCGAAAGGACAGAGTAAGGTAAAGAAGAGAAAAGAAAAAGTAAAGGGTAGGAGAAAGGAAAGGATAGGGTAGAGAACAGAAGGAGAGGGTAAGGAAGAGATGAGGGGTAGAGCCAAGAAGAAATGAAAAGTGAAGGATAGGGTAGGGAAGAAATGAAAAGTGAAGGATAGGGTAAGGAAGTAAAGTGCCAGCAAGACATGCACTTTAGTCGATTTTTAGTTGTTGGACACCAACCAGGTCTCATCCACTGTTTTTAAGAGGAGATCACGGCACACTTTTCCTGTTTCTTTATGACTTCCTTTCATATGAATGCTGGAGATCAAAAACACGACCCTGGTGTGAAACTGTTTCGAATTCCAGCCAGTTCTTTCCAAGTGAACTGTGACCTGCAAATCCGTATCATGTAACGACATGCAGTCGATAGAAGACCTCCACCTCATGGTGTGACCTCTTCGGTAAAAAAATCCAAGATGGATAAAGCAGGGTTTATACAACACAGCTCTAAAAATCAACATTAAAAATGGTATAATTTAACATTGACATGAAATGTTCATATGTTCGCAGTAGGTCTGAAAGTCTACTCTAAGACTCCCCACACTGAAAGAAAGCCAAACCGTTCTTTTTATTATATATAACGTTGTTCCCGGTCGAAGCGACACAAAGTTGCATGTATTTACAAGAGAAAATATTGTGTATAACATTAGGCTGCTAACGGTGACTCTATATCAATAGTTTAAATGGCGAGTGAGCTGAGCCGAGGTGTCCTGTGGGGACTCGAGTCTCACTAACGAGAGTGATGTCACCTCCAGCATCCTGCGTACAGAAGCCAGGATCTGAGACCGCAGCATCATAAAGCCACACGAGCACAAGTCTCATCCCTCCGGGCTTCAGGCATCGTTCTTTATATTACATAGAGCGACTTCGGGAGCGGCCCCTGCTCCTCACTTTTAAATTATATGTTTACTTCATGCTCTGGCGTTTTCTATAACTTTATTTTTTACAGGGAAACCAAAGGCCTACTGCTTCCAGGATTGTAATTTGTCGGTGTGTCCCTCGCCGTGCGGACGCCAGAATGCCAGGGCATTCGACGATCCTCTCTTTCCTTTTCTTTTTCTGGAAGTCAAAATAAAGTAAAAAAAAAAATCTCTGGCACCAGGAATTCGGGTCAAAGTCAAGTTCATGTGGAAAAAGGCCACGTTCTTGTGTCCAGAGTCTGTTTCAAGTCCCTCACGGGAATCCATCACGTTTTCCTTTCGTCCATCTCAGGCACAATAAATACCGTCACATCGTTATAATAACTGCATATAAAAAAAGCGGATTTCAGATCAGGGCTACAAAAGCATCTCTTCCCGCTTGTGAAGTTTGTCCTGTGTTAAAAGGTTACGCTTCTCTCAGGTCCGACCTGATGCTAGTCCACAAGTCTGCAACAACCTTTTCGTTTTTGCAGGTCAAATACAAAATGTCTTCGAGAAGTCAGATCATGACTTGTCCACCAGGTTCCTCACCAAATCTGTAAAGGAATTTAAACTACAAGTGCGCACTACTAAGTTCACTATATGAAACACTTTCCAACCCTTTAAGCGTTCATGATTCCAGGCCGTCTGGTTTAGCGTCTGACCTGAATGTCTACTCTAACAAGGATCGGCTGGCTGGAGAGGAAATAAGAAGGGTGGGGGGATGAGTGGTGGGGGACGGGCTAGTCGACAAACTTGTGCGTGTCTCCATAGAGCCAGCGCTGGGGCGGGAGCGAGGCTTCGTTCAGGTGGTCGCACTGGTCGCTGCACTTGCAGGACTGGATGAACATGACGGCCTTCTCGAATCGCTCACCGTCGGGGCAGGAGAAGACCACGGACGAGGTGCGGGTGCGGCGGGGGGAGCAGCAGCGACCGTCTCGGCACACGCCACAGTAGTTTGGACGGTAGAGGCGAGTGCTGCGGCAGCCTGCATAGTGGAGACGTAACGGCTCGGGGGACTTCTGCGTGCGGGAACATTTCCTTCCCTTCTGTTAAAGACAAAAAGCAGACACAGGACATTAGCATTCAGGGGCAGTCAAAGACACGCAAGAAAGAGTAGCATATTGACCATTCAATTATCTTTCCATCCATCCATCCATCCATCTATCTCCTCCATGCTTGTTTTTGGTAAAGTACACTGTGCTACTAGTGTAGCAAATAGTGCTAGTATACACTTTATAGGCAAAAGTTAGTAGACATCCCATTACACATTTAGTCCCTATTTCCTCTTCCAATCGGCGCCACTCTTCTGGGAAGATGTTCCACTAGATTCTGTGAAGATTTGTGTGAGATTTCACTGTCACAAGGGTGTTAGTAAAGTCAGGTACTGATGTAGGTGAGAAGGTGAGGAGACCTGAGGTGTAGTCAGCGTTCACATTCATGCCAAAGGTGTTCAGTAGGGTTTATAGCAGGAGATCTTTCACACACTTCTAACCCATTTACATCTCCAGAGAGCTGGATTTGTGCACAGGGGCATTCAGAGGGTGGAACAGGTCTGGGTCTTCTAGTTCAAGTGAAGGGAAAATTTCATACTACAGCATATAAACACGTCCTGTACAACAATTTTGTGATAACAGTTTGGAGAAGAAGCACATACAGTATTGGCACATACTGCTAATAACTAGCTGTAATGATCCATGTGATGAAAGAAAAGATTTATATATTTCTATACTATTGCGTACCTCCGATTTTGTGATAATACTTTGGGATGAACTACATCCGGCTGGAAAAGTCCAGTGTTCCAATACTTTTGTCCAAACAGTGTATAAAACGTGGGATATGTACAATGAAGTGTCGGGTCACATGCATGTGTTTGTCTTCATATTATCCTTATTTATTACTTTGTTGACTTTGAATGTGTTCCTGTAAATGCTCATAAACAGATACTCTAAAAACTTTAGTGTCAAATAGGTCAGTCTCTAGTTTGATTGAGCCAAAGTTTGTATCTAAGATCTATTTTAAAAAGGCATTACGTATTAAAACTAATGCAGTACTAAGCTAATTAGCCGAAGCCAGTTTAGTATTGGCAGTAAACACAGCTAATTAGGCTAGCTAACTGACAGAAGGGTTGAGGTCTTTTTATGTATTTAGCTTAAAAAGAGCTTTATACCAGGAGGTAAACATGTGGAAATGATGCAGAGATATTTATAAAACAATTTGGAAAGATATTTTGGATATAGATTTATAAATATGTCTTCCATTACTGTGACCTATCGCTAATCTTTTCATGAGGTGGATGAAAACGTGTGTGTCAGGTGTTCCAGAGAAGGACGGTGAAGGTCGATATAAATAAGAGAAGCACTTGGCATTAGCCAGCAGCTTTTCATGGGCAGTTCAAAGGAAGTTCAGAGGCACCATTGTGTCACATTCACCCCATACCCCTTACAATAACGACAGGTGCTCGAGATGTTAGCAGAATTAACTTCCCCATGAGATGCACATGGGTTGTCCAGATCCCAAGGGGTTTTCCGGTGTAGACAGAGACACGTGCATGGTGCTTCAATCAGGAAGAAGGAGCTCAGGTCACCTTCTTGTACTGCACTACTGTACCTTCTGATTGTGTAATTTGTAATTTTTTCTCTCCAAAACAGGTCGTTCCTCACTACGGGGGTGGAGTAGGGGAGTGTATCATGTGTGTAATTATAGAAAACTCTCCTTATGAACATCTGATTTCCAGAGGTTCCAGTTGTTTGTGTCTTTAAGCACATTTTCCAAGTCGTGATCACAAGAAAAAAATTCTAATGGCCTCTTAGGACTTCCATATCCTGGGTGGGATTCCTCAAAGAAGAGGACGTACACGTGTGCAGTTTCACGTCGACTCACTCCAGCGCACTATAACTGGAAATGAAAGCAGTTACCTTTACAGGCACAGCCATGGAGCTGCAGGGTCTGATGGTGCACAGTCGCGTCTCCTTCACAAGCTTGCACTGAGTGTTCTGATTGGTGACTCGGGAGGACACGCCCATACCACAACTCCGAGAGCACGGAGACCACTTCGTAGTCTGGAGCACACACTTATCAGGGCTTCCTGGTTTCTTCCAGGCTAAAGAGAGGAGGAAAGTGAGATGAAAGAGAGAGGTGAAAAGGGAGAGAGAGAGAGAGAGAGAGAGAGAGAGAGAGAGAGAAGGGATTGAGAGTGTGAGAGAGGGGAAAATGGATAGAGAGGGAAAAGGGATTAAAGGTGGAAAAAGAAAGATGAGAGAGAGGGAGAGAGGGGGAGAGGGATAGAGGGGAAAAGGAAAAGAAAGGGAAAGTGGGATAGAGAATGAGAGAAGGAGAAAGGGAGAGTGAGAGAGGGATAGAAAGTGAGAGAGAGGGAGAGAGTAAAGGGGATAGAGAAAGGGAGAAAGAGAGAGAGAGAAAGAGGAAGAAAGAGAGAGAGAGAGAGAGAGAGAGAGAGAGAGAGAGTCACAACACAAGCACCATTCACTAAACCCCCAACAAAAAGCTACGTGCTTCAGGCAAATATATATATATATATGTGTGTGTGTGTGTGTCTCTGGTTCCCAAGGCTCCGTTGGAAAACAGTCCTGCAGCACTCAAAGGCAAATGCAAACATGGTTAAAGTAAAATAAAACCCGCCTTAGTGTATGCGTGCGTACTGTCACGACTCGTGCAAAAGTTTTGGAAACATGAAAACAAGCGAATTCTAATAGATGGAAAAACTTGTGCGCAGTTTTATGGGAAGGTCGTAACTTGGAGATTGAGGCAGTGAATCCAAAGGTCATGAGCTTAAATCCCAGCCACAACAAGCTGCAAATCGTGGGCCCCTGAGTAAGGCCCTTAACCCCATAGCTGCACAGTTGTATAAATGAAAGTCTGGATAAGTAGCAGCTTGGTGGTGGTGGGATTTAAACTTGTGACCTTCCGATCCAAAGTCCGATTAAAAGTCTCTCACCAGTCATGCGTTTGTGACTGCGTGGCTTCTCCCACTTCTTCCCCAGTTCCATCAGCTCGTTACTCAACGTGTTGTCTGCCCTGGCTGGATAATTCTGAGGGTAGTGCTTGGGGAAGTGTTTAGGGAAGGGTGCAAGGTGAGGGTAGATATATGGGGGTGTCTGTGGGGCTCTGTAGATAGGGGGCAACACTAAGGAGCCACTGTGGCAGTCCACACTCAGGCAGCACTGTCCCGGTACTTTGATCAGCCCCGGTGAGGGGCAAGCAGGAGACGCCAGGAGCACTTCTGTGGGGCAAAGGGGCACACAGCCTACGGCACCGTCGATGCACGTGCACTGGTGCTTACAGCCTGCGTTGAAGTCCTCGCCGTTCTGGTAGATACGGCCGTTGTACTCGCACGAGCGGCCTTCCAGCTTCGCTGTAACACAACAGGATATTTTCACCCAAAATTGTTCAGAGTTTGGTGTCTCTTGCAGATTAGCGTTAATGCTAACATAGCTAGTATAGCTATTCTAGTTTGGCATAAATCGTCACTATAGCATTATTTAAAAATCTCTAATATTATCATCTAAATTGCTTCTTAACATGAAGTCTAGGCTGCATATGCGAGTGTGACGTGTGAGAAGTGTGTGATGATTTAGAGCTGGCATTCGCACCATGCTAACCTGGAGGCTAACCAAAATTATTATTAGCAACGACAAGCAAAACCCAATGAAGCGTCTGGTGTGATTAACGTTATTTGTGGACTTTCTATTAATATGTTTGTCTCTCCAGCTGAAAATATACAGTATTTTTTTAAAAAGAAGAGCTAATTACACTGGAATGAGAGACACTGCAGCCTCCAAATCCCTTTCACAAATAACGTTTTTACAGGATTTTCTAACACAGCTTTATTCTCAGCACAGGGTGGAATTTTAACGTGTTTACAGCAGGTTTGGTTTGAATCGAGCACTGGCACTGTCCATCATGCCCAACTTCATGCTTCAACAAAACCCTCAACCCAAACCCTCGAATAGTTCCTTTATATAGCAGTGTATAAATACTCCGGAATGTATGAGGCAACTCGGGCCGAAATTCGATCCAGCTCGGAGTCTGGATGGAGCTCGGAGAGGAAAACACTGCACCGACGCTGCGTTATTTCACATGCGATGAAGTTACATGGACTAGTAACCATGATAACTTCAAACGAAACATAAAGAAAAACTACTCTTCTGTCAATCTATAAAGATTTAGCGTATTGTATCAAATACAGTCAGATGATACAAGCGACTAGAGGGGTTCTGATCTTACTGAAAAATATTTATATCTTAAAAACATCCAGTGTTAAAAGTATCCATGAGACAATGTAGCTAAATGTAGGCATTGGTAAAAAAGAGGCAAAATGTCGTTTAAAATGCGCCATCGTTTTCCAAAAACCTCAATTTTTACACAGCGTTCACACTGCGACATGAAAATGGAGCTTTTAAATCGACCCCTTTGAAGAGAATTTCTAAAAAGCTAAGTTTTTGTTGAAAACGTCGTCTTGGTATGGACGAAAGACAAAAACCAAGAGGAAAATATGCATTTTCAAACCCTATTAGTGTGGACATTGCCTAAGGTGATGTGGGCCATGTTTCCTTAAAGAATCTCGACAATAATAGTCCATTTAAAGTTTGGATAATACCTGCATGTTTCAATCGAGACGATGTTTTGTGCAAATCCTCCCAAGAAGGTTGTTTTCCCATAGAAATAAAACCCAGTAGGATCTCAAGATCCTTCTCTTTATTTATTCTTTTTTTTTTTGCACCAACATACCGAACACAGAATAGACACCGGATTTAGCTGATATTCTACTGTTTGTCTGAATAATCATACTTGTGTGCAAATCCGACAGCACAACTCACCCCTGCAGATTCCGCGAATGCTGCCCACGTCGTTGCCGTAATTACACTCGAGCCCCTTGTGGTAGTCACATGGCCGGCCCTCGTGGCAGTCCTGGTTCAGCTGAGCGGCACAAACCTTACAACACCCGCAGCCATCGGGTACCAAACTCACACCTGGAGGACACACGGGGCGCTCAGGAGGGCACTCGCACTCCCTTGGGCATCCTGCCTCAGCCTGATGAGAGGAGAGAAGGGTACAACTGATCAAACACTTGGGCAAGAGAGGAGAGGAATCGACCACATGTAAGGGAATAAATCGCGATAGATTCAAGAGATTCTCAGAGGTCCTCACTTGCTTCTGCGATATAAAATAAATACAACTCTGCCTTTTACTCTAAGTAGGGGTCTGTTTTATGTTATCATATAAACTGGGGTTAAAAGTGAACATTAGCCAAATGGGACTCCACCGAAAGAGGGAAACTGAGCGTTCACATTCAGTCCAAAGGTGTTCAATAGGGTTGGAGATCCACAGCAGGAGATCTTCCACACACTTCCAACCCATGTAAAGCAGATCTTTAAAGTAAATTGAAAGTCTGTACCACCGATTTCAGCAGCCAGACAGGTTTTCTTCACCTCATGAACAGACACTGTACAAAGTTTTAACATTTTACTCTTACAGACAACTCACAATGACAACTGGAATATTATATCCTCCTGAATACAGGGAGTGCAGAATTATTAGGCAAGTTGTATTTTTGAGGATTAATTTCATTTGAGGATTCAATTTGAACAACAACCATGTTCTCAATGAACACAAAAAACTCATTAATATCAAAGCTGAATATTTCTGGAAGTAGTTTTTAGTTTTAGCTATTTTAGGGGGATATCTGTGTGTGCAGGTGACTATTACTGTGCATAATTATTAGGCAACTTAACAAAAAACAAATTTATACCCATTTCAATTATTTATTTTTACCAGTGAAACCAATATAACATCTCAACATTCACAAATATACATTTCTGACATTCAAAAACCAAACAAAAACAAATCAGTGACCAATATAGCCACCTTTCTTTGCAAGGACACTCAAAAGCCTGCCATCCATGGATTCTGTCAGTGTTTTGATCTGTTCACCATCAACATTGCATGCAGCAGCAACCACAGCCTCCCAGACACTGTTCAGAGAGGTGTACTGTTTTCCCTCCTTGTAAATCGCACATTTGATGATGGACCACAGGTTCTCAATGGGGTTCAGATCAGGTGAACAAGGAGGCCATATCATTCGATTTTCTTCTTTTATACCCTTTCTTGCCAGCCACGCTGTGGAGTACTTGGACGTGTGTGATGGAGCATTGTCCTGCATGAAAATCATGTTTTTCTTGAAGGATGCAGACTTCTTCCTGTACCACTGCTTGAAGAAGGTGTCTTCCAGAAACTGGCAGTAGGACTGGGAGTTCAGCTTGACTCCATCCTCAACCCGAAAAGGCCCACAAGCTCATCTTTGATGATACCAGCCCAAACCAGTACTCCACCTCCACCTTGCTGGCGTCTGAGTCGGACTGGAGCTCTCTGCCCTTTACCAATCCCGCCACGGGCCCATCCATCTGGCCCATCAAGACTCACTCTCATTTCATCAGTCCATAAAACCTTAGAAAAATCAGTCTTGAGATATTTCTTGGCCCAGTCTTGACGTTTCAGCTTGTGTGTCTTGTTCAGTGGTGGTCGACTTTCTGCCTTTCTTACCTTGGCCATGTCTCTGAGTATTGCACACCTTGTGCTTTTGGGCACTCCAGTGATGTTGCAGCTCTGAAATATGGCCAAACTGGTGGCAAGTGGCATCTTGGCAGCTGCACGCTTGACTTTTCTCAGTTCACGGGCAGTTATTTTGCGCCTTGGTTTTTCCACACGCTTCTTGCGACCCTGTTGACTATTTTGAATGAAACGCTTGATTGTTCGATGATCACGCTTCAGAAGCTTGGCTATTTTAAGACTGCTGCATCCCTCTGCAATATATCTCACTATTTTTGACTTTTCTGAGCCTGTCAAGTCCTTCTTTTGACCCATTTTGCCAAAGGAAAGGAAGTTGCCTAATAATTATGCACACCTGATATAGGGTGTTGATGTCATTAGACCACACCCCTTCTCATTACAGAGATGCACATCACCTAATATGCTTAATTGGTAGTAGGCTTTCCAGCCTATACAGCTTGGAGTAAGACAACATGCATAACGAGGATGATGTGGTCAAAATACTCATTTGCCTAATAATTCTGCACTCCCTGTATATTCAGCTTCATCTCGCAGATTTCTGTGTCTGGGGCGTCCAATCTGCAAACAGCCAGTGTGGGTGCAGGGTTTTTAGTCCAACTCATCAAGTCCACACCAAATTCTACCTGTTCAAATCTAATGGTTTTCACACACACACACGATTAAAATATTTGATCACGATTAATCAAATGATTGTCATGAGTGAACTCGAGATTAATCGCAACTCAATCACACATTTTTATCTGTTCTAAATGTACCTTACATTTATATTTTTTCAAATTTTTTTTTAATTCTCTAATCAACATGTTCATGGACAATTATTGATGCTTTATGCAAATGTTTGTTTATTATTAGTGAAACCAAACTCAACATGGAGCATGAAAACACAATATTCTTGTAAATGTTTGAAAGTAATAACGGTGTTTTAAATGACGTGAATCATCAGGACACCAAACGGAACTTTTTACGGAATGTTTCCACACGGACGGTTTTAATTGCCGGATGTGAGCATCATGGCGGATTTCGTTGCTTTGCGGATCAGTAAAAAGTGTAAATGTTTAGTGATAAAAAATGTTTTTTTGAAATTTTAAAATATATAAAGTTTATAAATATTTTTTAAACCCGAGAAAAGAAAGGACGTCGTGAATAAACGTGTGTGTTGCGTTAAAGGTTTTAATTTCGCTTCCTTAATATTTATTTATTTATATTCAAATAAAAAAGGTCGAACAGTTAAAATGAATTTATGTCAACGAGTTATTATCACCTTCATTTTGTCAGCCCTTATATTATATATATACATTCACCCAAGAAAGTGGTGTTTCAGTGGTTAATGCTCTGGGTTACTTCGGAATGTCAAGCCACAATATTTCCAAGCTGCCACTTTTGGGGCCCTTGAGCAAGGCCCTTATCTCTCTCTGCTTCAGGGGTGCTGTATCATGACTGACCCCAGCTTTCGAACATTGTTGGGATATACAAAGAAATGATTTTACTGCGTAGTAAGAAATTACATAAGACAAGCAAAAAAAAATAAAAAAACACTTTTCATATTTAGTTTCATAAGTGATCATTTCTTTCTTTTTTATGATTTTTTATAACAAAAACGATGCAGTAGAAAATCCAAATTGTGTTGTTTTCCTTCCTCCTCCCCTCCTCTTCTTCTTCCAAAAAACCCACTAATGCAATCCTACATACAGCAAAATCAATTCTAGAATATTTTGACTAAGCGATAGATAATAAACTTGGCTGAATGGGACGTTATAGTTTCTATAGTAAGGAGGATTTGAATGATGAAAATGTTGAAACAAATTGTTAAGCAATGAGAAGCATTGAGATGGTGACATTTCCTGGAAATGGCATGGAATGAGTCTCAAGTGTCAGGGCTTTATGACAATGACTACAGTCTTCTCGCCGCAGTTTTTCGGTCACGTGACCGAGCAGAGTTTAACTTCAATAGAGAGAAATAAGAGACTTGTGAGGAGACAAATGTGTACAGCTGCTAGAATGTAGGTTTTATGTACGTTTTCAGCGAAACATAATGAACAGTGTTGCACTCTATAAAGACGCGTTTATCCTACAGATGTTCGGAGATCTTCCACACACTTCCAACCTATGTAAAGAAGATCTTCATGGAGCTGGCTTTGGGCACTTTGTCATGCTGGAGCAGGTTTAGGTCTCCTAGTTTAGATGAAGGGAAAATTTCATGTTACTGATTTCAAACACGTCTGATAAAATTAACTGTAAGGTTCTTTGGGGAATCAAAAATGGTTCTTTCTACATCATTGCTGTGAGGGAAGACCGTGACCCTACCAAGAGGATATAAAGATTGATTCGTTTCCTGTTTTATTAAAAGACCCACAGATTTGTTCGTTCAGCACATAAACTGATCAAGAGATGCGCTGTTGAGTTTTCCAGCATCTCCAGTGTGAATAGAGTGCTTTCGAGGTCTTCTTGGTGATTAGCTCGAGTTTAGTTTAGATGAGGTTTCCAGTGACAGTGTGGCAGGTCCAGGCTGTAGAACTGAAGGTATCTTGTCTGATGTGCGTAGCTTCAACGTCAAATCTGGCGTGGTTTCTCTAAAGCGTTGTTTAGAGGAGTGGTTCATAATCGCTTTAACCGTTAAACCATTCACATTGAGCTGATCAGTGTTTACTCTGTTCACACACACACACACACACACACACACACATTATTTGCGTATACAGCTTTCAGGTGTCCATACCGATGTTTCCTTAAACTTCTCAACAAAGTGCACTATGTCCTCCTTCTTGGAGTAGTTTATAGAGTTGTTTTTTTAAATCCAGGATACAAGACTGAGAGCTGCTCATTGGGTTTTGGATTTATTGCGTTTCCATTTGCACGAAAAGGTGAAAAGAGCTCTTTAGAAAGCAGTTCTGATTTCCACCTGACAGTTTCTGGATAATTGCGTAGCTGGTCTTCGTCTCACTGAGCAAAGTTTGTGGTACTCCCTCATGCAGGTCATTTAGTCCAATCAGAGAGAGTGTGTGTGTGTGTGTGTGTGTGTGTGTGTGTGTGTGTGTGTGTGTGTGTAACACCCTACTACACTCTCCAAATCAACACACACAAACACAGAGACACCTCGGACCTCCTCAAGGTTCTCCTCCCTTCTCAAAGCAAAACCTGTTTCAGATGTGGGCCAGAGATAATTCCTATTTACCCGACCTTTTCCCTTTTTCTGAATGACTCTGGCAGCGAATCTGGAAATCGGTGCCAGAAGGGGACTAAAGGGTCTGTCTGTTCCCGAGCGACGTCTGTTCCGAGCTCTTTTTACTGCTACTAATGGTTTAAATACCTGAAATGAGATTTTTACCAGACACACAGAGATGTTTTATAACACTAATGGGACAGAGTACAAGAAATATAGTGTGTGTGTGTGTGTGTGTGTGTGTGTGTGTGTGTGTGTGTGTGTGTGTGTGTGTGTGTGATATTTTGAAAATCTTCATATAATCATGACAGAACCTGACAGAAGATCTTTAATCAGGATTGAGCTGAAATCTAGAAACCAGTCTACTTAAGGATCTTTTTTCTTTTTACTTATATTTACAGCAAAGTATCCCAGTGAGTGTGTGTGTGTGTGTGTGTGTGTGTGTGTGTGTGTGTGTGTGTGTGTGTGTGTCGGGTTAAATAAATAATGTTAATAAATAAATAATTAAATCATCTCAGCTTTACTGCTTATATTAAATACATTCTCAGGTTGAGGATGAAAAGGTGCCGAGAAAAAACAGTCCTTTCCCCCTGCTTCATAGAAGAACCGATCCTGGTTCCTCGAAGAACCCTTTGGTTGGTTTGCTCTCATAAATAATGAGTTCACATCACAAACAATCACATGATGTATATGTTCATAGGGAGAAATTTTGTTTTTTCATTTATATGAGGCACCAAATTATTTAAACCTTCACGAGGTTCTTCAAGGAACCAGGATGATGCTCTGAAGAAGAAAAAAAAACAGAGAGACTTCTTCTTCTTCTTCTCATTAACTCAGTTAATGTGGCGAGTGATAGGATTGTATTCATTAAATAAACCTGTACTGAAGGAGTTTAAAGAGGTCTCATTTTGAGAACTTCTCATAAGAACCATTATGGTTCCTTAAAGAACCTTTTGGTGCCTTTTTTAATGGATGATCAAATAATTTCTGACCATAAATGTCTACATTGCGCAGAAGATGCGTTGTGGTGTGAAAGAATTAACTGGTCTCCAAGTAAAATCCATAAAAAAAGCCTTTAAAAAGCCATTTTGACGTTTTGGTATTGGGATGGTGCCCTCTAGAGTAAACATGTTGTACTGTAACTATAGAGGAGCATTTGATCTTGAGATCTTTAGATCCTGTAAATCAGTGATCAGAACAGAACATGGTTTACTCACCCAGTCCTGGGCCACCATCATTAAGAGAAGAAAGCAGAGTACATCCCTCATCTTCAGCAACAAATGTCAAAGCCAGGGGAGAAGGTTTCTGGATTTCTTTATGCTGAAGGTGTTGGTGGAGAAACACTGAGAATAGCGTCCAGGTAAATGATGTCTTTGACAAAGGTAAGGAGAAAAAAGAGAATGAAGAAGAAGTCCAGTGTACACAGTTCACGGTGAAGTCCGACTCATTGGGCGCTTTTTTATTGGAATCACTTTTATATATAAGACATTTGCACGTTCTGGAGACGCCCCGCCCACCGCCAGCGGCCGAGCCAATCAAAGATATTGATGCGGGAAAGGTAGAGACATTGGGGGCGTGGCCTCGCAGATCAATGCGGTCATTCATAAAATTTAGATTTACTACACACCGGGATCGCAGTGTTTATTTATACCCGAGCGGAGAGAAGACATTTTTTACCGGCGCTTTGAAATCGCTCATAACTTCCCCGTCTGACCGCCGCTTAGTGACAAACTGGATAAATATGTTCAGCTGCCTCCTGTGTGTTACACGTGCCATTAAAAACACCCATTAGCAAACACTGTTCTCCTCCAGAGTTCTGGAGAAGTGATCAAGTTATGAACAGACAGATACTCACTCACTCACTCACACATACACTCACTCATACACTCACTCACTCACACACACTTATACACTCACTCACTAACTCACTCACTCACTCACACACACTCTCACACACACACACACACTCATACACACACTCACTCACTCACACACACTTATACACTCACTCACTAACTCACTCACTCACTCACACACACTTATACACTCACTCACTAACTCACTCACTCACTCACACACACTCTCACACACACACACACTCATACACTCACTCACTCACACACACTTATACACTCACTCACTAACTCACTCACTCACTCACACACACTCTCACACACACACTCACTCATACACTCACTCACTCACACACTTATACACTCACTCACTAACTCACTCACTCACTCACTCACTCACACACACTCTCACACACACACACACACACACACTCATACACACACTCACTCACTCACTCACACATACACTCACTCATACACTCACTCACACACACTCATACACACACTCACTCACTCACTCACTCACACACACTCTCACACACTCATACAGTCATACACACACTCATACACTCACACACACACTAATACACACACTCACTCACTCATACACTCACACACACACTCACTCACTCACACACACTCATACACTCACTCACACACACTCTCACACACTGATACAGTCATACACACACTCATACACTCACACACACTAATACACACTCACTCACTCATACACTCACACACTCACTCACTCACTCACTCACACACACTCATACATTCACTCATACACACACACACACTCACTCACTCACACACACTCATACACACACTCACTCACTCACACACACACACTCACTCACTCACACACACTCATACACTCACTCATACACTCACTCACTAACTCACTCACACACACTCATACACACACTCACTCACTCACACACACTCTCACACACTCATACAGTCATACACACACTCATACACTCACACACACACTAATACACACTCACTCACTCATACACTCACACACTCACTCACACACACTCATACATTCACTCATACACACACACACTCACTCACACACACTCATACACACACTCACTCACTTACACACACTCTCACACTCATACAGTCATACACACACTCATGCACTCACACACACACTAATACACACACTCACTCACTCACTCATACACTCACTCACTCACACATACTCTCACTCATACACTCACACACACTCACTCACACACACTCATACACTCACTCACACACTCACTCACTCACTCACTCACACACACTCTCACACACTCATACAGTCATACACACACTCATACACTCACACTCATACGCTCACACACTCACTCACTCACTCACACACTCATACACACACTCACTCACTCACACACACTCTCACACACTCATACAGTCATACACACACTCATACACTCACACACACACTAATACACACACTCACTCACTCATACACTCACACACTCACTCACTCACACACACACTCATACAGTCATACACACACTCATACACTCACACACACACTAATACACTCACTCACTCACTAACACACTCTCACACACTCATACAGTCATACACATACTCATACACTCACACACACACTAATAGACACACTCACTCACTCATACACTCATACACTCACTCACTCACTCACACACACACTCACTCTCTCATACACTCATACACACACTAATACACACACTCACTTACTCACTCACACACTCACACACACTCATACAGTCATCCACACACTCATACACTCACACACACACTAATACACACACTCACTCACTCATACACTCACACACTCACTCATACACTCACTCACTCACACACACTCACTCTCTCATACACTCATACACTCATCCACACACTAATATACACACTCACTCCCTCATACACTCATACACACACTAATATACACACTCACTCCCTCATACACTCATACACACGCTAATACACACACTCACTCACTCATACACTCATACACACACTAATACACACACTCACTCACTCATACACTCATACACACACTAATACACACACTCACTCCCTCATACACTCATACACACACTAATACACTCACTCACTCACTCACTCACTCATACATTCATACACTCATACACACACTCACTCACACACTCACTCACACACACACACACACACACACACACACACACACCAATAAAAGCTATAATTAGACATTATAGTCCTTGTTCTTTTCTATTATGGTCCAGCCCGAATTACAGCTATACACACACACACACACACACACACACACACACACACACACACACACACACACCAATAAAAGCTATGACGAGACACAATAGTCTTTTCTATTAAAGTTCAGACCAAATTACAGCTAAACAACACACACACACACACACACACACACACACACACACACACACACACACACACACACACATTCCGCATGCACATGGGTCACGACCCAATCGCCTGGCGTGGTCCTTAACAATAACACACCATGTACGTGTAGCATAGTCACCATACTGTCATAGTGCTGTAATAGGAGACAGAAAGACAAAAAATTAAATAAGTGTTCTTGTAGGCATTAGCTGCTAGGCAGATATAATCACATAGCAGAAGCTAGGTCTTACTAATAACTGGGATAGAGAGTTAATGAGCTAGCCGTATTAGCTGTTTCTCATTATGGCAGAACTCATAGAGGTTTTGTTAGCGGGTGATGCTAAGTGTTTTTACAGTGTCATATAAATGTAAGTCTGTTCTCACAAATTGTCCAACAATTCAGTTAAAAAAAAAATAATTCTATTTTTACATTCAATATATTGTGTAAAAATGCAATTTTTTTTAATGGACCTAATGGTTATAATGGGAACTGTAGTGGTTTTGTAAGAAGCTTTAAGTAAGAAGTCTCTGTTGGTTGCCAATGGTGATATGCTACTTTCTATTATGTCTAATGGACCATTAGAATACCATATACCATGTCATTAAGGACCATTTAAATACCATTAGATTTTACATGCTAGTATCTACTGGACACCATTACAGACCATTAGGATTAATCAGCCAAATTCCAATATGCTTTTACAATGGATCTGTCTATAAATAGGGTATGTAATGTAAATCATGTGGTGTTGGTTTTAATGGTTAACAGCTGATGGTTGTTGTATTGGTATTTGCACTGGAAAACATTAGCATTTTTTGTATAATAGTTCCTCTTGTTTTTTCCAGCAGGATGTAAAGGTTCAGTAATTGTACTGACAGTCAACATTTACCTCAGTAATGTGGGTGAGTTACTGACAAACGACTCCTTACAACTAAAACTTAACGTTTATCACAATTATGATGGACTAATAACTGTATTTCTGGTGTAGGATATAAATAAAAACACTAAATACATCCAGCTTCTTGCTGTGTTGTGGAAAAAAGTAATATTTCTTTAAACCACTGTTTAGACAACACAACAAAACTGTCAGGAAGATCAACATTTACCTCAGATGTGTTGGTCAACTACTGAAAAAAGTCTCCATACAACCGTTTTTACGATTAGCAGTAACGGCTAATTCAACTTTATGGGTTTTGGGAAACAATTTCCATCACTGACGTTTGTTTGTGTGCGATTTTTCTTGGCGAAAAAACACGAAAGTGTTCCAATGAACCGGATTCATTTCAATCTCTGATGTTATGCGGTGTTTGTTGATTTATTTTCCTAAACACAACTAACTAGAAAGCTGTAGCATCACACTTCATGGTGAGTTTGTAAGCAGGAAACAGGCCGTGAAATCAGCGTGAGTGATACACACTCTGTCATTACGCTTCTCAGACCTCGCTTTTGTTTAATGAGAGATCAAAGGCTCGTTCGTTTGTTCTTGCTCCATCTTTCATTTTAGGAGCGTTCGTTCTTTCATTTCAGACCGACCGCTCACACACACACACACACGCTCACACACACACACACACACACACACACACACACACACACACACACAATCTCCCAGTTTCCCCAACACCATGTTTCTCTTATTTATTTATTTATTTATTTATTTATTTATTTATTTATTTATATATATTCATTTATTTATTTATTTATTTACTGTTAGTTTTTGTTTATTTTATTGTCATTTTCTTTTTTATTATCAATGCTTTTTTTCTTTCTTTCTTTCTTCCTTTCTTTCTTTCTCTCTTTCACTCCCTCTCGATTTTTTTTCCTGTTACTTTTCTCTTCTTTGCGCCTCGTCAGTAAAAAAATGGTGTGTCTATAAAAATAAAAAAAACCTACATATTCTCGAATCATGCAGGGTTTTTTAGTTTTTACGTCTCACATGGTAAACAATCTGACGTGATGAAGGTGATTTCCAGGAAACGTCTGGAGAAAAAAAAAGGTCACATCTGGTTTCAGATGTAAAAAATCAGTGAGCGAAGTATGGAGGAATGATGGAGAGAGGACGAGAGTGTGTGTTTGTTCAGTGTTGTAGATGAAAAAGAGACACACCTATTCCACCACACCCGAGAGCAATACACACACACACACACACACACACACACACACACACACAATGTTCATACTGGCCATTAAGTCATAGTGTGTGTAATCTTAAGCATTGCATATATATGCATATATATATATATATATATATATATATACACACACACAGATATGTGTGTGTGTGTGTGTGTGTGAGATGATGATGATGATGATGATGATGATGATGAATGAGGGCACATTTTGTTCCAAAACAGAGGAAGCTAGACAGAAAAAAAACAAGTCTTCATACCGAGCGAGAGGCGGGAGGAATTAGGAATTTAAGTCTCACAGATATTTATAACTTTAAACAGGAACTGCAGTGTTGACTCCCCAAACAGTTTCTCTCACACACACACACACACACACACACACACACACACACACACACACACACACACACACACAGAGGGGCAATAAGACAGGTAATGACCCCTGGAGCATTTATAGTAAGTATCGGTTGATACTAAGCAGCTGTTATTTATTGTGATATTTTGTATAGTGATTATGTAAGTAACTCTGTGACCAGTCTGGGACTCGATTATTTCCCCATAACAGCACGATTCAATCACCACAGCACAGCCAATCAGGGATCACACTGCGCTGCTTATTAAAATGGCACTCGAACTCTGTCTCTTGAAGGCAAGATGAAAAAAAAAAAACATTCATTAACATTATTACCACCTGCCTAATATTGACTTGTTCTGTGGCTTCGCAGCCCCAAACACAACAAACTGTGATGCATCATCAGAATCAGCGTTAACTTTTTCAGTAATGTGAGCTACATCAGATCGTCTGTAGGATCAGACCACACGGACCAGCCTTCGCTCCCCACGTGCGTTAATGATCCTCGGCAGTCCATGACCCTGTCGCCGGTTCACCACTGTTCCATCCTTAGAGCACTTCTGATAGATACTGACCACAGACCAGGAACATCCCACAAGAGATGCAGTTTTGATGATGCTCAGACCCAGTCGTCTAGACGTCTCAATCTGTCTCTCAAATCCTTACTCTCCCCCATTTTTCCTGCTTCTAACATCAACTTTGAGGACAAAATGTTCACTTGTGGTCTAATAAATCAATCCACTTTCCAGCATGTTCTACAGTACAAACCTGTGCTAATGTACTGTATTCTTCTTCTTCTTCTTTCAGCTTCTCCCATTAGGGGTCTCCACAGCGGATCATCTGTCTCCATACCCACCCTGTCCTCTACATCTGCCTCCTTCACCCCAACTACCTGCATGTCTTCCCTCACCACATCCATAAACCTCCTCCTTGGTCTTCCTCGTTTCCTCCTTCCTGGTGTCTCCATCCTCAGAATTCTCCTACTGATATACCCCATGTCCCTCCTCTGCACATGTCCAAACCATCTCAATCTCACCTCCCTCACCTTGTCTCCAAAACATCCTACATGCGCTGTCCATCTAATAAACTCATTTCTAATCCTGTCCATCCTCGTCTGCGCTCATGCACTGTAACACCATCTAAAAGATGAGGTCATGTGCGTAACGCGTGTAGGTTTGACTCTTTATTTCCCGTCTGTGTGATTGGATTTGTATTAAGGGAACATTTGTGTATTATTTTTATAGGCGAATGGTTTCCTTGAGCAGGTTGTTGTAATTGGCTGTGATGCTGTTTGCTGCTCGGAAGTGTGTTTGGTGTGAAACGGAGTCTGTTTGGGCAGCGTGGAGTAAATGAGCGCTTTGAGTGTCGGGAACAATCGCTTCAAACACACTCCACTCAACCCACACTGCGCTTATGTGTGTCAACTGGCAGTAAATCACAGGCTACAAAAAGAGTGCTGGCAAAGTTGCATCACACACACACAGAAAAAACACCTCGTCTTCCGCCTGATAAGGCAGACCTGCCCTTTGTTTTCTTTGTGTGTTGAATGTAAGACTTATGTGTCACATTATTCACTAATGGAGGACAAAGAGACGGAAACAGAACCTTATCAGCCAGACATGCAGCTCTAAAACCCGACCACACACACTGGAGAAAAAAACACACAAAATAAGGACATATACCAGGATGTAGAGTGCAGTGTCCCACTGAACACACACCTTCTGCTCACATCTCCACACTACAGTGTTTCATGATGTCACTGGGTTTTCATTGTAAGTCCAGGGGTCACGGTGTACGAGGTTCAGTGTGACCTGGATATTAACAATAGTTTCTGGGGTTTTTTTCTGATGAAGGTCAGTGTAAACCTGATCCATGTACACCTGGGTTTAAGGTGGAGCGCTGGCATGTTTTCAAGATTGTGAAATTGTGAAAAAATAGTGATCAAAATACAACCTTATCTTATTATATTATATATATCTGCATGATCATGAGGAGGATCGGTGTTTTTTTTTTGCTTTGTACTTTGAGAATTATAATAAATTTGATGTTTTTGGCAGACCAATCACTGATCACCAATACGTCCAAAGTCCAATCAGTAATCACCATTACCCCAAAAATCACTGATCACCATTATTCCTAACAAACGAGCAACAATCATGATGGTGATGTCTCGTTTTTTATTTTAAGGTCAAATTGTTCTTTAAAAACATTTGAAATTCAAAAGGATGAAGTTCTCCAAGAATTCAGTCAATGCCGATGCCTCCAGGATTCACAGGAGGAAGATAAACTCGAGACATGAGCATGTAACTTTATTAAGTTCTCCGGTTGTAACGATTAGCCGGAAACTAGCATGACTGGACTACTTGATTAGCATAGAATAACTACCTAGAATGTTCCCTAAATATCTATGCTGGAGTGTTTTTCATCACTCTAGAAGACTGAGAGCTATTTGAGTAAAAACTCCAGGTGTTTTTTTTTTCCTCGGACCTTTGGCCTCATTTTCCGATCCAGAAAATTCCTGGAACAAACATCCGCCTGAATGACTGTATTTAATCCTGGAGACAACATTTCTAATGAATTTTCATTCACACCACGTTCCTGTAACCTGTCAATTCTGCTTTGCTGGAAAACCACTTCGAATCAAAGCTGCTGAGACATCCGTGGACAGGACACCTCCGTCTGGCAGCGTGCTTGCCTGAAGGTCAAAGGTCACAGACATCAGCTTGGTAAAGCAGTAAAGTCCTGCTTTCTCAGCAGCTTCGCTCTCTCAGCACAGAACCACAGTCACTCCCTGTGAATCAGCCTATCCCACTTCACCGGACTTCAGCCTCGCTCGCTATCCTCCCTTCATCTTTCCTCCCCTCCTCCCCTCCTCCCTTCATCGATCTATTCCTCCCTCCTGGCCAGAGGTGTCAAACAGAGACGCCTTGTTCCCTGAGTCCTGCTCTTTCCAACCGGGACCCCACAAAAATCCCAGCAATCCTTGCTATTTCCTCTACCTTGTTTGTTTGGTGGTCAAGGAACGACTCTCTCACACATACACACACAGAATTAGACTTGCTTGCATACACACTCTCTCTCTCACACACACACACACACACACACACACACACACACACACACACACACAGAGCAAAACAGCAAACAGAGCTCACCTCTGTTTCTGCACTGACCGTGTGTGTGTGTGTGTGTGTGTGTGTGTGTGTGGGGAAGAGGTCTGAGCTCCCTCTATTGGTGACCTTTGATTCCAAGAGTCTGACTCTCCAGCTTACGTCACTGCTGCCAGTCTACGAACTGATAGAGCAGCTTTGTCCTCAACAGCAGTGTGTAAAGACTGTTCACCAATCAATATTAATCTCGACCACCAATAACAAATTCTTCTTCTTCCGGCTTCTCCCATTAGGGGTCTCCACAGCGGATCCTCCGTCTCCATTCCCCCCTGTCCTCTACATCTGCCTCTTTTAAACCAACTACCTGCATGTCTTCCCTCACCACATCCATAAACCTCCTCCTTGGTCTTCCTCTTTTCCTCCTTCCTGGTGTCTCCATCCTCAGCATTCTCCTACTGATATACCCCATGTCCCTCCTCTGCACATGTCCAAACCATCTCAATCTCACTTCCCTCACCTTGTCTCCAAAGCGTCCTACATGCGCTGTCCCTCTAATAAACTCATTTCTAATCCTGTCCCTTATCAGGACCCTTCTATCACAAATCACTCCTGCTATCACTCTTCTCCACCCACCCAAGAATATAAGTAGCATCCCGTACCCCTGGTGTGAAGTATTGAGCAGAGTTCTCTGCTTCCCCCTGCTGGACAAGAAACATTCCTACAGCAACTTCATTTACTGTCCCTGAAAGAAGTGTGACACATGCATGTTGCAGAAAACTCATTAAAATGCAAAAACACACAGCGAGTGGATGAAAGTTCTGTGGAGTCCAAATGTGACATTTGTGTCTCTAACAGAAGAACTCGTGTAAGACGGAGAACAGGAGAGAAGATGTGATCAGACTCCCTCACCCTCACACTCACACATTGAGGTAGAAGTTTAATGGTTTGGGGTTGTTTTGGAGCAGAGAAGATTCTGGAAAGTGAAAGGAATCCTGATCTAACATGGCTCCTATTCCACACTTCAGCACCATGTGATTCCATCTGGACTGCGGCTCATTAGAAGCGACTTCACCGTACAGCATGACGATGTACGTCTGAGTTCTGTGTGTTATTTAAAGAGCAGACAGACGTCTGGAGTGATATCTATCATGGAACGTCCTGCCCAGTCACTGCACCTCAATCCTACTGAACTGCTCTGAGATTAACTGCATCGTCTCCAACTAGTGAAGAACATCTTTGTGTGGATGCCGAGAGTGTAGTAAAGCTGCTCTTCATGCTAATGGAGGATTTTTGACTGGAACATCTTCCACATTAGTGAGCAGAACATGCACGTGTTTCTTAAAAAACATAAAAGACTCAGTGTTTCCATCATTTTCGGAGCCTCTTTATATATAAAATATAGACAACACATTTTAAATCTCATGATGTTTGTGTTTAAAAAGCAATAAAAAAGCCAGAAAAAGATTTTTTTTATTCAAAGAAATAACAGAATTTGACAAAGTGAAGGTTTTTTCTGAAGGTACTTTTACGTTATATGGGCAGGTGGTGCTTAAAGCATTGAAATTTGGATCTAAAGGTCATGAGTTTAAATCCCAGCCACACCAGTCTCTCAGTCCTGGGCCCCTAAGCAAGGCCCCTATATCTGCTCAGATGTAGAAATGAGATGAAAGTCGCTCTGGATAGGGGGCTTCTGTCAAACGCTGTAAAAGAAAAGTTTACTGAAGTTTAAATTCAGTGCCTGTTCAGAAGCATATCAACAGAATCTAAAAGTAAAAAGAATGCTTTGGACCTGCGCTGGACTCAGCGTCTCGGGTGTCTCTGTGTTTACGTTGGGGACGGAAGGGGACACTGAGAGGGAAAAAAGGAGTGCTGAAGATGCTGCTGGGAGACGGAGGAGGGGAATTCTCCGGAAGGGCGAATGGTACGTCTAACAGACATCCCGAATGCGATATTGGAGGCAGGAAATGTGGGCGTCGGTCTCTTCGGCTGGGCCACACCCCCTTTACTTCACACTCGCTCTCGGGTTCACTTCTGTCCGACTTTGGAGAACCTTCCAGGTTCTTGTTGGCAGACGGACGATCATCTGATAGGACCAGGCTGTGAAAGCGCTCGCTGATGTCCTGCTCACCACTGGCTTTCTCAGCGGTCAGGATCTGTCTGATCTTCGTGCTCCATCTCTTCCTGTTTGCACCCGCCAGTGTCTCGGTGCTCGTGTCCCTCTGTGTGAGAGGAAACACGATGGTCCTCCGACTAGTAAAAGTCTTCGATGGAGGATCATGCTGTCCCATGCTGTGGCACCTCTGAAATGGACATGCGAGATGGTTGTTGGGGGACTGCAAGCTGAAGAAGGTTTGCGTGTCTTCAATCGAGTGGCTTCCTCTTGTCTCTTGGTTTGCGTCTCTTGGTGATGGACAGAGTTTCGGAGTCGTGATATCAGGCAGGAAGTCTTTGAAAGGAAGTCGTCTGTCCGTAGCTTGAGAAACAACTGCGTTAGCATTTTCTCCACCTCGAGCCATGCTGCTCTCGTTAGCGTTATCCGGGCGCACGGCTCGCGCTCTGTGTAAGATGGAGCGTAAGCGGCGGTGAGGCGGAAGGCTGGCGGATAATCCCGTCGGCCCGATGGAACGGAACAGAGGGGCAGGACGGAGAGGACACGGCACACACTTCTCTCCTTCTGACCCACTGGGACTCATATAAAGTCTACCGCTGATTTCTGTCTCCATTTTGGTGTTGGTGCTCCAACAGGAGGTGTCTGAGACGAGCGGGAGCTCAGGCGTGGGCTGAGACATGATGCCAGACAAGATGCTGTCTAAGTTTTCTGAAAAAAGGAGAAAAAAAATCAGCTTAAGTTGCAATAATAATGTAAAATGTGTTTTGATGCTACGTAAAGAATCTCTGCTTCACGTCGACTTTCCGACTGCAGTAACAATGACAACACTAACACTTACACTAACACTGATAGCGAGCATACGCACAAATACCAACACATACTGTGATTTATATAAACAATAAAACAATTATACTGATATTGAGACGAGCGCAAACATACTAACATTAATGTTAATGCCAATAATAACATTTACATTAATACTAATCCCTATAGTAACCATAATAACATTAATACTAATCCCTATAGTAACCATAATAACATTAATACTAATCCCTATAGTAACCATAATAACATTAATACTAATCCCTATAGTAACATTACAATTAACCCATTGACATTGTTTATCTTCTAACAAAATGAAAAATGCTCTCTAAAACAATATTTCAATATAAACGGAGAGGAGAGGAAAGGAGAGGAGAGGAAAATAGAGGAGAAGAGAGGAGAATATGGGAGAAGAGAGAAAAAGAGAATAAAGGAGAGGAGAAGAGAAGAATAGAGGGGAGAAGAGGAGAGGAGAGGGGAGAAAGGGAGAAGTAATTAGAGGAGAGTGTAGGCGAATAGAAGAGAGTTAATTAGAGGAGAAGAGATTAGAGGAGAGGTAATGAGAGAAAAGGAGAAGTAATGAGAGGAGCAGAAAGAAGAGGAGAGGTGAAGGGAGGATAAAAAAGAGAGGAAAGAAGGAGAGATGAACACTCACTAACACTGCTGCGTGATTTTCCCTTTTAATTTCTCTGAGCAAAGTCAGCGGATGCTACGCTCTACTGTTACCATGGAGCCGTCCGGGGTCATGTCTCTGTTCCACTTGTGCATCCTTTTACCTGTCTCTCAAACACACACACACACACACACACACACACACACACACACACACACACACACACACACATGCTTGGCCTCTCCAACATGAAAGCTGACTGACTGCTGGTTTTCCCTTCATCCCTCAGCCTCTGTAAATTATAAATCAGGACTCTCAGGCCAAATGGTCCAATGTAGGGGAGATTTACCATCAATAATAATAACAATAATAATAATAATAATAATAATAACAATAACAACAACAACAATAACAATAATAATAATAATAATAAAATAATAATAATAATAATAATATAATAACAATAATAATAATAATAATAATAATAATAATATCCTATTTTATTAAAAAGGAAAAATTATTATTGCTGCTGTTGTTCCTATTGTTATTAAGGAGAAGGAATTTTATGGTCTTACTAATTATTTGTTCAATTAATTAATTAATCAATTAATTAGAGATTAAAGTGTATATGAAGCAGATCTATAGTGTTACACACACACACACACACACACACACACACACACACACACACACACACAGAACAGAGTAAAATAAAGGGGAAATGAACAGTACGCATGACGCAGTGAAATCAACACACACAACAAACTCGGGTGTAGTGTTCATGGCGCCTGCAGGGGGCGCCAGAGTGCGCGCGACTCCAAAACTCATCCACAGTGCGTAGGACAAGAAGAACTCGCACCCCTGAGTCGACTCTCAAATCTGTGAAATTGATTCCTTTGCCTAAAGCCCTCAGAGAAATGGTGTAGAAGTTTGAAAGTAAAACAAACACACGGTGGAGGAAATAATGATTTGATCCCATGCTGATTATATGAGTTGATTATAAATGAATTAGATTGTTAGCAACAATTCTGACTCCTACAGACCAAATCAGACCTTTAGGACAGAACTAAATATCAACTCATGTGAATAAAAGACACTCATCACAGAATCAACCTCCAACATTCAATGCTCTTCACCACCTTAAAAAAGAGCAAAGTGCTGTCAAAGGACACCAGGGACAAGACTGTGGACCTGCACAAGGCTGGAATGGGCAACAAGACCATCAGACCATGCCTTCACCATTTGTTCTGGTTCATTGTCATGCTGGAAGACCTGTTCATGACCCATCTCCATCTTCAGTGTTCTGAGGCCAGGAGCTTCTCATTGATTGCGAGGCCCCATTCATGTTGTGACGTCCTCCTGTACCCTCAGCAGAACATGTCCTCCTCCATGTTTAACAGTGGGGATGGTGTTCTTGGGGTCATATTCAGCATTTCCCTGTTTCCAAACACGACGAGTCGAGTTGATGTCAAAGAGCTCAATTTTGGTCTCATCTGACCACATCACATTCTCTAAAGCCTCCTCTGAATCATTCAGGTGTTTAGATTCAGCAAATACATTCCGTATAAGTGTTCCAATGAAGATGAATCTGAAAATGAATCTATAAATCGATGCTCTTGGATTAGACCTTTAGAATGATATGTGGTTTGTTATGATCCCTTTTCCCCCTTTTCATTCATCTATTTGTAAACATAACACCTGCAAATTAAAGGCTGAGAGTCGGTTGACTTGAACGAGTCATATAAAAGGAGCCGATTCTTTGTGCGGTTCGTCTTGACTCGTCTCTCCCGGAAGTTCTTCCTCTGCTGGTGGTCCGTGTGACCAGAGTCCGGATTAACAACAGCATTTAATACCGTGAGTAATGATTTTAGATGTATTGCTAATGATTTATGGAGGTCTGTAGTGTGAAGTGTTTGTGAAGATAATGGCCACGAATTTTTGTTTCGTCTGTCTGTTCTTTTTATTGCTTTTTTTTTTTGTTTGCATTCAAATGCATTGCAAAAGCAGGCAACGTCACACGGAGGTCATTGGTGACACACTGACTGACTGACACACACACACACACACACACACACACACACACACACACACACACACACCGGCCCGCGACACTTTAGGTGTGTTCGGAGTGTTTACACGTGAGGGTCAAACACGTGATCTTGATTATATAAATTAACACACAACCCACGTGTTGTCACATCCGGGTCTTTCCTCATTAAAACTCGTACAGGTGAAGAAATATTGGCACCTTCTGTCCTGCTTCCTTTCTGGTCATATGAGTGTAGAAAAGTAAAGACAGACGGTAGTGATGTATGGGCAGGCATGTGATCATGGGAAGGTCGGGGGTTCAAGCCCCACTCTCACCAAGCTGCGACTCTTTAGGGCCCTTGAGCAAGGCCCTTAACCCTCTGTCCAACAGGGGGCGCTGTATCAGCAGACTCTGCACTCTGACCTCAGCTTCCTATAATCCCATTTTCTACATTAGTCTACATCAAAGTTTGTGTGTTTATGGTGAAAATCAGTTGGTATTGAGAACATGATGTCTAATGATTATCTCTTCCCCTTGGTCTCTTCTCAGA
The DNA here is from genome assembly GCA_039877035.1 of Silurus lanzhouensis. Classification (NCBI taxonomy): domain Eukaryota; kingdom Metazoa; phylum Chordata; class Actinopteri; order Siluriformes; family Siluridae; genus Silurus; species Silurus lanzhouensis. Next base: position 4,715,255 of record JBCEWE010000191.1, read on the forward strand.
TGGCTGCTCGGCTGCTCGTCAGGAGGATCTGGACCGCCTCTGCGAAAAACTTGCGCCTTCTCCCCGCCACCAGCGCCGCCTCGTCCTCGTCCTCGTCACACACCTCCCTGAACACCTCGACCCACACACGGTCTTTCCTGTCTCCTTCCTGCATCCTCCCGCTGTCCTCGCACAGGTGCATCTCCTTCAACGTGCAGGATCATGACGACTTCACCGAGAGGGTCATCAACAGCGATCTGCCCGTTCTAGTGGACTTCCACGCGCAGTACGTATCCTCAGAGCTCGGCTCCTCCTGCTCCACACGGATAGGGGGCGGAGCTCCGGTGCTGTTCTTAACACAGGAAGTGGTGTGAATGTTGATGGACTTACAGGCTGCTCGGCCTGTGGGGCTGCATACCGCACAGATTCTCCTCAACGGATAGGAAGGAAAGCAGGCACACCCTTTAACTCGTCTAACAATCCTCTGATGTAGGGGGGGGGGAAAGCGTAGAGAATGAATGCGCTCCAAACATGGGGTCTGATTTAACCCTAAATATTAGCAGGAGAAGAAAAAAATTAGTTCCTATTGACTTCTTTCTGGCTCCCGATTGGTGCGTCGATCTGCATCTCCATGACCCTGTGGTGTAAATCAATAATGTGTGTGCGAGTGTGCACGCTATGTACGTGCATATGTACACGTGGTTGTGCGGATACAAAATATACCCAGCACACTACATTTAAACACACACACTGGTCTATTAAATTAATGAATTATCTTTTATAATAATAGCTTTACACACACACACACACGCACACACACACACGAGCAGAAATGTTACTCTACAAGTTGATGGTGTTTGCACCTGAGCTGAGAATTTCTCAGAGGTAAATCTAGTGAAGTAGGCGTGGCCTATAAACCTGTAGGAAACCCGGAGCTAAAGAGGGCGTGTCCTTAACGAGTCGGTCCGGATCAGAAAATGACACGGGCCGGAGTGACTACCAGTATTTTTTGGGAGATTTTATGATTTTAAATGTGTTTATTTTGCCTCCTAATGCTAAATGAGTTTATTATATTTATTATTATATTGCTATATTATTTATATATTATACAAATCGGAACATTACTTTCTCATGCATATTTATTTGGTTGGTGGGTGAATCTAACAGCTAATTGGGCTACGTTAATAACTAGAGGTCGAGCGATAGCTAGGTAGGATCGTTCTTGCTGATAACTGATTGCTGGATATCGGTGAAAAAAACTGAAACATAACAGTTGATGTAAAAAAAAAAACAGTACTGAATCAGGAAAATGTGGGAAAGTAAATAATTATGCATATATTAATTAATTATAGTCTCACATGCAAAAAAAAAAAAGCATGTAGCATCTGTGGTTCGCCTCTAGAGGCCGCTCTCGTAATGACAGCGGGCCGGAAAAACTATCTGTATGGACGATCGGTGTCTTGACTTTCGAAAGCCAGACTTTATTATTAAATAAAGGATAAGCAGTGTGAGCTCAGGCTTTTCGGGTGCAACAAAAGGGGTGTGGCATATCCTGTTTCTAGAATAAGGGGTGTGGCCTGGAAAAAGAAGTGACCTGCTGATATATCTGTATCAGTATCATATCTGTAATGTGTGTGTTTTGTTGTAGGTGGTGTGGTCCCTGTAAGATCCTGGGCCCCAGGCTGGAGAAGGCCATTGCTAAGCAGAAGGGTCGAGTTGCCATGGCCAAAGTCGACATTGATGAACACACAGACCTCGCTATAGAATACGGGGTAGGAACAAGTGCACTAAGTTCAGGAACTGTGACACAAATACAAACACACAAATCTGCAGGTTTTTAGAGTTTAATTGTAAATAATATTACAGTAAGTTTGAGCAGGACAAAGTTACCAAATGTTCAGAATCGCGTTGCTTGTCCAAGGTCTTGTGCTTGTAAATACACAAGTTCCCCGAAGAACGTGTCCCAGAGTTTCCTAAAGAACTTAACAAAACACGTGAGGAGGACCAAGAAGCCATTAAATCCCTCAAAAGTCCAGGATCTTGTTTGAGGAGAGTATTTCAGAATATTTTTAAAGTAAGGGGTTACTCAGAATCCAGGAGACTATGAACAAGGTACTACCACCACCATGTTTCAGCGTATGGAAGCAGAACTTCGAAAAGAACCATTTGTACAAATGGAAGGTTGTCAATTAATAGCTTTAATCTTTTTTTTTTGTTGTTGTTGATCTCGCGCTGTTGTAGGTGACTGCGGTTCCCACGGTGATAGCCATGCGCAAAGGTGACGTCATCGACCAGTTCGTCGGGGTGAAAGACGAAGACCAGCTGGATTCGTTTGTCAACAAGCTAATTGGACAATGAATCTGTCAGTCAAACCCAACCCTCTTTACACTTTCGTTTACAGCGAAGATCGCGCGTGCACACACACACACACACACACACACACACACACACACACACACACACACACACCAGGCTAATCCATAATTTGCCTCGTAACCGTCACACTGTATCTCTTAGATGTTTCTGATGTTGTCCTCATGTCGTCCTCCAGAGGGCGACCTCTGACTTTAACCCAATTCCCTACGAGACAGCACTGATCATGTTCAGCACAGCATCATGTTTATCCCACAAATCATCTGTTGACGAATGCAGTTCAAAACACAGGCAATAGTTCCGATCCCAGATCAGTGTTCTCGCCCCGACAAGGGAAAACCAGTCAATAAACACAAACACGTATGAGAAAAAAAAAAAGTGTGTTGTGTTCAGATTACTGTGAAATCGGAGAGTTTTACCAAGAAAATGTGATCGCTGACGATTTGTGGTTCGCATTTTGGTTTAATCTCCATAAACGTGGTGTAACGCAACCAGCTAAAATAGGTTTTGAAATAAAAGCAGATGTGTGATGTTCTTCCAAAGCTTGTGAGTTCTTTCTTCTTTCCAGTCATGCAGGAGTAACTCAGGGAAAGGAAAAAAAATCCCCTTGACTCGTAATGGACGTGTCTGACATTCCAGTGTAATGAGTTTCTGTGTGTGTGTGTGTGTGTGTGTGTGTGTGTGTGTGGTGTGTGTGTGTGTGTGTGTGTGTGTTAGTGTGAAAATGAATCGCAGCTTCAGTCTGCTGTGTTCTTACATGAACCAAAGCCAAATGTTAATGAGATTATGGACCATTACACCAGAGCTGGAAATAATCCACTGTTATGTCTACATTTCTGACATAAATGTATGGCAGAGGTGCATGCTGGGTAACTTCTCCATCTTCCTTTCTATGTTCTTTAAGCCCTACAGGTTTTTTTTTGTGCTACAAATGAAAATATAAAAATCTGGAATTATTCCTCATTGTTTCTAATGGAGTTTCTGATGGTCTTTAATGGTCCTTCAATTCAAGTTGCTCCTTATGTTTTGTCATTTTTTTGGTAATGGTAATCATCTACCCATTAAACACCACACCTACAAACCCATTGTAATGGTTTTTGGCTGTATATAGAGTAAATGGGAACCAGAAGATCCCTAATGGAAACCATTACGCCAGTTTCCATTAAGGTTCATTGGCTGATGCATGGCACCACAAACAAGCTTCTCCAGACCGGTTCTTGAAAGAACGTCTGAATTTTTTCATGTCAAATGTTCAGCCAAACACCTCATTACATGTAATTACACTCTTAAGATTTACCTGGTCAGCGACTAGCGTTTAATTTTACCTAAACGTGTTCTCCTGTGGAGATATTTTAAATATTCCATGAGTCACATGACCGGAAGCTGCCTCACGAGAGTTTTCCATAGTTCGTAAAGGTGGAAATGAAAAGTACATTCTCATATAAAATGTTGGTGATATCGTGATTGTGTATTGTACAAGCCTGACACCATAAATGATAGACTCAAGCTTAAAATTAGCATTGAAGCTAGTTAGCTGTGGTGTGTGGTTGATAATTCTATGATAAATAAAACCCAAACACTAAATTTGCTCATGATTTGTTCTTTTGAAATAAATAAATAATAAACGTCACCACAGTCATAAAACCAAACCTAGATTTAGCAAGTCTAGGGTTAGCAACCAGTGACCAAAACGCCTCACCTTAGCTAGCTAACCTGACAACGTAGCTAGCATTTATTACACCCTGACATTAAAGTCACAGTCAGCAGATTTGTCGGCCCTTAAAATGTTCCCTTTGGTGAAATATTTCCACACGTCACGTGTCAGGATGTCAAATGATATTAGCATGGTGGGTAGTTAGGGGGGGGGGGGGGTTCTTTTTGCTAGGTTGCTAACACTATGCTAATGAAACTAAACACTGTTGGTAATTTTGGAGCAGAACTCGGTAAAGAAATGAAAGAAACCTTATTTCCATTGCTTGATTTTTTTGAAATTGATAAAAATATAAATATATAATATATATATATATATATATAAAAACAATCCTGTTTTTCACGAGTTTGAAAGCACCACAATCATGAAACCAAAAAAAAAAAAAAAAACTTCTTAGCTTAGCTAGCATTTTTCCCCTCACCTTAAAGTCAGAGCAGATTTCCTGCACATGTTCACTTTGGTCAAATATATTGAATATTCCACAACTTATGTGACGAGAAAATGTTCACAAATGTTTTTTAAACTATATTGTGATTTGAGTTTTAATTAGAAAATGACATTAGCATTGAGTTTTATTTAGTTGCAAAAAAAAATAAAAAATTTTCTCGGAGATCCAAGAAAGAAATAAAGCCACAATCATCAAACTAAACCGAACCCTAGCTAGCTAACCTGACAGCTAGCATTTATCGCAACAGTCAGCAGATTTGTCGTACCTGAACGTCTTCACTCTAGCAGCTAACATAGAAGCTAATAGTTGTAAACATTTTGTGTAGTTGCTAACTCAATGCTAAAGTAAACAAAACCCTGTTGCTAATTTAAAGAAATGTAAGAAAGAATAGTATTTTCTAAGAGTTCCACAGGATAAATAGCACCACACTCATGAAACCCGAGTGTATAACTAGCGAGCTCAGGCACACGCACAGTTACGTCCTGTGTTATTGTGTGTAATAATCATCTTGAGTGTAAACACTAGAAGTGTGAGCTCACATGGTTTAGCCAGTCAGGGCAGGTTCTGTGGCCTGTGGTGTGTCAAACAGTTATTAAGTGTTAATCCAAGAAAGTGTTTTAGCATCTCCATTCCTTCAGGTACTTTAGCAATAATTATTTTCCTGTTTCTTAATAAAAGTGTGAACAAATTCTGCCAAGTTCTGAGTTCACACTTCACCCAGGCTGCATCGAATCTCTCGAACGAAGCGTGAAGGTCTTGAGGTTTGCACTTAACGACATAATGACACCATGTCTGTAGCACGCCGCTTGTTGTTATATAAGCAGGCTAACCCCTATATTCAGCTTATTATCCTGCATCTGTCATTAGCGAAGCACGCTAGCATCTTGGCCTGTTTAATTTCGTTCCAGTCATTAGCCAAGTGTTAGGATTTTCGTTTTCTTTCTGAGATTGTGTGTTAGATTTTCCTCTCACTTCAGTGTGTTCACTTTTAATTCTCTGTGCAAATGGTACGTCTTGTTTTCGTTCATTATGCGATTACCTCAGAGTTTTTGAGTTTTTTGTTCAATATCTCAGTCGTTAGCATTTTTAGCATGTCCTCTGTCAGTCACGACGGGCTTGAAAATGGCATCCGACATCTTTATTGCTCCTCAGAATAGTTTCTTAAAGGATTCTTCTTGTTTTGGCATGTGAAGTAGAAAAATTTCCCCCAACCGGCCTGTGCTTTCTGCTTATCTCCAAACCTGTCATGTGATCGTCTCTCTTATCTGATCTGACCCTCATTCTTCAAAGTTTTGCAGATTTTTGGAATCTGACTTATCAACCATGTTATATTAGATATTACAGGCCTGTATTTGTGTGTGTGTGTGTGTGTGTGTGTGTGTGTGTGTGTGTGTGTGGTGCTGAGTGCACCTGTCTTTCTTTTTTCTTCACAAATAATGATCTCACCTTTCTTGAGAATCTTGGCTCGGGGTTTTGCGTCTCTCTTTTTATCACATGTTCACTCTTGTCTGGGTGTATAATCGCTGTCAGCTTCATGTAATCTTCAATAGGCCCACACACACATACACACACACACACACACACACACACACACACACACACCTGCAGATGACATCTGGTTGATTTATAACCTCAGCTATGCTTTTCCATATCAGTGACTCTTCATTTCTCACCCAAATCTACCACCACCATGCTTCAGGGCCAAAAGCAAAACAGGGTTTTAGTGTTTCTCAGTCTTATCCTGAGCCATGCTCACCTTGAATTACCCCTGTACTCATCACATCTGTCTTGAACACTTCCCTGAGTCACTTGGTGTGTGTGTGTTGTATGTGTTAACATTTTATCCTCACCTCTTGATGCCAGACTCAACACCTGGGACTTTTCTCCTCTCAGCTATCCTTAGATTTTTTTTAAGATTCAGACCAGAATATGAGCTGGATCGAGACCTTTGAATGCTGAACTGCATAAAATCCCAGAACTGCAGAAACTCGATGCAGCAAGCTGTTGCTAATTTAGGAGCAGAAGTCTAAAACTATAAACAATTGTGTTTTATATTCTATTTTAAAATATTGAAAGAGTTGCAAGAGCACCACAATCATCAAAACCTTAGCTAGTGCTAGCATTTATCACAACATTAAAGTCACAGTCAGCAGTGTTCACTCTGGAAAAATATACCGAATATCCCACAACTTATGTGACAGGAAGTTTCGGAATATTCCGGAAATGAAAAGTACGCAGTCAGTTTTTCGGGGATATTGCGATTTTAGCCGGCTCTGATGCCAAAATCATAGCCTGCAATTTAAAAATGACACCAACATGGAGGCTAGTTTTTCCAAAAAATAAATAGCATCAAAATTGTAAAACAAAGCTTTAGCGAGCTAACACAATAGTCAATAGCGGATTTGTTCACTCTGGGAGTTAGCATGAAGTGTAGTTAAGCATTTTGTTTAGGTGCTAACTAAATGGTTTTCTATTGTTTATCCCAATAAATTAAGAGCACCACCATCATGAAACAAAACCAAACCCTAGCCATCAAACCTGACAGCTAGCATTTATCGCAACAGTCAGCGGATTTGCCGGACTTGAACTTTTTTACTCTGGTAACTAGCATGAAGGTTTGATAAGTGTTTTTGTTTAGTTGCTAATTCTATGCTGAAGAAAAGCCAAACCCTGTTGCTAATTTAGGATCAGAACTTTTAACGCTAAAGCCGCTGTAACGCCGCAGTGTTCCGAGCTTTGCTAGTCATTCCACAAGAAGCATGTTATCATGTACAGGTGCGCTGGGTGATTAATACACAAGACTTGCGTCTCAATTACGGGAATGATGACATCATCTTACACCGCTTTGCCTCATATATTTATTCAGCACAACTTCATGTACCTCTATTCATCTCTCATCGCTCGTTCTGTTTCTCTCTGCCCGGATAGTTAATGCCCTAAATCTTTCACTACTCCAATTATTCACGTGGACTAAGCCCCATATCTGTCTTCACTCACATTCTTTCCTTCATACTTTCCCTCAGCAGTGCATCCTCGAGTCAGGACTTAATAACTGCACCCTTTCCCCTGTACACTAACTGACGACGAAGTCATTGATACATGCAACATGTATGAATAGTATATTAAGTACACATTGGTGTATTGTGTAGAATTACACACTATGTTAGACGTTTTTTTTATTCTTCCTGGTTTAGCCCCGCCCCTTCCTTTTAAAATCTGTGCCTGATTGGTAAAAGTGCGTTTCTTACTGAGCTGAGTGATTTTCATCTTTGCTTCAAAAGGAATTTGTAGGAAAATGTTCCTAGTAATCCGCATTTGTATCATTCCATAGATTCAGGATTATGTTCTTGTTAAGTTGTTGAGACAAGGATTTTTTATTTATTTACCGATTTAGAAGAAAACAAGTCGCAAAGATGAGACCAGTCAGACTAAAAACTAGCGTTTTTGTCAGGATGAACGCTAACAAAATTTGACTTGCAAATAGACTTGTTTTGCTTGAATGAAAAAAAGAGGATGTTTACTTCCTTTAAAGCATCATTTCACCTCTGAACTGAACTAGAGCCACTTGAACACTCACGTTGACTACGCAAATCTGTGAGGTGTTGAATAAACGGATTCATGACATTACTAGTTAACTATATGTTAAATTTTCGACTCAGAAGGTCAGAATGTGCAGATCATCTTCTTCTATATTAATACATGTTTTTATACATCCTGGTTTCTCCGATTGTTGATTTGGTTCCTGGAAATAGACGGTAATGGAAGGAGTCTCCAGTGTCAGTGATTTGTAAAAGTCAGAGGTCAAAGCTGTAGCTGTGAGGTTTCTGGCATCTTCAGGGAAGAGGTGTTTATGCTTCATGTGGTTTCTTTGTATTATGAAAATTCAGGAGTTTTTTTGTCAGATGAAATGTAAGAGAATGAAAAAAAGAGAGGGAACGATTAGTCATAGGTGATTTAATATTCAGTTCAATTCATTCAGTTCAGCTCACTGGACTTTGCATAACACTTTTAACAATAGACATTGTCCCAAAGCGGCTTTACAGATATCAATAGACTGTGAATATAAATTTTAACCAGTAGTGACAGTGCTGGTAAGGAAAAACCCTCCTGAGATGGGTTGAAGAAGAAACTTTTAAAGAAACCAGACTCAAATTGGAACCTTGTCCTGATCTGGGCGACTCCAAATGTCCAGTTTCATCCTTGTTAAAGTTTTTGGTCTCTTCACCGATAGACACATGTAAACCCAAAGTCATTGTAGTAGATTGTTTATATGAATCACAGTCCAAATCCACCTTCCTGAGTGTAACTCTTCACTGTAGTCTCACGGATCTTCATTCTGTTCTTCTGGAGCCATGGATTTTGTTTTCCATCAATAATAAAAACCTTCATTTAAAAACTGCATGTTGTGTTCACTTGTGTTATCTTTTACTAATATTTAAATTAGTTTGATGATATAAAACATTAAAGTGTGACAAACATGCAAAAAAAAAAAAAAAAAAAAAAAAAAAGAAGAAATCAGGAAGGGGGCAGAAACACTGAACACTGACTTGAAGGTGATGTAAGTGAGAACAGATGATTTTATTCCACATAACCAATGTGGACAAAAATGTATAAACATCATTATCAGTGATGTAATAAATATCTAATTGGAATTGTTGGTACTTTGCTGTGGTGTAAGAGGAATAAAGTATCAGCTGGACAGCATTGAGGTTCAGAGTGTTTGCTAAGATGCTCTCTCTCTCTCTCTCTTTTCTCTCTCTCTCTTTTCCCCCCTCCTCTCTCTCTCTATTGCGCTCAGTATGTTATATGACCACAGGTGACATCATGCTTTTCCCATCAGCTACAAGTGCTTATTAGCCTGTATGAGAGGCTCCTGTATGAGAGGCTGTGGTGTTTCCCCCTGAGGCCTGACTGAGTCTCTCTCTCTCTCTCTCTCTCTCTCTCTCTCTCTCTCTCTCTCTCTCTCTCTCACACACACACACACACACACACACACACACACACTACAGACATGTGCAGAATGTCCTCAGCTAATCTCGGCTGTAAATCCAGTGTCTGCTCTTTGACCGCACGATAATAGAACGTTTTTTGTTTTGTTTGTTTAATGGTAAGAATTCCAGTTCAATAGTTTGCACACCCATTTGACAAAATGAAGCACACCTTAAATCTGTCAGCTAACACAAGCTGATAATCTGCTCATGCTGCACGACAAGGTCCCAATTCATATCTTCATTCCTGAGGTCTCGTTTGTTCAAATT